>VSDK01001111.1:11536-61009 GCA_009767595.1 Symbiodinium kawagutii | reverse complement strand
ATATTTTATTTTTTTAAATGAAATTAAAAAATAAATATTAATAACTAATTAAATAAATTAAATATTAATTTTAAATTATTATATTATTATTGTATCTTTATTCATTTAATAAAAAGAATTTAATATTTTTAAATTAATAATTACTAATTTAAAATTAAAAATATTTAATATTCAAAAAATAGTAATAAATAATTAAAATTTGATAAATATTACTTTTTAAACTTGTTAACCCACAGCTGACAGCTAACACCTCACAACTAACAGTTAATTAATTGCCAGCTCGCTACTGACAACCAAAATTTGACAATTAATTACTAACGGCTAAAATTAACAAATCACAATTTACTGTTGAAAACTCACTGCTAACAAAAGTCAACTAACACCCCATAATACAAACAAATAACACCTTGCAGCTTAACAATTCACAATTCTTGTTAATAGTAAAATACGACAATATTTCTATTCTACAAAATGATTTTTATCAGACGGTTTTTCAATTCAGGGTGAAATATGGACGAATGCCTTAATTTCTTCTTGTTGCACGTACTCCTGGCAAAGTTGTCTCGCGTGTGCTGTCGGCAAGATCCTGTATCTTGCTTCACTTTGATTTTATTAAAATTTTCAATACACATCTTCCCGGTCTAAATCACATTGGCACATGATGATGGTCCGTAGAGAATCGGTGGTGGCTTCTAAATTTGTAACTTCAATGTTTTACCCCTCAGCGTCTCGACGCTTCCCGCCTCGAACTTGTCTAGCCGCTTGCCAATTTCCAAGTGACGGAGTGCCTGTGACAAGGACGCACGGCTGTCCACAAAAAAGCTGGGACCAAGGAGGGAGGGTATTGGCAAACGGGCAAAAAATTGCCAAGAAAAAAATTCATCCACCCATTGTCAAGCCTCAAGCAATCACGCAAACAGTATATAAAGAGTAGACACAAAAAAACAAACAACGAGAAGAAACACAACGCAACTGATGAAGAAGAAGCAGAAGAAGTAGGAACAACACAACAACGCCAACCCAAACAACCAATTGAAGAAAAACAATGCATACATGTTTTTGGTTGTCAGGTCGGCGAATGCAGGGCCGTTTGGTTTAGCAACAGGGCGGCGCTCTAAAGGCCAAGTAGCAAGTGATAGTCGTAATTTGGGCGACGGTTTTGGACAGATTTAAACAAAGAATTTAGAAAACAATCGAATTAGTAAAGTGAATCCACAAGATATAGAAAAGTCGAACTAGTAGAGTGAACCCACAAGAGATGCAGCAGGATAGAACATACTAAGGGCATTTGCAGGGCACCATTGAATGGTTTCTGACTGACTAATTAAGCATCAAATGATTTTTTTCGTTCTTTGCGCGAGCAACAAATCTGAAACGCAACCTCAAGAATTCGCGTCATTCGATCCAATAGGGCCCCTTATGATTTTCATTCTGTTTAAGTTATGAATTTAGGTTCCTAAAATCGGGTTCAATACCGCCACGTACGTCTCAATGAACAGCGGCCTCACTAGTGACTATGGTAGTGTGAATGCGAAACTCTTGATGAACAGCAATGGTCTTGTAACATCCAGCGCGGCTAGACATGTATTCGAAACTAATGAATGCTGGAACCCAACGCGCCAACTTCAAGTCTGATGTCTTAGGTGATTGAACTAAGACGGATTTACGAAATTACAGGAAGCAATGTAGAGTACTGCGCAAATCTACAAGGTGTTGCTTGCATTTTGAATATTCTCCTTCATACTTCTCGTAATTCTACATCGCTTGCACACATTGAGCTAACCACTTCCTTCAAACCAATCCACATTTGCCACACAATTAACCTGCACAATCGGAATTTCCATAAAATATATTGCAGCCATATTTATTTCAATATTTTCTACATAGCGATTGACTTCAGCACGCCTTAAGAGCACAAATAATGGACAGTTGTGGTCTAGGAATCCTGACAGCATATGACATAAAACCAAAAAGTAGAGGCATGACAACCATTAAATATCAATCATGAACCACTACTTGTCACTCATGAACCACTCATTAGTCATGATGAATGGTTCTTAGCCACCATTTTCTGACGGTAAACTTCCTGCGCTGAGGCCCCAGACCCACATGCGCATGGCGCAGCGATCCCACATGCCTCCCAGGGGGCTCTAGCGGGAGATCCCCAAATGATAGGCAGACAATAACGGTTTCCACCCCTATGAAAACATTAGTCAACCAAACAAGAATTTGGTGATATATTTAGGAAAAACACAAATGTTTGAAACCATCAGCCAGGTAAAGATTGAATTACTTAACCATGAGTGGTGCATGGTAAACGCGCTGGTGAACATTGGATTGGTTGTGCAGATCTCTGCATGTTTCAAACCAGATTTCACGTGACGTTCAAAGGAAAAAACAGATTAACTTGTAGAGATAGCTGATGAACATAGCTGGTTCTTTCATGGCTGATCCATATAGCCAACCAGTGGAGATAGCTGGATTCAGCACGTGGTCTGCAATCATAGCTGGTCGACTGGGTGACGTTTTTTCGTCGGTGGATGTACAGCTGTCCATCCACAGCCGGCTACGTGTCCAACAGGGCATCCAAGTGTTTGCTAAAGAAGTTAAACCAATAATCATGTGCCATTGGTTCATGACAAACAAGAACTTGTCATTCCAAGTAATCGATTGTATGATATCATTGTCAATTCTAGAACCAACGTATCAGTCGATGAGTAAGGAGAAGCTATCAAGAAGCAGATGAAGCACAAAATAAAGACAAACAACATCATGTTCAGATTCCAGCTGCAACATCCGTCATGTCACTATTGTTCGCCCACCCTTCTGAATCATTGAGCTTCACTGTCCTCAGCGCAATGGTGAAATACAGTTCACCAGAAATGTTTGCTGGGCGATTTGTTGGCGCCCGTTTGGCGTGTCCGCACTTGGCTATGGTGATTAGCTGTGCTATTTATTGCATGTTCCCATCATAGATTGCGGGCAGTTGTTAGACTTTGGTGACCATGTGTGACATCAGGCCACATGGGTTGACCATGGACATCCTGAAAGGTGGCGCGGATGTTGTTACGCAGGAGGGCAACTCGCAACTCAAGACCAAAATAGTGAGGCATATCCAAAGTCTCTTCCCCGCAACCCTTTGGTAAACTAACCAGGCAATAGAAAATTCCTTTCTTTCAAGGAAAACGCTCAAAAATCAGCGATAAATGGTGGATTCTCCGTTGCCAGATGCTGGTGATGCCAGTGATAAGAAATGCTAAGATAATCACATATGCGATGACATCAAGATATGTGCGTAAGCACTTGGAAAGATTTAGCCAAGAAGGATTAATAATTGCGCCAGAGCATTCCAGTAGCAAATCCCTCTAGACAATGCTGATGGCCAGTGGGGGCATCGGCATCCACAAGCAGCGAGATAATTCATGTACATAGATTGACAAAATACACATACATAATGTATGCGTGGTGACCACTGGCTTCTGACTTTCTTCATCTCCAAGAAAAATCCCTATCAGGTTGCTTGCTTCCTTAATTTGACAGGGAGCACCACCCATATGAGATGTTAAAGGCTTTTGGGACAGACCTGGCAACTCCTTCAATCACGCTTCTTCGTCTGCTTGCAACAAAGCCAAGCAAATGTACAGCTATGTCAAGACTGCATCCCAATGCTTTGGCTGCAAGCAATGTATCAAGAATCCGGGCACCAATCAACAAAACGACGATTACGATCAACGCCAAATAGGGAAACAGTCCAACACCAACAAGTTGGCAAAGATGGTACCGGCGAATCAACTAGGGGGATCACAAAGCAACTGTGCGGCTTCAGGACCTGCTGCACACCATCTGGAATCTATGAAGTTTGGCATTCATCGCCACCATTCAGCGCCATATATCACCATTGGGGTACCATCAAGTAACAACAATCAATCATGGTGAGGAGCCATGGTCCAGAAATTACTTACATCCTAAAACTTCCCCATGCCACTGATCAATCAAAAGGTAGCAACAAAAACAACAGCAACAATCGCAACAACAGGCTCGTCAAAGGCAACAGCCGTGCCCCACGACTCGGCACGATGGCGGCTTCACCGTGCCTCTTCGTCCTCGTCCTCGTCATCGGACTCGTCGAAGCATAGGTGGTAAAGCCACGACCACATGGCGCAAGTCGCCGCGAAGCACAAAGCGAAGCACAAAAAAAAGTCCAAGCCAAGGCTGCAAAGCCAGGACCACATGGCACAAAGGATCAAAGGTCGGCAGCAAGTCACCGCACAGCACAAGTCGTCAAGTCACTCTAGTCTTGAGCACCAGCCGAATACACAAGACATGAATACCCAATCACCAATTGCAAACTCCAAGCCAAGGCTGCAAGGTACCTTTCAGTCACTTTTAAGTTGCTATCATTTCTATCAACACTTTCAGTCAAAGGCTCGCCATTTGCCATTCGCCAGTGACCAGATTTACCACGGTTGGCCACTGCTCGCTCCCGTTTTACCACCACGTGTTGCAGCGTAACACAGCGCCACACAGGCGCCACTGGATGTACTCGCCAACACTCCGGCGCAGTACCTGGGATTTTGAATGGCCAATCAATCAGCTTAAGCTTGGTTAATAATGGTGAATAATGGCCAGTTACTGGTTAAGAATCAGCTCAAGCTTCTGGCTTATGACGCTTTATGATGGTTAATCTCTCTGCCAAATGAATCTGAAAATTCATTTGTAGCTGATTTACCAGTTAAAAATTGTGATTTGTAACTTCCAGGTTAGTTTAAAGATTATGAAACCACAGTTCTTAATTGGTAAATGCAATTACCAGTATGTAATCATTATGTAATCTTACTTTAGATGTTGAGAAGCTCACAACGTGACTCGCATACCTGGTGTAGTCACAAGGATGACCTGTATATTCTGAGGTGGCAAGATCTCCCAAAGGCATGCCGCAAGATTCGATGCGAGAAATGCCACCAGGATCCAAAAAACACCAGACTAACAAGGTGAAATTAGCCACCACTAATGGTTTTATGTTGGTAATTAAATCTATTACCTATAAAGTTAGAAACACCAGCCGAAAAACCTGCCTACGTCAAAACGAGACTTATTACCAAAGAAATGAAGGTTCCACAGTGTCCAAACATAAAATATGCTGACAAAACTAATCAACTTTGCTTGATTCTTGTTGGTGCCAGAGCCCAAAGTGTTCAATCCCAACTTGCTCCGGCAAGCTACCAGCTTTCAGCGTTTCCTCAGGTTGGCAGGAGGCTGGCTGCTGATCTGACACAGTTGGAGGAAGGAGAAACACCACACTTGATCCAGTAGATTCAGATCCAATGGCACTGTGCCCATCACTTTTCAATTGACCACCGTTTATTTGCAACGTGATTGAAAAAAGATGAGAACCTCATTCTGAAGGACTTTGAACCACTAAACGGTAAGCTTCGTCAATCAAATGACTGAAGTGGCTTGAAGTTTCGAAGGCAGCAGCACCAACGATCTGCTGGAGCGCCTGTGCTAAGTCAAGCAGCGGTTGCTGTGGATGAGCTTGGCAAAATGTAAAGGCCAGGTCTCTGTTCACAACAACGGGCGTAGTCATAGATATCCGTCCAGCACCCGAAACTGCCAGCTACTCCGAAAGTCCTGTGCCAGGCAACCCGCAACTAGTTTCAGTCTTTTTGATGCATTTAAAAAAGCTATGCCCACACGACTCCATCATCTTTTCAGAATATTTGACAGTGCCAAAATGCCGACATGAAAAAACAAACACAGAAACATTGAGGATGTTTGCTTTCTTTCCGATCAAAACACAATCTGAAATGCGCACATCTGCTGTCATGAACACCAGCAGCTCGCGGTAGATTTCGCTCGCAGAGTCCCATATCCACCACACATGTTTTGACACAACGTCCACTCTGGTTACTTCTTCGCTGATGTTGGGTCACAAGGTATCGTCTCTGAAAATTCGCAGGGCTATCTTAGAGCTGGTGTGACACCTGACAGCCGCCCAAGGTCTATGGTGGAAATACTTTAGTTTGATTGCACGTAAGGCAACGCAAATCCTTGAGCCGTCTGGTCAAGACCCTGTACACCTGGTGTACCATCATCAACCATTCTTTTCCCCTGTAATTTTTGGTTCTTCTCTTCCATGATTGATGGGCCAAGCCTTGAACCCGCCATTTAGATCCATTGCTTGATGAATACAACATGTCCCTCCCCGCTTGGGCCGTTCGAACGTCTCATGGCCTGACATCGCAACACTCTGCTTGACCCTCTGGATCCAAAAAGCAGCCAGGCTCGAAGACGGGTGGTGGTCCGAAAGAATAGATATAGCCCTCATTCAGCAACATGTTGTTCACCTTAGAATCAACATGCAGTTCACCTTGGCAGATTTATTGCAACATCGCTCCCCATCCATCCTTTCATCCCCACATCTGTCCCAAAATCTACAAGCCTTGTGACACATTTTGGGTTGACAATGTTGCACCTCGGAACCTACGAGGAAAAAAGTCTTCCAAGCAACATGGCCTTGACCAACTGAATCTGGTCAAGTCACAATGGCTTCAAACGATTCTGCCATGTACCTTGGATATGGCTGCGGGGGCTTAGGGCTCAACCTGAGATAAACATCCGTGAGACAGTATCAACCAAGATCAAACCACAAAACAATCACGTCTGTTAGTTGTCATCAATCAGGGCCATACTCTATATGAATAAGACACTCTCATATTTGACTCCAAATCACCAACTATGGTGAAATCGCAGGTTGTTTGTGCACAGTTGGATCTACAGTATTGCTTCTTGTTGGTGAACCCTACTGTCAGTTCTCATTAATCCCATTTTCACCAATGATCAACCATTGCTAGTTATTGTCAACCATAATCACTGGTGATTTAACATTACTATCCATAAACGGATCTACCAAATGCCTAGTGCAAAACCCTATCATGAAACATCTATTAACCATGATCAATCATTAACCGCTACAATCAACCTTCATTAATCACTACATTCACTGAATCTAAACCATTCTTAACCAATACAATTCATGGGTGCAGGGCATTCAATACAATCTATGCTTTAATTACTACAATCACTATAAATCTAACTATTCTTAACTCAACTTTTACAATTCTGAACCATTTCAAAGCATTTTGCGCAGCCCAGTGGCTTGAAGGAGAACAGGCGCTTCGTAGGCTCGGTGCAGGACTGCTTCCGCCGAGTGCTTTCGCTCTGATCGGGGCACAGCACTGCCCCGGTACCGCTGAAGCGCCGCACGGGCACACGGCCCCAGCGCAAGGCGGCCAGCAGCGACCACTCGGGACCTGAAAGCGGCACCACTGGGGGAGTTCTCCAGGCCCTTCAGAGCCATGGCTTGGGGACTCCGTGAGTTGGGACTTGGGGACTCCCTGTGATACAGCAGGACCAGTAGGTTCCCAAGAAATGACTAGTAACTGATGAGAACCACAGGCCTATGAATTTAGAAACACCCATGCCTGACAAATGAAATACATATCACCACATGGTAGAACCACGTCTGAAATGCAAGTACAAATAAAACAATGACATACATCATGTGCGTTGTTTGAAACTGCTGATTTCTAAAAAATGTGGTGAAATGCACATCCAAAGCATGAAAGTCTAATGTGCCTCAAGGATGTTGTGGTGGATCACAAAATCTGGTCGAAATCGTTGTGTAGATTCAAACCCCAGCAACTCTACCACTGCGGAATCAGTCTTTGGAGGAATCCAGAAATCCAGAAACTCCTCATATGGTGGTTTCTCAAAATAGGGGTACCCCCAAATCATCCATTATTACCTAACAATAAACCAAACACTTTTTGGGTTCCGTATTTTGAGAAACCACCATATAGGCAGCATGCGGCAAGCAGTGGAACCACGGCCGAAAATTTCTAAATTTCGAGATGAATCAGGGATCAGAAGTACCGCTCCGAGACGGATCATCGTTTCATGATTAGAAATCAAGCTCTCCGAAAGCTCTCCGGGAAGTGTCAGGGCACCTAAAAGAAAATAACCTCGCACCGAGTGAGGATCTGGCGGCGCTGCAGCATGCAACATTGGAAAGTGGCTGCCGTTGAGTATCTTGATGTAGCGGTCAAAATAGATCTTTCCGTAGCGTCTTGGCATCAGGGCAAAGCCTCAGCTGATGCTCACGACTGGTCCAAGTCTAGGGAATGAGTCCAGGTTGGGGTGTCACTTCAGCTGACGCTTCAACCGTCCACACTTCTTGCCAGGAACGGTCATTGATGCCGCTGAAATCCCTTCCGTCAGGGATCCATATGGCCGGTCGGGCGGCAAAGACATCCAGAGGAGGAGGTAGTCCGAACCAATGCCAGTCCAGCCGAGCGAAAATCCAAAATTTGAAGCTTTCTCCTCGCAGCTTCTCCTGTCAAGTGACCCCCCAGCTGCCGCCGAACAGCCAAGTGCAACAGAAGAACGTGCCATCAAGGGAACCTTCTGGCACTCAACTTTGGCGGAGTATCTATGTAAGCAATATATGGGCCTTACATAAGCGATACACATATATATATATATCTATGTATATGTATATATGTACGATGGACCTTTAAGCACTATTTGAACGCTGCCCTTTTCGAACAGAATTTCAAAAAATTCAAAAAAAATCAAAGGCAATTTTTTTTGAATTTGTTGAATTTTTTGAATTCAAAAAATTCAAAAAATTTTGAAGCCCCCAGATCCTGGGAACCTGGGACTGGAGACAGGTGCAAGACACAATGGAACCAGATGGGAGATGAGAATCCTATATCCCAAAGCACCCTGGTAGAAGAAGAGCAAAGGAGAGAGACCTAAGGAAACGACGTGGAGACAAGAAGGAAATACTGTATTCCAGGTGCAAGAGATGTGGAAAGACCTGGACAAAGAGTAAAGAAACAAGTAGGAAGGCACATCGGGTAACATGGGATTTCACGCGCAGAATGAAGACCATTTTCTTCTGTCCCAGAGAGAAGCGAAACAACTAAGAGACAAATAAAGATAGAAGAATGAGGGGACAAGAGGAACGCGCAGAGACGGGAAGATAATCCACTCCAAAGGTACCACAAGAGAAGAAGAGCAACAAAAGGAAATAGAAAGGCAAGTAGGGAAGACAAAAGGGATTCAAGGATTTATGAAAGACAGAAACAAAGACGGAGACAAACGTGAGAGGACAAAAGGCAAGAACCCCTTTTTCCGCAGCCATGTGAAAAAAGAAATCAAGGACAGGCAAGTGAGGAGACAAGACAGGGAGACAAGTAGAGGAATAGATGGGAAGAAGAAAGGGATACAAAGAAACTCCGCCTCCAACATGGAGGGGGGGAAAAATTCCATGCAGAAAGGGAAGATCCCAAATGCAGGAGATCCAAAGAAAATGCCAAAGGGCCTGGAGATAAGCAGGGGAGCCTTTTACAATTGCAACGAGAATGTAACATGGGCAGAATACACAATGTAACTATGAAGCCTTGTAAAGAGGACGGTCGCATTGTACCAAAAGGTCCCTGCCACACACATATATATATATATATACATGTTATATATTACCTAGATGTAATGTTTATAGACTGGCCATAGAAGAGGCTTACATACAAGCCAGAATATTTCAAACTCAGGAAACAATGAAAGCTCACGGTGGTATTGTTTCATTGCGAGCTGACCATTGATCCAACGATAACATTGAGGAGGCCCTGTTTCCAAAGCTCATGTAGGATATTCTCTTGTAGCCACAGACCTTTCTAGCTCGTGCACAATGCAGTTCCAATGCCGCAACATCTGCAGCTTCCAACTGAGAGATTTGAGCAGGAACCACAAAGTTTAGTTCTGAGATTTGCGAATTGAAACAGGGCATCCTTTCCGAATTGCTGGGCTGGTGCTTGTGAATTCCCACTTTCTAAGCAGCTGCCTGCTGGAGGAAATGCTCGTAGCAATGCCATAAGGCTCTGAGTTGAAAGGCGTTGTATCCTCCGCGTTTCCTTGGAGATGGCCATGGTAGGATTCACGTGTGACCCAAACTTTTGGGTGACAGTGGCTACCTTTTGGTCGGGGTCGGGAAGGACGCAAGGACCATCGGTTGGGCCAAGCAGTTCTATCGATGAATCTTAGCCTAAACATGCCCAAACTCTCCAAAGGTTTCACTTCTCTCCAACCTTTTTGTTTCACTTCTGGTGTTTTACCGTCGCTGATTGTGATGACATGTTGATGTCGCCGAAAGTCACCCAAGGCGGCCAGAAAGAGCCGGGAGTTTCGGTCCATTTGTAGTCCTCTGGATTCGCTGTCACCAAAGGCGCCAGGAAAGGGCCAGGAATTTCTCTCTTGTAGTCCTGGACACCAGGTTTTGATCTGGAATAAAACGTAAACGCCACATTGCTGAGGAATGTACCAAGTCAAGTAGCTCAAGTCCAACTAAAGGGACCATGATGAGGTATTGAACAGATGTAATGTGTTGATGAATCAAAATCATAACGTAAAATATATATATATATATATTATTGTTATATATGCATACTATCATATCATTATATATATATATATTCTATTATATTATATTATATATATATATATATATATTCTATTATATTATATATATATATATACATACGCATATATGTGTGTATATATAAATATATATCTATACATGTATATAAATGATATGTATATCAACACGTGCAAATACAGACCCACATTTTATATACACATACCGAGGCTTGATGATAAAATCTTCCAGCTGAGTTCACCCAAGTAACCACATTTCTTCGCCTTGGTTTCAAACAGAAATTCTGCCCCTATCAACTTGGGAGAACTTGCCATGTCCCACCCGGGTACTTGGTTAGTCGCATTGACTGCAAAAATCACAGTTTTGAAGTTCCCCCAAGGAGCTGCTGGTTTCCTAACAGAACTTCTTGAGATGTTTTTCACATCTAAAAATACGTGGATATGCAAAACTTGGACCCTATGTCTCAGCTGGTAGCCGCCCCGCCTCCAAGATAGAGCTGTTGTGGGCAAGGCGATGGTGGTCAGAAAGCAGCACTGCTCGGCCACGGCCTTCGTAGGAATAATAGACCTGGAGATCCGGCAGCGACGTGTCCCAAGGCCTGTGAGAAACACACAAAACCTGCAGCCTCTTCGAAAGGATGCCACTGTTGGGTCACTGTTCGCAGGCATCGAAAAGACTGATCTGCCAGTGGTGATCTTGGGCAATGCCATCTGCATAGTTACGTGCCAATAATTGGGTGGTCCATCATGCCCCAGAGTCCAGTCTGCAGGTTTCCGCCAGCACTTTATAGCTGTCTAGTCAGCAAGGTCAACCAAAAGAAAGGCTGTAGTCATTGACTGCTTGTAGTCGAAACTTCAATTATATTTCTAGATGTCGCGCTGGAACGGGTCAAACATTCAATGGATATTTCCATGAACCATGAACCACCATCAACCACCGTCAACCATCATCAACCACCATCAACCATCATCAACCATCAAGCCACCAGCCATCAGCGCCTCCACAACACTGACCGTGCCTCTTTGACCCAACTGGCTTCCACTGGGAGCTCAAAGTTCGTCACGTCTTCCACCTTGGAGGGGTCAAGTTCGTGTTGGTCACGCATGGACCTGGGAAGCCAAGGAAATCTGGAGATCCACAGGGGTAAGATTTGCTCATCCCAATGGTGAACCTTTGGTGCTTTGAATGTGTGATGTTCGTACCTCGCGTCCCATCCCTGTATCACGGGATTAACATGACTTGCTGTAGGATAACTGTGCTCCCCTCTTCATGCATGACAATCCTCAACAAACGTCAACAATGGAACGGTGCTCGAAGTTCAAGTCACTTCGAAATACTACATACAGCATTTGCTGCCAAGGGTTGGCGGGGACTGCCACATATGTCAACATTGACCCAAAACACTCGTGCAAGGCTCGTTCTCACAAGCACGGTTGGGGAACCACAGCGCCATGACGACTTCTAACCCAGTACAGTACCAAATATTGATCTTCTTTACAATATGAAAAACAAATATATAAATATATAAACATCAACTTTATAACTAATATGATTAGGATCAATTGTTGATTTTGTTTACAAATTGGTTTTAGATTTTCGGTCGCCAGGTGACTCGCTTGTAGAAAAGCTGAAGGAAGACCTCCGCGCGCAGAACTTCCGCAGCTCGCCGCTGCTGCTGCCACGTCTCCGTGGGCGGCAGACGCGTCAAGGGACCCGCCAGACACATGGCCGCCGGGGCGCCTGGTGCGGCGCAGGGCGAACACCACGAGAATTCCCATGGTCCATCGGTGATTCCTCTGGGGGGTTGGGGCGTCATGTGGATGGAATTGATCTGAAGATGAAAGCTATTGTGATTTCGGCGTTGGTGGATTTTTTGTAGCTGATAGCTTCTAGTGCTTCTGTTGATCGGATGACAGTGCTGTTCCTTTGTGGGGTGTGGGATTGTCAGGAGATTCTTTGCTTTCGATGTCAACCATGGGGAATCTGGACAAGTTATTCATCTTCTTTGGAAATTTGAGGGAGCCATTACTAAACTTGCTGGCAGAGCAAGAAAGGCAAAAAACATCAGTTGAACAAACAAAGCCTTTTACTGACAGGGGATTCCTAAAGCAAATGAAAAGAACACACCAGAGGCAACGTGGCACAGCTGCTATGACAACCAGCCCACCAAGAGTTTCATCTCGGCGCCAGTGACAAAGCCAATTGAATTTGGGCGTTTGCTGCGGAATGGCTCTTGCTGAAGGCTAGGAGGCACGGCTGGTCGCTACCTTGACGAACCCACGGCCGTCTTTCGAATTCCACAGTTTCAATCTCCGAGTATCCGAAAGAATCAGTCTTTCTACATCTTTCTGCTTGTCACTGTTGTCCCTTGGACAACATTTTCTTAACAAACCAAATGAACATAAACCAGGCTAGCAAACCAACCTTCAGCTTAACCAACCAATTCACCAAGCGATCGCTGCCCTGCCTGACGCTGCAGCGCCAACTACCGTCATGGCTCCCAGTGGCCTCGCGGCACATGTCGTCGATCCCTAGCTGTGCTTCCAAGCTCCAGTGACCTGTTGCTTCACCATGAAATCTGAACTGGATGAAATCTTTGATGAAATCCGCGAATTTCTGAATGTCTGAATTGCTTATCTGGATCAAAAATCCTCAATCTGTAGCATTAAACAGCTGCAAAAGTATTCAAAGGCTACCAGCTGACGTTTGGGCAAGTGAAGGGCATCTCAACGCAAAGCGGAAGCAAAACCAACCAGCTGGGGCGCGGCTATGGCACTGTCAGCTGTTCACTTTTTCTCCGTTCGGGTGACACCAGCGATGTGACGAGAGTCGCATCAGAGCTCCGAGGAATCCTTTTGGACCCATCTCACCCGTTGGCCGTTGACCCATTCGCATTCACCACTGACCTGGCACCACCGTCAGCAGAATCCTTGACTGATCATCACCATTCATTTACTTTCATTAAGCATCATTGATTGAAACATGTCAATCAAATACGATAAATACGCGGATTGAGCGTATTGATTCACAGATTTCTTCAAAACTCCTTCATCTCACAAAGCATCATTCATGTCAGCTACCATCAGCATCCATTCATCCTACCATCAATCTATCCATATATGGCAGGCTCCCAAAAGATGTGCGTAACTGGGCAGCTGGACGCCATTGGCTTCAGTGTAGCGGCCAATCCTGGCACACGCTGCGGTGAGGTGGAATCCCCACCATTCTTACGAGCTCTCCGACCAATGAGAGAAATTTAGAAACAATTTGGCTTGAACAATTTGAAATTAAGAGTTCTCTCCAAGTTTCTCCCATTCTAATGTTTGGGAGAAATTAAGAAAGTTTTCTCCCACTTGGAAAATTCGAATGTTCTCCCTTTGTCTTCTCCCGAACTTTCTTTTTACAAAGGTTTGCGCGAAGCTTCTTGGGAATGACAGCTCTGGCACTTGCAACTACCGCAAGGATCACAGTTGGTCATACGTTGTTGTTGGGTTCCCATCGTGGAATCTCTTCCTGGTTTGCAGCTCACCAACATCGACCTTTGGACTTTGGACAGTCATCAGGGCGGTTGAAGATTTCGCTCAGATTCTCCGAATGTCATTGGTTTGAGTATTACCATTTAACCAATGGACCAGCCACAAACATCAACAGCACATGAGAACTAGCTTGCCGCCGAGCTGCCCGTTCTGCTTGCCCTTGACCCACTCACCCACATACCTCAGCCACAGCACCGTTCTCACCAGAGTTGAGTACTTGAAACGACATGTGCCATGCGTTCGCTGATCGATCTTGGCTTCGAGCTCCCTCTTGTCTGGCCACTTGAAGTGACCCTGGCCATGCTTCAGGTCTTCTCTGTACCTCCGGAATTAAAACAGATTTTTTCATCAAGGGATGACATCATATTTTGTCATCAAGCGATGCCGGCAGCGTTGGAACAGTGGCTTGGCTCATCCGATCACCTACATGCTTCCTCACTGCCGCCCCATAGATGTGCACGATTCATGATTGACACTTAACACAGAGAATCACTTGCGACATGCTTGGTTGCTCATCCTAAAAAACCCGTTGTGACGATGGTTGTGGTGCCACAAATGCTATGGGAAGATGTCTCAGAAAACACCGTGGCCCTGCTGGCCCTGCTGGGCTGCGCACTCGCCAGTGTAGCTACGCCTCAGAGGTCCCATCATTCCACCCTTTCGTCACCAGCAGAAATCTTGCAGAAAAAACCGGATATGTTTGTAGAAGAATTCTTCACCCTTTCCATATGTTTCTTTTTCTGCAAGAAATACTTCGATTTTCATGTTCTTGGAGTTCTCGATAGGATTTGAAGGATAGCTTTTGTGCGACCCATGCTGGCGCTTGGTTCTATTGGCTGCTGGCTGCTCAGTGGGTATATGACAGGTCGAAGCTACACTGAAACAAATGGGCAAAAAATTCCGCACCAACATCCGAGTTTGGCCAGCAGCTTGCCTTGGAGTGTAGCTGGAGCAGAAATTGTGGGGAACTCCCAGCAAATGCACCGGCCATGAGCTCCGGACCCATCTGGCCATGAGAAAGTACCCCTCAGAGACCGCGCAGATGAGTTGCACGGCCACATCAACTGTTCAAAAATCTATGGGGCCCCAACACTTTGAAAGATATGCCAAAGCACAGCAAGCTCCAAATTCTTGAAAGTCAATGATACGTTCCAAATGTCTTAAATTATTCCTCGCTCACAATTTCACGATTTCCAATCGACGCCCCATTTGCATCCAGACTTTCCATGCATCCGGTTGTTTCGCCACTGGCCAGTGTACCTTCGGTCAGCCGGTTTCCCTGTTTCCGCAGCTGCACTGGTTGGCCAAGGTTGGCAATCTTGCAACCCACAATCATGTCCTCAAGAAGCCACTGCTCTATTCATGATGTGACTTTGTTTCTTGCTACTGAAAGACAGGCTTCCAAGTTTTTGAGCTGGAAAGAAGGATTGATGTTTTCACACATAGGGCCTCTGTAGCCATTCTTTGAAACGCTTTCAAGCACCTTTCCTTCACAAAACTGCGGAGACTCTGTTGATCCAAGAGTTTTCGGGTCACTTTCGGCCATCAGCCCAAATGTAGGTGCCCTGCAAAACGAACACTTCCAGGGCCGAGGGTTCTGTGTGCTCTGCGCCACTTTTGATAAAACGCACTCATAGTTGAATCCCAGTTGGCAGCTAAGAGGGCTTCCATATCGTGGATGATGATGACGATGATGATGATGATGACGGTGATGATGATGATGATGATGATGATGATGATGGTGATGATAATGATGGTGATGATGATGATGATGATGATCCCAGCTTATTCCCAATCATATTAATGACCCCTCCAGCATTCAAACCAGATTTGTGCTTGTTGGGCGCGTTAGCTGTAACCAATATGCCCGCAGAGGAAGATCGCGGCTTCTGTTGAAACCTCCTGCATTGGGGCCATGGCAAGGATCAAGGCTTGCACCGGAACATCGGCCCTACATGAAAGTGTACCTCGGGAGGTTAAATAGCTCTTGTTGGTCCATGTTTGGCAAAGGTTTCTAGCAAATTCCTTCGGCACATGCTTCCTGTGTACCTCGGGAGGTTAAATAGCTCTTGTTGGTCCATGTTTGGCAAAGGTTTCTAGCAAATTCCTTCGGCACATGCTTCCTGAGGCCCCAGTCAACCATTGCCTTGCCTCCAGTGGAGGAGCAGTTCTTGAAATCAAGGTGGATTGGTGTTGTGGTTTTTGTGATTGTGGTTGTTATTGCTATTATTGTTGTTGTAGTTAGTTGTTAGCTGTTAGTTGTTAGCTGTTTGTTGCTAGCTGTTTGTTGCTAGCTGTTTGTTGTAAGCTGTTGGTTGCTAGTTGTTGGCTGTTGGTAGATCAACAAATGTTGCTTTTGCAGTCTTCAAACAGCCTGACGATCCCAGCGCCTCTCCATGGATGTCATTGGTCTCAAACTGCCCAATGTATTTCTTGGTCACAAAAGGGAAAAGAAAACGAAGCAGAAAAAATGGGCAGAGTCTAAACTATGGAAGGCTAGTGACTGTGATATCTTTGGACTCTTGGCGGGTGATTTCTACCACTTTGACGCGTTCATCGTCTGTCGAAGACTGTTGGAACTCTGTGATATGATTTTCGACCGCAGCCTTGCAAAAAGCCCTCCAACGGGGCTCGGTATGTTGGATGCCTTTTGAGACCCAAAAATAATGCGTGACCAAAATTGCTGAGTGAATCGACCTTGATGGATGACCGACAAGTAAAACGGTAGACCTATCAAGTAGGCGACAGCTCAAGAAAACTTGCGAGATCATGAAATGCTGTCCATTGCAGCTTGATTCCCCTCCATCTCCAAGGTATCCTGAACAATGTATCCCCAGATGCTTTCAGATACGAAAATGTTTGACCCCAAATGCCAACAAAAAACAACAAATGCCTGCAGTACGATGACTCTTGATTGGATTAGACCATAGAAGTTAAGCCGCGATGGAACGAACCAGAATTCAGAAACATTGAAAGAAATAACAGCTGCAGCGGGAGCACTGCAGGAAGAACTCAACCGTTCCCATGGTGTTCTTGTTTTGGTGGTGAACCCCGATCAATCTGGACAGCCCTGAGCCACCAACGGAGCCATCCACCCAAATGAAGGTGCCAGTCCCATGTTTGAGTCCATCCTGGCAATGCCATCAGCGCAAAAAATCAGCACCTGAAAACAACGCCTACCAACTGTTGCCGCTTGAGCTTCAAGGCTCTTTGAAATTCCAAAGATCAAAAAAAGAGAGATAAAAGCTACATAGAAGTAAAATACCAACTGTTACCTTTAAGTGGATGCTGATATACTCGCTGTCATAGGTCAAAGCTACCCATTGCAAGACGGATCACTGGCGAGGCCCAGGGATGGCACCTTGTATTGACCGCTGTAGGATGAGCCTCGAATTCTGTCTCCCTTCACCGCCATTGGTCCCTCCAAATCCTCTAACTCAACGAGAACACCATGCAGAAACGCTGGAAAACGTCTCCTCCAGGCTCGATGCTTGAACTTTTCCGAATGGCAAAAAACTGACTAGGAGATTTGTCAAAGATGAACAATCCTTTGCTTGCCTGATCTCAGTGAGGGGAATTAAAGCTTCCATTTTTTTGGACACATCAACAATCAACATTGATCCTTCAGGAGGGCAAAAAGTATTGTATCTGAAAGTAAGGCAAGACATCGGCCAAACAAAAAAACACCAGTTTATCAAGATCAGCACCCAAATTGCTTGTTTCCACTTCAAAAAAATGAGGTAAGCCATCATAATCCGCTCAATCCTATCAATCAAAATGGAATCTATCGAATTCCAAGCAGCTTTAATCTTCATTAATAGGAACTCCATCAGTTAAAGATCAAGTTCTGAAACATCAACCATTAAACATAATTTTCGACCATCATCGGCCGATCCATCATGATGGGAAATGATTGATCAACCATCAGTTCACCACCAGTAACCATCAGTGAACCCTCACTAACAATCATCAGAAATCACTCAACAACTCTTCATTAAACATCAGTTCACCCTCGATGACCATCAGTTCACCATCAGTTCACCATCAGTTCACCATCCGTTCACCACTACGAAGTTCCATCTGCGCCACAAACTCCGGGGCTCCAGGCCATCTGCCCAACTCTCAACGCCATCACCGGTCCTTGGCACGGCGGACCCAGTGGTGGTCCAAGCCTATGGCCGTCACTGGACAGAGCAATGACCAGCAACGACAAGCTCGATAGTGACCAGTAATATGCCAGTTGTTTGCATATCGATTGTTTGCAGGATTGCCTTTCTCTTACTTTCATCTTCCAGGCAGACTGAAATGTAAAGCAGTTGCGCGAGGTGTCATCCGATTGAAGGACCAAAAGATGCTGCTTCTCGTCAAACCAGGATGGGACTCTCCTTCAGTCCGGGTTTACAGAATCCACCTTTTTGTCTCTTCACAAATCCATCTACACGGATTTCGCTGGCTTTTGAAGGTCATCTTTGATGCCTTTCAGTCGACTCTCGTTGTGCTGGTGCCTTGTCACACCATGGGCATAGCATAGCCGTGGCCACCCCAATCTCAAATACTGCAGTTCGAACGCTCCCAGCTTCATTCTTCTGACTTGCAAATGCAATTCTGCATTCATAGTTGCGGATGTTTATTCCGACTGTTGCTCTGGCATGCAAACACCAGGTTGGATCGAAAAAATGTGTTCTGGCATTACAACTTCAAATGACATATGCTCAGAGTATTGCTCTGACATGCATATGTCCTGACATACAGACCGACTCACGCTGTGCACAAAGACTGACATACAATCGCATTCTTATATTTGTTCTGACAAAAGGACCGACAAACATGACATTCCCTTGGTAATGTATATTTGGACGTATAGCCAAGCATAAATTGCCGATTTCTGGAAGCAAAAATAGCAACAGCTAAACTCGTTGCTAAAGGAACGTCACGTTGCAGCGATTGGCAACAGCTCATAGGCTCAGGCTCACAGCAGTATGCTGTGCCCCTTCGGCCCGAATTACGAAGATCTCTGATGTATCTGTATCGATCTGTGACTTCTAGTAACCCAAACAAGTGAATGTTTCAAGAGCACCTAGATTTCTTGTGGATGACTCATTCCATATCCATATACCAACTGAAATTGGCTTGTCTGGATATCTGCTATCTACGTCCTACGCAGCTCAGATGAAGAGACGGCCCACCAAGAACCACGAAACTGCAGCAGCCACCTGATGCGGACTCCAACGGGCTTCAACAGGCTCCGCTGCAGACTTTCACAAAACCGGTCTAATCTTTGAGATTCTTAGGGTAATGAACTTCCAAACCGACCTGAGTGCAAAGTTACAGGAAAGAAAAACCACACGGTGACCTGTCTGCATCCAGTGTCACTGTGCACATCTGTTGGGATTGTTTTGGTGAAGCCATGAGCCCAATCCTACAGTGACTTAAAGGATGCCATGCCGAAAGGATGCCAGGGATGCCAACCGAAAAAAACAAGAGTTCAATTTTTTTTTGGACCCATTCTTGGGGGTTTTCAGAACCCGTTCTTGTGCTTCAAGCCTCAGAATGGTCAAGGAAAATGGAGCGGATGACAGGCACACCCTGCCAACCATCCAACAATGTTCATTTTAGCAAAGGAACAAAGTCTTGGCACACCATGTATTTCTTGCGTAGCTACATGTTACTGATTACCACGAAGGCAAAGCTAGGGTCATCCATTCGTGGTGGCTAATCAATAAGTATCAAGAAAAACATAACTTAACCTGGAAATCATATTTCCAACTCAATTAATAAACCATGATATCATGGATCAGTAACCCCGCAACTCCGTCACCGGAAATATCAATCTGGGGCTGATCCAAGGCCATGATCATTGCTTACAATCCATCTTTGCTTTGTCTATGTGCAAATCTCATCCGTAGCTTTGATGCTTACATCGGCCAAGGACAAAACAACGCTTATCAACCTGTTCATGGCCATAAGCCGATCCGTGAAGAGCCATTACGCCATCCCCTATCATTGATCATCAGGAACCATCGGTAGCCATCCACCAAGTAACCATCACTCACCACCATGAAGTCACCAATTAAGCGTCGGCTAAGCACTATTGAACCAGTAGTTAGCGATCACCTAACCATTGAAAACGATCATGATTATTCCATCCCACGGTTCTTCCAAGTCGCCTGGTTGGCTGCTGCAATCTGTGTTTGTCCTGCAGCTGATGCGCATGAAGCAGAAAACACCTTTGAAGTGCTTTTGGTGAAGCATTCACCACTGGTTTACTGGTGACTAGTGGTTAATTGGTGATTCATGATGGTCAATAGCGGCTGACATTGCTCAAAAGTGTTGTTGTTGTTGTTGTTGTTGTTGACCCTCATTCCTCCTTGTTATTGATGAACACGACTCTCTAAATCCGAATCGTGCCAGAGGGTCTTACAACTATCTATCTATCTATCTATCGATCAATCGATCTATCTATCTGCAATTTTTTACTTTCTTCTGAAACATGTTCTTCTCAGCGATAGTGCATTTGGCCGTAAGTCTCTCTGTTTAAATCTATTTAAAACAAACAAAGCAAATGCCATGCATCTGCCGAGTCTCCACCGAAGGGTCACGCTTTAGGCATCATGCTGATAATGCTGAGACATCTCCGTGAATTCACTTTGAACTGTACTGATCCAAAAGTAAAGAGAGCATAAGATCGTGAACTCCCGGCCTGAAAATTGAAATCAAGAAACCCACACAACCTTTTTGCAGTTGGAGCGCAGTTGTACAGGTTGAAACCTGAAGCACTAAATTCTAAGGCTAAGGGAAAGAAACGGGAGAACCCTATAGAAGCCTATAGAGAGTTTATAGGATCTATAACTGCACAGAAAACCTGATAGAAAACCGTATTGAAACCTCTAAACTTTCCTGTTTCACAAGGCCTGCAGGGACACTGTCCTCCTCCGTCAGAGCAATTCACATCTGTCCTGGCGCCAATGCTTCACCCAAGCCAACGACCAATCGAGGTGCCACGAAGAGCTATGGCAGCTTTGGCTTTCTGAAGTGACTCGGGATCCTCAATGCTATGGTTGGGTGAGTTAAAATAAATGGTTGAGAAAGTTGATGATAGCTGGGGGTACCCCTATAGCTTGAGAAGCCACCATATGTGGTGCTTGTTGAAAGAATCACTTGGCGACTTTCCACAGATTCACAACAGGCCAAGTTGCAAGAAACTGAGGTGGTTGCGGTACTGCAACAGATAAGAGGCATCGATAAGTGCGTCCAAGGCACATCACGCACATTGAACCATCACATGTTCCCGTGCCGTTCGTAGTGTTGCAGGCCTGGCACGAGCAAGGCGCCGTTGGGTACTCAATTGATCTTCTCTGAGCCAATACTTGGTCCAACAAAATCATGTCGATGTTCATGATCTGGTACCAGTGCAAATCCTTCAGCTTCTCAGCTGTCAAATGTGTGGTTTGCGCAGGGTGTCAAGCAAATCTTGTCATAAACTATGGAAAAACTTCACTTTTTTACACAAAATTGAAAATTACAAAGATCTCATCATTTCAACATCTCACTTTGATCATCTCATCCTTTCAACATCGCAGGCAGGAAACCCAACGGAAACGCCAAGAACTGAAGCGCAACTCGCAGAGTTGCGCCATGCTGCGCCTCTCCGCAGGTGCAGCTGGGGCATTGAAATTGATACGGACAGCTCTCCAGGACCTGACACAACTCGAAACGGTGATGGAAACGGAACCCGCGACATGACATCTCTCTCTAGAGGTGTATTTAAAAGATGTGCAACTATTTATATGTACAAACATATCTGGATGTATATGAACAAAAACAAAAACAAATCAAAACATAAAAACTGATGCTGGTATGATCTAACCATATACGTTCTCCCAGGAGCCCCGAGTTCGATGATGTCAAGAATGCGGCGGCGGGCATAAAATCACCCTATTTGGCGTTTACTGAATGGTGAATAAATCAGTGATGACTAGTAAGAATCACCGCCAATACGGAATCTACCAAGTATATGGTGGTTTCTCAAGCCATAGAGGTACCCCTAGCTGTCTTCCAAGTCACTAGCCACTTGTGGTACTGAACCAACTATTTTTGGGGTCCGTTATTTTGAGAAACCACCATTTGGTTAATACCGGTCGATGCAACACATGACATCCCTAGGCGGATGGTTCAGCCTTGGCTCTGTGGAAGTGTAGGATATACATGACATATGCATACTTGATAAATGTACATGTACGGCATCTAACGTAGCTCTGATAATATATGCATGTGTGCTCACTTGCGAGAGGCCCACAACTTTGGCGATGCCCCAAAGGAGCAACCGTGAATCACAACTAGAATCAGGTCGCCTGTAGCATCTAACAACGATCTTCAATGACGATCTGGATCTTCATTCAGGAGGAAACCCACGATTTTTTGGATGCACACTGTATGGTTGGTTACCCCCATGGACCAGGGGCTGCTGTACATGTGCGGCCCAGTGGCCATCATGTCGTCACCACATTCGGATTGTTTGTCCTGGCAGTCCTGCCTCAGGACACGATGAAAATCAATGATTCCACCAGTGCTCATGGAAGTTTATCGCGGGTCAGTATCAAGCCAGTTGATGAACCGTCGTTGGTCATTAGTTATCACCACTAATATCACCATTATCACCACTACCAGGGAAGCCAGTTGAATCTGATGAAGTCACTTGATAAACCATCATTACCGACAGTATCACCACTAGTATCATCATTCGTAGTAATCAGATTCAATCAGATTCAAGTCAGGTGATACCAAGTATCGTCATTATTGGCCATCATTAGCATCATCATTAGCCATTGTTGGCCACTATGAATTCCACTATCCCGTAGTTGTGATTGGATGATCAAACCATCGTCGGTTGATGGGAACCTTCACCTTATATCACCCTAGGGTGCTGTACTGTTGACTGTGCCTGCAAGCTTATCCAATGCGTAACGGTGCACCCTGTACTAGGAGATTCTTCACTGCATCCAACAAGTTTTTAGTATATATACTCTCAGCTTCTGCAAGGCAGTTTTTGAAGCAAGAGACATGAGCTGCCCATCCAAATGGGTCAGCTAGCACACCTGGGTATGTAAGAAACCGACCGAAGATTTGGTATTGGATCATGTTACAACCATAGTGCAAACATGCCGTGCTTTTTTGGGTTATTGTTGTTACTGTTGGTGTAGTCCGCTACTATTTCCCATCATTGGCGATAGAGGTCATCTTGAATTCTGTCAGAGGGTTACTGCTCCTGCTGATGTTGCTTATGCTTCATCATTCACCACTATTTGCCATCGTTCCGCCAGCATCATGAACCGATAGTTCTTTAATCAGCAACAACGATGAATAAGCACTACGTACCATTATTGCCATCAATAACCATTCTCAGGGAGCATCATCATCAACCACAAACACTTATCATTGACCAGTATCACCACTATCTTTGACCATTGTGATTGACCATTGAGCACCAGAGAAATTCTTTCACCACAGGGTTGGAAGCCAAGACGCAGGAAGGAGGATCGAGGTCGAAGGACCGAAGGATCGAAGGATCAAAGAATCGAGGACCGAAGGATTGAAGGATCGACGATCAAAAAATCGAAGGATCGAGAATTGAAGAAGCGAAGAAGCGAAGAATCCGAGGTTCGAATAATCAAATAATTGAAGAATCGAAGAGTCGAAGAGTTGAAGAACCAAAGAATCGAAGAGTCGAGAATGTAAGAATCCAAAAATGATTGAAGAATCGAGAATCGAAGAATAGAAGCCTTGTGAAGCCCGATCTCAAACCACAACATTGAACTTCGCAATGAAATAAACCACAACATTGAACAATAACAAACCACAACATTGAACGTTGTTGGTTGAACAATCAAACCGCAAATTACTGTAATAAAACACAGCCTTGTTAGCGTAATAAGCAAAACCACAACATTAAACATTGAACATTGTAATAAACCCACAGCATTGTACAAGTATCAGCACAATAACAATGTTCAATAGTATCAGTGGTATCAAACATTGTTATAACCATTAATGAATCATTGTTATTGTGGTTATACCATAATGATTCATTAATGGTTAAACCATTATGATACAATGATAAACATTAATAATCATTGTTTTACCATAATGATACCACGGCAATTATCAGTACCTCATTGTTTGTTGAACAACAACCCTTTAACCAACACCACGGCCGCATCGAACATTGGTGGTACTCCCAGCCGCGGCGAGTCGCAGGACGTATTGCGTAGAAATGCCTCAGAGGAGGTTGCGATTCGAGGGTGCAGCATCGAACCGGTTGATAAATGTGGTTAGTACTGGTTAGTGATGGTAAATGATGGTTGTGTAATGATGAATAATCATGGTGAGTGATGGCTCCCTGTAATCTATGTCATCACCGACTATCCAACCAATAGCTTGATTCGCAAAGCTTCTACATCCGCGAAATCGTCGATTTGGCATTCCCTTTGGACATCACGTCACTGGAGATCAACGTGTCACGCGTTTCTCTTCAAGGCGCGACTGATTGCAGTTGCCAAACAAATAGCGATGAAACTTGCTAAAACAGGTCACAAGTTGGTCACAAGTGTAACCTTGCTCAGCCAAAATGGAAAGAGCACATGCCTACCCATTCCATCATAGTAATGATTCACCGTTGTATTTCTATCGCGGAAAATGAGGAGCTTCTGAACTCCGAAATCAAGACCTGCTCGGAGGCTTCAACCAGGACTGAACGCGACCATCACCGTCACCCCATAAGCCATTGGATTTTTGATCCACTTTTGAATGCTACCGCTATCACTTCTTCAATATTGTACAATCATGAGTTCAGGGGTTATTAGTCACTATCAACCACTGCAATCCATGTTTCATTGTTACAAAGCATCCTCTTGGATTTCTTGAACTAAGTTCAGTCGAAGCACAGGGATCGGAGAGGTTGCAGTCAAATGTAAACGAAGAGCGGCCCATCGCCACAAGGCCTCAAGTTGGTCACAGTTTTAACGTTGAGGCCGTTGAGGTTGTAGTTCTATCTAATGGATCAGGTTCATCAGGACATTAACTGCTTGACACTTTATGAGGGGGTATTAAGCTCTTGAAACTTTCAAACAATGGCATGGGATCAAGAAACAGGTTTGCCACTTAGCAAATCACAACAGTGTCCTACGGGAAGGAAACGCCATCTTGAGACCGAGCTGCTGAAAGTGAAAGCTGCACGAAACATGGCTGCAAGAGCTTTAAATAGCTGGCACGGTGCACAGCAAAAAAACTCTTGAGCCAAACCCAGATCACAATAAGAGCAACGACTGACCGTGCTCATTGCAAAAACACTTTCCGAGGTCTTCAATGATGGGAAATCCTCGTGGTTAGACAATGGTTCTGGTTCAATGATGCTTCAATCCTAAACCGGCATAGTCGTTGAAGGGACCCCCCCTTTGCTGGACAAAAAACTACAGTAACAAACTACTGGTACCCTAGATTTATAGCCGACATGAGGGATCCACCTTGATCTTGCTGTTGACTTACTTTTTCTACTCAGGGGCAACCCGCTATCTGAATCTTTGGAGAAAAAGGATCTAAGAGTGTCTGATTCCAATGCGAAAAGGATACAGCTCTCCTTTCCCATAGACAATGCCCGTTTTCTCATAAGAATCGGCACTTCTTCACACGAAACGAGGTGATTTTGCTGCAAAGAACTCATTCATGAAGGATACCCGCGTTACCGTCTAGTGTCCTGTTCAAAACCCAAATCCACAGCAACGGCCCAAGGTATTCTTGCCGAAGATCCACCAGAGATCATGGCAGGAACAACCAACTGATGCAGCGCTGCTGGGATCTCCCGCTGTCGATCTGCGATCCACTCTCCTTCGTAAGTTGAACCATCCACGTGTTGGTACCTGGACCCCAGGAGATCCATGCGGAAGTTGATGAACCAACCGCTGTGAAAACCTGAGCATCTGCCGTCCCACCATGGAAATTCCCGTTGGAAACCCATGACTTTTAGGGGGACCGTCCCGGCACCTTCCATGGCCGTGAGCTTTGTCATCTTGCCAATCTCCCTGGCGCGCAAAGAGATGTCCAAACTGCATCACTGGTCTCAGGGTTTTGGGGACTTCAAATGTTGGGGCCGTGGAGATACTGGGGATGACGACTTGTCGCGGCTGCACACAGCCAAGGTCGTCCATTGCAGATCGTTCGATGGTCAAGAAGGCATACAGACTGCCAGGGACAGGATGACATGCCTCATAGAATCACAAACTAATTCATCCGTTTGGAATCACAAACAAACAGCTGTCTGTTTGCCATGAACAACTATCAGGTCTTGTGTGTCCATGTCTGACTGGAAGGAGGGAGCACCAATAAACTTCTCATTTTGCTGCTTTCCTGAAAAGCATTCTGACTGCAGCTCTACCTCAGTTCAATAATTCTATCTTTAGTGATCTATTTGTGCATTTGCATCCTCCAAAAAGACCATCTCTTATCACGTGAGCTATTGACAACATGATCTACGGTCAAAAATGGACATGGCGCCGTCTTTCTAGTTTCTACTTCTTTCTTCAGAAACCCTCTGCCATTGGTCCAAACGCAGCAGCACAGCGTATCATATCAATTCCGATTGAAGAAATTGGCTTATCAAGAGCAAGCTAATTGTAGCTTGCCATGTCTGATGCTAAGATCTTCTTGTTGTTTGTATATCTAGATTGGTGTTAGATTCGTTGAGTTGTGAACAGCATTCTGTAGCCATAAGCACCTCCTCCTTACCATCGTTGTATCTCTCTCTCTCCAAACTTCACTTTTCGCCTCGTAGACGTCTCCATCTGCGTGGATGAATTTGCCATAGCCCGAGGCCTGATGCCCCACAGGGCAGTTGTACCGTTCGAAGGACCAGGGCACTTGGGGTATGACTGCAGTTTGAACCAACCATGCTGTGACGACCTCCACAAAATTTACGACAAACCACCTGTCGCCGCCAGAAACATCCAGATATCTCCTGATGTATACCCACATGCTGCCTAAATGAGCCATATGAAGCACCCATGTGTCACTTGAAAGCAATCATCTCTTCCGCAAAAATTATCGTTTCCGAAAAAGGAAAAAACATTCAAACTTCACTCCATGACAATCCCAACTCCTTGACATTCAGAAGGGTTTGACAAAAAGTGTCTAATGAAAGGTTAAAAGCCTGAGTTCACAGTGCGGGGACTGGCGTCGCTGGTGCCTGCCTTGTTCTCTACGAAAGTTCCCTCGTAGGAGGCACCGTCAGGCCATGTCTGGACAGCGTCATCCAAAACTCGCTTGGTAATTCAGCAACAGGTGGGAGAGACATGTACCACCAAGTTGCAACTGCTTGGGCTGCCAGCATACATCAACTGGCACTTGATAGTGCTTAATCATGGCTAATCCTGCATGATTGACAATGAATGAACATGGTTGTAACCAACAACAGGTTTATCAACCAGCATCATGATCATTCTGATTCTGAAGAATAATAGAAATGAACCTAACACTTGGTCACAAATCATATCTTGTAACCAACCATTATCTACTAGAATCTATGATTCTGAAGCCATTTCAACAGCCATGATAGAACCCGGAATCATGAACCATTTAGAAGGGAGTTCTATTAGAGCTTATGATTCTGAAGGATGATGATAGAGTTCTAAGCAAGAATTAGATTCGCAACACACATCACCATGACATGAGAGTGATAGAGTTCTCACGCGCGCCTGCTTTCCAAATCCATCTCTGAGATCACCTCTCCACTGTCCCACGTAGATCGCACCATTGGCTAAGGTCTCCTGCAAGCCCGTCGAGCCGGATCTGGGGATCTGATTCTCCCACGGAAGAACTGGTGAAGTGGCTTGGTATAACGTGCCAATGAACATTCATAATATATATATATATATATAAATATAAATCTAAATAGATAAGATGTACTATATATGGTATATGGAAAATAAAAAGACAAAAAATATAGAATGCATTCTATAATAATAGTAATTATTACTATTATTGTTGCAAATAATTGAATGAATAATGACCACAATGGTCACAGTGATGACCTACAAAAAATCTGACAATCGTGATGTTAAGGACGATTCTACAGTAATGTTATGCATTAATCTTTAAAATCCTGGTAATCTAAACTAGTATTACTACACTGCTGGTGCATATCAACATGTTCACAATGGTGTGAATCCAATCATGACAGTAATAAATGTGATATTCAAAATGATAGCGCAATAGTTGCATGGCTCATCTTACTGACAATTGCACCAGTAAATTCTGGGCCATAAGCAACCGTTGGTACAGCTGGATAACGCAAATAGCCTGGGCCAAGAATCCCTGAACACCAAGATAGCTGGTGTGTGTTCTTGCGGCGGCACATGCTCGGCCGGGGCTGAGCAAAATGTTGGTTCACCAAAAGGGCGAATCCCATGATCGAACCACTGCCTTCTTTCAAGAGAACCATCCCAACCATTGCCTTCTTTCAATACAACCCCGGCACTATGGTGGTCAGCGGCACCCACAGATGTTCAGCAACGGAGGAACGGCATCAACAGCTCAGCAAGGCCCCAGAGCTTCAGCTCATGAGAGCTGTCTCCTGTCGGGTCTGTCGTCCTTCAAGACTCGTGACTGGTATCACCTGAAGAATCGATCGAAACAAACGAAACGAAGTCCTCTTTTTTTTTTGGAGGGGTGGGTTTGTCCCTTTCCCCTATTGTTCATTGATTCTTGACTATTTCAGTCGGTTTTCGTTTCTTGTCAGAAATAAGTTTGAAGGTTGACAGGACCAAGTTCGACAGGAATTATCTTCATCCCCGTAGTGATGATCGTCATCATTCTTCACGACGTCTCCTGGTCATCCAACGTGGCATGTTTCAAACATGCCATCCGCAAGCGACATAACCTTCACCTCACGCCCTTCGGATTGCCTTCTGCCCGATGGTCTCGCCCTTTTGCCTCCGCGCTCAGCTTGTGCACTGTTTTGGGTGACCAGCGATCGTCACAACGCACCAATTCAGCATTGTTCAAGAAAATTTACCATTGGCTAATCCCCATCAATGTTGGATTATCCATCATAAATTGAACTAACCAAATTTCAACCATTTACCATCAACATTCACTAACCAATGGTTAATCATTTATTGGCCACCAATGTTGTTGCGGTTCTTTCTCATGTCGTTTCCAAACACAAAGTCTCTGAGGGGATGACTCACCACAGCAAGTGTCATTGCCTCAGCCACACGCAGCCACTTGCGAGTCGCTCGCTGGAATTTTCTGGTGCGGTGGTGGGGAGTCAATGTGGTAGATGGTAAATTGATGGCTGATTGATGGCTGATTTAATGTGAATTCAACAATTCATGTGGTAGTTGATGTGGGACCGAATTATTGGTAAATTGACGGCTGATTCGTGATGAACGATGATTCATTAGCTGACAAGGAACTTGTTGAACTTAGATCAGGTGATCACCATCCCTGTGGGCGAAATTGCCCCGGCCCCTTGACTCACAACTTACTCTCCAGCCAAAAAATTGTCCAAGGACGTACCCAGGCATCGCTGCCGCCGAATGGTATGTCCGATCACAAGAAAATTGAGAGCTACATTGAGAGAATGTGGAGAACGACAGGAATAGACAATCTTTCAAAGCTCCACAAAAATAGAAAACACAAAAACACGAGAAAAAGTAGCACATCCGGAGCAGAACACGGCAGCATGACATAAACCAGTCAGAATCACGAACTCTGACTGAAACCTCTATACATGGGGAAAACATGGCGAATTCTGCACACACACACAAACACACAAAGACAGCAACACGCACACATACACATACGCTTGCATACAATTCTGATTCAACGAACCTCACTAGCCAAAACACTTTCATGAAATTAGCGAGCTTGAATTCAATGGCATGTTTCTGTTGCTTGCATGGCACACGTGTTAATTTTTGGATCCCCAAACCAAAGGGACAGAAAGAAAAGCAAAGCAAGAGACTAGCTGAAGGACTGGCATACGAAACCCACGTAGGAAGTTGAGCAACTCTGATGTATACACATGGTACGTATTACACATGTGTGTTTGTGCGCACATGATATTGTGGATGCGCAACTAAATGTACATATGCACAAAATCCACATGTAAAGAAGAAACAAAAGTATGGGTGTTCTCAAAATAGGGGACCCCCCAATTCATCCAATATTAGCCACATATCAAAATGAATCGTCCATTTTTTGGGTCCCCTGTGGCTTGAGAAACCACCATATCTTGCATATCTTCACATCTGCTGTGCTCCTGAGGAGTCCGACACTGGCACTGGCCCATGAAGCGAAATCACAAACTCAATCGCCTCAGCATCTGTCCGAAACCAGGGAGCCACCATGACTTGGGTCGCTGCCAAGCCCAACTCTTAGCTACAATCGGTTTGATGGTCAAGGTTTGCATCCATTTTCGCTGTTTCTAACCCCATCACTTGTTCTGTTGCGGTGACCGAAACAACCACGGTGTTCTTCCCTGTTCCAGGTACCCAGGGGACCAGTGCCTGAGATGCAAACGTCCCCAGTGCGCGACGAAAACCTATGAGGTGAAACATTCAGTGCGCTGTGGTGCTTGTGGTGCGCTGTGGTGCTGTGGAACTGCATGACTCTATCAGTAGGTCTCATCATTTCTGAGTGGAGAGGTTGGCTAGAGATCCACTCCTGTGGAGGCTATGGCTGTATCTGATGGAAATCTTTTGGTCCCGTTCTGACTGAAGAGTCCATATGTTCGCTTAGGTCTTCCACATGGGCCTGCGACATGTCACCCTTATCTGAGCCACTGCGGAAACTTGTTCGCTTGGCAGGGCCGGTGTCTCCGGAAGCGAAGAATGCAAAAATCATTCACAAAATGACCATGGGTCAAAAGGCACATCTCACCAAACATTCTATTACTTGTAGAAATTCTGTTTTGGACGCATTCACTGTTCAAATAAGCCATTATTCATCTGAATCATCATTATTGAAGCTTATTCGCCATGGATGTAGGATAACCAATCCTTTGAATTTCCTTGCGGGATCGGCATTTACGACTGGCATACGACACGTGAGAAAAGTGAGACTACCAGAGGAACCATGCGCTGCACATGTGATCTCTTCAGTGCAACCATCTATCTGGGCCTTGCATGTTGTGGTTGCGCCATGTCCCAATGCTTCACATGTACCCCCAGACGTTTTTTGAAAGAAATACGACCTCAAAATTTCAGGCACAAAAAACTCACTTTTGCACCTCAGGGCGATTCAGCACAACGTTAAACGTGACGTGACATCGCCGACCGGATCGCGTCGGGAGTCCGCAATCCTCATAGAATGCGCCGACTCCTGAAACTGAGCCACGGTTCTGGCTATCTGTGGCCTCGACAAATGCTGCCCATGGATGCGTTATGATGCTTTCTGATGCTTGATTCCACTGCTTGCTTCTTGGAAATTGTACATTGATGATCCCTGACAAGGCAGTTGATAGAATCCCTCTGAACTATCTCCAAACTTTTAGCAGACCCTGGTTGATTCAAACGATGGTGATGCTGTGCAAACTTGTTGCAGGGCAACATCTCGAGCAAACTCTTCTTCGAACGATTGCCAACGCTGTCAGGAACATGGCATCTGACACTGAGTGCTGACGGGCAGCCCCTCATGAAGATCAAAATGATAAGATGCTTCGGAATTAGCGACCTGAGTCAACTGGAGTCATCGGATGCCAGGACTTCACGTGGTCTTTGCACCTGACCAATTTCTTCATTGAACACCCCTCAGTCGCGTTTATCATCCTAACAGGAGGCCATGTTTGTCAAACTAAGAGGAGTCCAATGGAGGCCATGTTTGTCTGCACTGGAAGGCACTGGCCCCGTGGCAGCTGAGGCTGGGGCCCTGTCTTCGGGGGAACTTTGGGGGCACTGGCCCCGTGGCAGCTGAGGCTGGAGCCATGTCTTCGTGGCAACTTGGAGGCACTTGGAGGCAGCGACACCGGAACCTGCCACTGATGTTTTGGCAATGTCAGTGGTAACGCGTGGATGCCCACGACAACGATGCTTGGTGTGTCCTTGCTGAGGTTGGGACAAGTGAAGTCGAAACTGTTCCTGATGGTCTGGCAGCTGAACTCCTGGCAGTGGACCGAAACCACGCTGGGAAACAGCTCCACATCCTGACACTTTGAAGATGTTCTACGCCTTCTACGCTTTTGTTTCTTTGCAACATTGACATTCAAAGCAATCAGCTTGGCACTCAATTTGTCAGCTCAGGTGCCAAATGGAACCAATCTGTTACCGCATGAGGCAGTGCCTTGAGGACGCTCACAGAAACTGGGTTCCGACCTTGATGATTCTGGAGAGTCAGCAAATCAAAGAATTGTCGCATGCTGCGGTGGGACATCAAAAAGGCTTTGACTTTGAGTCATTTGTTTTGGTTCTTTTAGATGTGGAGTATTTTTGGATGTGTTCAAAAACAGTGTGGAAAAGAACATGTTTGTATGCGCTCTCCAGTTCCATTTTTCCTGGAAGTCTGCTGTGCTGCGAGATGCAGAGACATCGGCTTGAGAACAGTCACAGGACAGCTGGCCACCACTCAGCATGTGTAGTCTTTGCCCTGTGCTTCACATTTGTCGAAAGTCATGCTGACTGGCTGTGGGGCAGTCAGCCAACCTTGAGCATTTCAAAGGCTTTCCGGTTGGCCTCTGTATTAGTGTAGTCTCCACCTTCGTCGCTTTGAAAGTATCGAGCCCACTTCTTCACATCCTCCAACTTGGGAGGGTTTGCATTTCTGGCAAGAAGTTCCTTTGCTTTTTTGTTGGCCGCTGCAGAAGTGTAGTCTCCGCCTAGGTCGGTTTGAAAGTACCGAGCCCACTTCTTCACGTCTCTCAAATTGGGAGATTTCGAATAAGATTCCACAGAGTGTTGGTTGGCCGCTTTGTTAGTCTTTCGGGCGAGACGTTCCATGGCTTTCCGGTTGGCCTCTGTATTAGTATAGTCTCCACCTTCGTCGCTTTGAAAGTATCGAGCCCACTTCTTCACATCCTCCAACTTGGGAGGATTTGCATTGCTGGTCAGAAGTTTCATAGCTTTTTTGTTGGCCGCTGTGTTGGTGTAGTCTCCACCTAGGTCGCTTTGAAAGTATCGAGCCCACTTCTTCACATCCTCCAACTTGGGAGGGTTTGCATTTCTGGTAAGAAGTTCCTTTGCTTTTTGGTTGGCCGCTGCAGAAGTGTAGTCTCCACCTAGGTCGGTTTGAAAGTATCGAGCCCACTTCTTCACATCTCTCAAATGAGGAGATTTTGAATTAGATTTCACAGGTTGTTGGTTGGCTGCTTTGTTAGTCTTTCGGGCGAGACGTTCCATGGCTTTCCGGTTGGCCTCTGTATTAGTGTAGTCTCCACCTTCGTCGCTTTGAAAGTATCGAGCCCACTTCTTCACATCCTCCAACTTGGGAGGATTTGCATTGCTGGTCAGAAGTTTCATAGCTTTTTTGTTGGCCTCTGTATTGGTGTAGTCTCCACCTAGGTCGCTTTGAAAGTATCGAGCCCACTTCTTCACATCATCGAAATTGGGAGGACTTTCAGCAAGAACTTCCACAGCTTGTTGATTGGTGCCGCCAACATCTGCGCCATCCCTGCCAAGCAAGCGATGCTGAAATCTCTCTGCCAGATTTGGGAGCACCAGCAGGCACAGCAACAACGAGTACATGAGGAATTTGGGGAACTGCGCTTCGTTGCTCAGCAAGAGCTTTGGCTGGAAGCTGATTGAACCAAAGGCAAATCCTGCGCGAAGGCGATCCAAATGGCTGCACCACTTGTCAAGTGGATGAATTGATAGATGAGAGACACACCTAGATGTAGCAAACTTACTACACATGGCGGCAGCGGACGGTTCTCAGAGATTAAGTGCTGGTGCGAATGATGTATCAAGGTGATTGATCAAGATGATGGATCAAGATGATGGATCGCGATGATGGATCGAGATGAGGACGACGATGATGTCGACAATGATGACGAGGAGGATGATGATGATGATGATGATGATGATGACGACGATGATGATAATGATGATGATCACGATGATGATGACGATGATGATGATGATGATGACGACCATGACGATGATGACGACCATGATGATGATGACGATGATGACGACCATGATGATGATGACGACCATGATCATTATGATGATGATGATGATGATGATGATGATGATTATGATGATAATGATGATAATGAGGATGATGATGATGATGATGATGATGATAATGAGGATGAGGATGAGGATGATGATGATGATGATGATGATGATGATGATGATGATGATGATGATGATGATGATGATGATGATGATGATGATGATGATGCTGATGACGACCATGACGACGACGACGACGAGGATGATGATGATGATGATGATGATGATGATGATGATGATGATGATGATGACGACGACGATGACGACGACGACGACGACGACGACGACGATGATGATGAGGATGGTGATGATGATGCCGTTCTTCTCTGCTGGTGTTTTTCCTCCGAGTCTACGATTTCTTGGCTGGTGATGGAAGGGCTGGATGGACGGCCCCCTTCCATCGTGAATGACTGAGGTGGGCTAGACATCTACGTGGCAGGTTCATCCTTTGCCAACTGCATACCCAATGATTTCAGGTGATTGCAAACTTCGTGTCACTGTCAACGCCAAGATCTTGCTGGATGCCCACGACAACGATGCTTGGTGTGTCCTTGCTGAGGTTGGGACAAGTGAAGTCGAAACTGTTCCTGATGGTCTGGCAGTTGAACTCCTGGCAGTGGACCGAAACCACGCTGGGACACAGCACCACATCCTGACACTTCGAACAAAGCAATCAGTATACCCATTTTATCTTCTCACAACAAAAGGTGCCAAATTGCCTGCCAACATTCTGCAGCGGACTACCCTGGGAAATCCACACCCTGATGGCATGAAGTGCCTTGAAGATCTTTTCTTCTCTCACACCTGGCAGTGTGAAAGATTTCTAGCGGCTTCAGTGCTAAAATCTGGAGTCTAAAACTGTGATCAAAATAAAATGGTCACATAGTCACAGGTGTTGTCTCGACGGCCGTTGACACAATTCCAAGCAGTCACGAGGAATCGCGAGGAATCAAGAAGCTTCAGGTTGAAGCTTCAAGTCATCAATTCGAAGATCCGTATCGCTCAAGGAAAACGCTTTCGAGGCATCAACGAAATTCGGATTGTCCAAAACCAGCAGCCCATCAAAGTTGACTACTGGGCCCTGTGGCGTGTTATGGAAGCAGCCGCGCTCTCGAGCAACCGCCCAATCCTCGGCAGAAGGAAAGCCATCGTGACCGGACCGGAGGACTTCAAAGATACACCCGGGAAAGCCATATGGCAAATTAAAGATGAGTATCCAGTTGCTGTACCACTTTGAGATCTTCTCGTGAATCTCCTCATCGTGGGTACCGACTATGATTCGGGCCACACGGGACCAAAGCAAGTCTTTCACTGAGGGGTCTCCCAACAACTTAGTCTCCGCCCACTGGATATCGATATGAACGAGGTCCAAAAACTGAACTCCTTCCATCATAGTCCGAAAGATTTCAGGCGTAGCAAAGTCACACCACAGCCTGTAACGAATTTTGTTCAAGTGCATCACGTGCTTCAAAGCGTTGCACGCACGTCTCATGGGCTCCACAAAAAACGTTTCATGCGGCGGCCATGAATCGTTGGGTGCCTCGTTGGATGCACCCTGGGTTCCTCTGATGGATCTCAGCAAAGCCACAGCTCGTGCACCCCAAGTGCCCCAGCGAGCGCCCAGCTCTGCCATGCGAAAGGTGCCATGGCTGCGCAGCACGGATTGGTAAACTGCCACATGTTCCGAGTATTCGTCGTCCATCAGAGGCAAACTCACCATGCTGTGTGAGATCCGAGCTTCGACGTAGGCTTGGTGTTCTTTGCACTGAAGCCGACGCGATGGGACGAAACGATAGTAATCAAACTCTGCACCCAGGAAAGTGCTGTAGAACCTGCTGGATGACCTAAACGACTCATTGCGCAAGTTGACACAATCCAAGTGCTGTGGGATTTTCAGACCACAGAACTCTGTCAGGACACCTGGCTCGATCTTGTAGCTGTGCTGTGGAACTTGCATCATCGCCGGGTGGTGTGGATAGGTCTTGCCATCCAAGACGTTCAGCCCATAGAGTGCAGCAGCAGGGATAGCAAGCCATGGGACTTGGAAACGGAGCATTGCTCATGGCTTTCAATGCACAAATCGCGGGAGATCTGTCCTGCTTTATTCCTGTGTAGGCCTATGTACATGTAAACAATGACTACATGGATTTTGTATTTGTGCGTATATATGTACATGTAAAAAAATGACTATATGGATTTTGTATGCATGCGTAATAAGTGTTCTCAGTGCTTTGCAGCGCACGAAGGAAACACAATTTGTAACATTTCACAGAAACTGCGTTGAGTTTTTTGGATGTAGTCACAATGCCTGCTTTGCCAGAGATGATGTACGATGCGATGCTAGCTGAACAATGTGCTCTGTCGCGACTCAAAGGTGGGGCCCCGAACCACAGCCCTGACAAGCCCTGACAAGCCAATACATGAAAATTGTACAAACATGGGAGCATCAGCCCCATAAGAGGCCCAGCATAGCATGCGCGATATCCGGAGAAGACCTTTCTGAACCAGCAAAATCCACTGCAAATGATGGTCTCTCAGCGCATGAAAAACATGGAAAGATTTTCAAAGCCACCGCGTGAAAAACTGAAAATTCCACTGCAATGAATTTCCACTGCAAGATCCACTGCAAAGTTTGGAATTTCTGTGGTTTCAATCTCCCTTCGGCCTGGTCTAACCACGGCTGCGACGCCTCGACTTCTCCCAGGAGGGCTACGCTTCGGACCTTCGGTGACTTGCTGAGCTGCGCTGCCAGGCCACCGATCTACTGACCTCGTTGAGGAAAAGGGTCATCATCCGTCTTTGATCGTGTTGGGACACATAACTGAAACAGAAATCAATATGATCAATACATTATCATATAAAATATCCATTCGTATTGGTAATTTCATGTAACATCACTCATTTTTGTACCATGGTTCAACACCCGTTTTCAACCCCCGTCCTCATCATCTCCGGCACTTCGGGGTCACTCGTCTTCCCAGCCACGGGCTGAAAAACCTGTTGTGTGAAACTGAACATGTTGGTCAACGGAACAAACACTAAAGCACAATCGTTGATTGCAACGAATGAGATCAGAAGTGCGATCAATGCATTACATTCCATGTCATTCCATACAACAATGATCAAACAAGATTTAAGTGATCAAGCTCCAGATGTTCCATTCCATACACATGAAAATGCCGTGAGTTCCGCAAAATCATATGACCTCTCGGACAGTCAAGCCTCTCCATCACGACCCCGCGCTACAGCGACGCTGGTCGAGCAGCTGAAGCACGGTGGCTGAGGATGGTCGAACGATGAACGATGATTCACAATGGGCACTGGTAGTGTGATGATTGATATTGATCAAATTTGATCAATGATGCTTAGGTGATGGTCACATCTGGCAGATCAATCTGGTGTCAATGGTGATAACTACATATAACTCCATCATATATTGAGCTTTCCCGAGTCACATCTGAGCTCAACTTTTGGCGATGCGCACGGTTCTCGGCATCCGATTATGTACAACGCATCAGCGGCAAAGCGCCGCACAACAGATTGGTCTGTGACCAGGGTGTACCACCTTGGAACCTTGTTTTTCGGATCAAATCTTTGGTACCCCATGTTTTCGTAGAGTTCCCTACTAAAGGATGACTAACTTTGTTGGTTCAAAATTATCCCTGCTTCGAACCATTTCAAACCATCGTTTCCAACCACTTGCCATCTGCGGGTAGCACCGTGGCCACATCTATGAAGGCTACGCTACAAGAAGTCTGCGCCCTGCGGTCCAGCCGCACCGCGGCTCCCCGGCTTTCGATCAGCCTGGCAGCTGTGGGTTGGTTGTACTAGCTATGAAGCTGTTGCCCGTGGTTGGTTCGTTCTCGTTGCTTGTCTTGTTCCAGTGTAGTTGGTTTTGGTAGTTGGTTTTGGGGATGGTTGTCTTCCTTGGGCATACCAGGGAATGACAGAAAAATTCAACAGAATTGGACCTACACAGATTTGATCAAAAAAAATACCATATTTCATACGTTTTGATTCACCATTCAATGAGACATGTTCACCAACTCTGCACACCGCGGCCCACCGGCGATTCTTCCGGCAAAGGGTCAGCCTCACCTCGGCGGGCGGGATCAGCTGGGGCTGAAGAGAAAGGAACCCCGGGTGGCTTTGATGGCAAGAGAAATCATCACCAATGGGGGAAAACATGGGAAAACCCATGGTGTTTGACCATTGTCATCGGCCCAAAAACCATGGATTTCTCATGACCATTTGAGGTCTGGGAGATACAAGTCATTGAAAACCCAATCTACTGTCGGACACGCTTGTCAAAACCCAACGTCCAAGTGTCACAAGCAAAATGGTCTCGTGACATGTTCGCCAGCCCTATTTTAGTGGACCGCTTTTGAGCCGTGTCCGAATTGGTTCTGAGTCAGCCACCCGGAGCGAATTGAGCCTGGGCGACAGTCCGGCAGCATAAAGGATGAAATGAAAAACATCCACACCAAGTTGTTTCTCCCGAACAAGAAACATCGCAAAATTAGATTGATGCAGGATCAAGAAGATCAGAATCATGAAGAATCCGAATTTCACTAAAGCAAACAAGCATTGATTTTGAGTCATTTTGAGTATTTTGGTGAAATAAAAGAGATAAATCCGACAAATTTCTAAGTTTGCACCAGCTTGTGCAGCAGCAGCAGGGTGCCAAGACACCTGGAGAGAGTCCACTGCAGACCACAAGGCCTGGCGAAGCATTGGTCGTGACAACCATTGGACCGTAACAGAACATCATTAGGTGCCGATGACAAGGATCCAATGATAATCATAAGGATCGACCCTTATGATGGGGTTAATTTGTGTTAACTTGATATCATTATATAACTTCATCAACTCTTATGGTGGGGCTAATTTGATATCATGATATCATCAACCTCATAGGTTTTGCTGCCGATAAGAACTGCTGTGAACGTGACGAGAATGTGGGGGCCTCGTTCGCTCGGACCCGGAGCCGTTCCAGGTCCCTTCCGAACTCGCTTGCGACCTCTCTGGTGGGCCTGGCAGCACTTCGACTTGGACAAAATGTGAACCGCAGAAGTCTTCGCATCGTCGCCTCAACCGCAGCTTCAAGTTTCGCAGCGTAGCTTCCTGAACGCAGAAAATGTCCTAATGCACTGGAACTCACTCTCGATTCTGCTTGTTTCTCTTTCCAGCAATTCTCAAACTCAGTTCAATGAAAATTCCTTTTGGACCTTCCTTCCCTTCCATTCCTTTCCTTTCTTTTCCTTCCCATTCGTGCCATTGCACCTCAACGGCAGCAGCTCTGCGAAGGCGTTCATGGTCGAAGGCCTGGCTGTTCTTTCCGAAGGAAAAACAACATCTCTTTTCGTTGTCAAAAACCTCTGTGCCATGCATCTGTGTCCAGTAGCAGATTTCCCCGCTTAGCATGGACTTCCCTGGCTGATGATGATGGTGATCATGATGCACCGGGCCTCGCGTTGAGCTGGGTCTGTCAAGACCTCGTAAGCATGCGACACCTCCTTGGGCCAAGAATGTCGTGAGGCACACTCAAGGGATCCAGCTGTACACCTGAGTACTGTTTGGGAAGGGGACCAGATATCTCTTCGCCAACCTAACAAAACTCACATCTGTTGAAGCAAGGGGAGTTGTGTAGCACTCCTGAAAGCGCTGCCGGTCACCGTTGGGCTTGTCCTGACGAGTGCGCTACGGCATAAGGGAATGAAGAAATCAAAGATGAAACCAACGACATAATGGCGAAAGTATCCGTGGCACCAGTTCTCATCGCAAGTTTTTGGGGGTTCTAGCCGTTAAAATGGCACCGTTGCGAGTAGACCAGCAGTGCGAGTAGACCAGCAGTTTTGGCAGCGATGCAATGCATGTCCGGATGCGTCAGGAGAGCGAGCTTGCGATATGCTCGTCGTATGCTGGCCTGAACGCCAGCCGCAGTACAGATGAGGTTCTTCACGGAAAATTGTTGTTTTCTGTATCGATTCTTGGGGTGTCTCCCTTGGTAGACATGCTTAGCCATTCATAGACAGCTGCAAAAGTGCTTGAAAACATCGAGGACGGCAGGTTGAGTCTGTTGCAACGTCTGCGTCGGGTGCCACTTCCAATTTGCCGTAGTGGTCCTGACGGAAGACACCAGTCATGGTTGGGACCTTCCTTTGGGTGGTGCAGTAGAGGGTATCACCCCACGAGGGTAGCATCAGACCCTCGTCAATTGCTTGGTGATTCCGCATCAGACTTTATTAGGATCAATAACTGGCTCCTCAACCAATCAACCATATCACTATCAGCCAAGTCATATCCCATGGCTGCCAAAGAAAATGTGGAAAGAAACCATGGAAACCATGACGGCCATCTTTGCCATCCGGCGTCCAAGCACCACATGACCATTCCGTTCACCATTCCATTCGCATCCATTCACTTGACCCCATGATCTAAGTATTAACATCCATAAACGTCATGATCTAAGTCTAACATCCGTTATCATCAGCTGACCAGCCAACAACGGCTCCAAACCACTGCCACCCACCACAGAGACGCCTGGAAGGGCCGCTGCACGACGACCGGCAGTTCTTCTACAGTCACCAGGCGCGACTGAAGCCACGCCACCAAGTGGCTGGGATGATAATCCTGGAGGAGCATGGGCTGGGGGTTGGTGGTTGGATCAGGTGGATCAGGTGGTTGAGGTGAAATGGTTGGTTCAGGTGACATGATGTGACATGGCTTGGTCACCTGTACCATCCAAAATCGCGGTGGATCTCCATAGACGGAGTAGCTCCGAAGGTGGTCGGATTGGGGAGGTGCCCCGGTACCAGCCATTTCGTCAAGTCGGCTCCTCGATGCAGTCCAGAAATTCGAAGACTCGATCTAGGCGCCCTGATGGGCAAAACAACTCGCATCAAATTGTCTGTTTCTCATTTATTTCATTAAAAACAATGCTTGTTGAATGAAGTAAAGGAATTCTGCTTGTTGAAAGAACAGGCAGACTTCAGGAGCTGAGGACTGTTTTCCGACGGACTGACATAAAGAAAGACGGAACTCTGGGGCAACAATGGTCGGGGAGGATCATTTCAACATATCAGGGTACGTGCATGAGTGCATAAATTCCCACTAAATAAATATAACCATCCCTCAATATGTGGAAGCAACTCCTTGTGATGACACATCTGTCCGGAGCAAGAACTGGATACAATTTCGGCTCGAAGAAAGGGCTCGATGGTGTACCTGCAAGATTAGTGGCTTCCCTCAAAATTCAGAGTCGAGGCAGGCCCAAATGCACTAGAAACTGGTTGGAAATTTCAACCCCTATTAAAAAATATTAATCAACCAACCATTTCGCGATAGTTACTAAGGAAATAAAAGACGTTTGAAACCACCAACGAAGAAAAACTTCACCAGTATTGGCACTGGGTGGACATAGGTCATGGGAAACCACACAGCTGGACAGTGCCCCATGACCAGGATCTTGACATGACAGAAAAACCTGCGATTTTTCACCTAAAAACTAGTGATTCTTCACCTAAGCAGTCTCTTGCAGTGCTCCATTGTTGCTGACGTCGAAACTATTGCTCCCACACGTTCCCACCACATCTCTGGACCTTCGGCCAACTGATTCTCCGCCTCAGTGCCGCCAAGCACAGATCAGCTCTGGTTTTTGAATCAGAAGATCCAAATTTGACAAAAACAAAATTGCACTTGTACTTGTCAGCCTTGGCGTGTTTTTCGGCATTGCGAATCTGGTCTTTACCAACGTTTTCCCCTCCCCCAGTTGCTCGCCACAAAAGGGCAACGACAAGACGCCGAAAGTCATCTGCCCTCCAATTCCCATATGGTTGGAGCCCGCTGACACTATCCATATCACAACCCCAGTCTCATCTAAACACATAAGTCTTGCATACCAACAGGTACCTTTGTATATCTGTGTATCAGATCTGATATGTGACGAATGTGCAAAAAACCTTTCTGTGTCGCAGTTCCCTGTGGATGCTGCCTTGTGCCATGAGACTTGTTTGGAGATTGCATGGATCTATGAACTTTAGGTAAAATGACTGCACATCTACATACACATGCACCTGTCCATTGGCTCTTCTACCACTGAGTGGTGCCAACAACCATTCTGCCCGACAGAGACATGGCTCAGCAAATCACGGCCCGATCAAAATCAAAACACCAGCTGGCTTCTGACCAGCTGACGCTGGTTGCAGGACCCTCAAATCTTGTCTCAGCATCCGACATTCACAGTCTCCATGGGTCCCCGCCGGCACCTGCCATGTCAACATTCAAATGAGTCATAATGACATTCGCAAACATCCACCACGGTTGAATGTGCCGTCTGGTTCGAAGGCATATGACTGGCAAAAAGACGACCTCACTTTAGCGATCGCCACGATTCATGACCAACGAATAGCGATGAGGATACAATGTTCCATCAGCGACTGTTCATATGCAATATGTTACAGCGTAGAGGCGTGTGAGCCAAAATGAAATGGAACAAACATGGAAGACAATCACTTCCTTTGTTTCCAAAAGGTCGATGTCGCTTTAGAGGGATTTGGCCACTCTTTCATGACACATTTTGCTTTCGTTCCAGAAGGCTGCCTTCGTTTCTGGAGGTTGTATGCTTATTCAATCTCCATCATGTACTTGAGGAGGACCTTTCTTGGTGGTATCTCATGTGCAATTCACAGGTTCGCGATGGTTCCATCATCTCAACAACCAATCATTGAACGCCCTTAGTTGATTCATTGTTTTCCACGGTGAACGATACAGTTTGGTTGTTGGTTTACTATGCCCGGATATTCTGTCAATCAGCAAGTCAACATTGACATGGTGCGAATTGGAATGACGACAGGACCCTCTAGATAGTGCCAGATTCGTGTTTCCCAAATACCTAAGGGATCACAAGGATAGTTCCCCATTGGACCACATGACCCAGCAAGCCTGGTCCATGGCTGCGAGGATGGGGACACGCTCGACACTCCCAAATGCAACGGAGTCGAAGAGATTTCTGGAGCTCTGCGAGGCGTTTCCAAAGGGTCACATGGTGACCGTGATGGTGAGACCAGTAGGGATTGTGGTAGTGCCAGCCCTGGTGATGTGATACTTAGGAGCGATGCGGACTGTGATATCACATCACTAGCACTGACGGTGACGGTAACAGTGGTGATAATGATGGTGATGATGATGATGATGATGATGATGATGATGACGATGACGATGACGATGACGATGACGATGATGATGATGATGATGATGACGATGACGATGACGATGATGATGATGATGATGATGATGATGATGATGATGATGATGATGATGATGATGTCAGAGACCAATCACCAGCACTCCTGCAACAAGTCATTGCTTCTTTGGACGCTATCCGAGGTGCCAGAACAACATGGGGGTCGCTGATAATGGTTCTTCCAGCGATCGAGCTCCAAGCTTACTGCAAACTATCTTCCTTGTTGGTCATGTTCACAATTCCCAATCTATCTTTATCACCGCATGTTTCCAAAAATGCTCTTGCTGAACCAACAATCACGAGAGGACCCACTTCTGGTATGGTTGGTGTTGACCCTCACAGTGCTGATGGGCTTGACAACACCATCCTTACTCTCTAGATCTGCATAAATAGTTGTCCTTTTTATGAAGGTGCTTTGGCTAGTCTTGGTGCCCATGCGCCAACTGAAGTGATGCGTTGTCAAATATCAGCTGGAGCAACTTCTCGTTTATAAAACTGCAAGCCAATTCATGAAGTGAATTGCCTCGAGATACTTTTGCGCTGTATTTTGTAATGCTTCATCTTAGCTTCAAATCTTCCCATTCCTGTCTGCTTTTGCGCTTCGCACATTCTATTGCATATCATATTCCTCTTAAAACAAAAGTTGGTCCTTCACAGCAGATCCACCCGCATTACACCGCGCGGATCACGTTGCCCTTCTTTTCTTTGGTGGCGCTGTCAAGTGCCACCGCAGGGCCCTACCAGAACAGTCTCATAAGAATTCAGTAGAGCTGTCAAAGTTGTTCTGGATTGGTCAGGGTTGGAATTCCAGGTCACAGTTACATGCAGTGAGGACATAAAATATCCAATGGGTCAAGAATTGGTGAGTTGCGCTTCAAGTGATAGGGTTCATAGTCAGTTCCTGTTCGCAGCCTTGTGAGCTTTGACAGCAAATTCAAATACATTGGCGATTCATGGCACGCATCTTTGCACGTTTTCACTGCATGCAGAGACAACCTGAGAAGTTTGGCAAAGCGTGGCAACGGTCTGCTGCCTTTCGAGGAAGGGGATGGTGTTGCATGGATCTTCCCAACTTCATTTGCTGGTGCTAGGAGTCCCTGTTCGACCGTGATGATAGTGCTGTATACCAGGTTCCTTAGGTTCCGTGAAGAATTAAAGAGTGCACATATGATACTTGGATGTAACTAGATGATGTTCCAGCCATAGCTAATGCAAAACTTGGATGATGTTCGGACCATAGATATACTGCCTATTGCTAGTTGTCTAATACCACTATTCTTTTTTGGTTTTGTGCTGACATCCATCCCTGCCATCTGTTTGTTGTGTTCTGCTTCCGGAATGTTGGCGCAACTTGGACGGTCCATCGAACCAGCGCTAACAGTGAAGATTTACGGTGTCACAAGCAACTAAATCGTACAACAACCCACCTGACAACAGTGGCTGGCTGTACCTACAACAACGGCTTAGCTTAGGCACTTGTAGTAGCAACATGATTTAATTGCTTCTATCGTCATTGTTGTTTGGCATCCGCAAGATTTGCTCACACCTTCATCTCTTGGACTAACTCCTAATGGAGGTCATGGCAATCCATCAACTATTCCATGTGTTTTGCAATCCATCAACTATTCCTAATGGAGGTCATAAAAATCCAAGCAAACCATAGTAAACCCTTGGCAACAACCATGACCCTTGACACTGCCTGGGTAGACCCTTGACTTATACCAGGTTTCAACCGTCATGGTCACTCCCCAGGTTGCCTATCCTATCATCTCCATGTCATATTCATGTAATGTCATATAAAACTACCCATATCCATGCCATAGGTGTTTCTCAAAATAGGGGACCCCAAACAATAGTTGGTTTATGAACAACAATGACTTTGAATGGATGAAAAACAGTGTCCTATTGTGAGAAACCACCACATGGATCCTATCATATCATATCATATCCTATCATATCCATATAGACTACCCGTATCCATGACATGGATCCTATGGGTCCTATCCATCACATGGATCCTATCCATCACCACTTCCCTACGTCGACACCGCTGCCTCAAAGGAGGTCCACCACGTCGACGCACGCGGATAATTGGCGCATCGTCACCTGAGACCAGGCCCTCCGCTGTGGGGAAGTTATGATTTCAACATGTTTAACCGTTGGATAAGCATGGTTTTACATAGGTAAACATGTATAATTTCAACATACATGTTCGTTTGGTTATTTGGAATCTTTGGATTAGAATATATACGAATTGATGGTTTTACACAGTTAAAGGCACCTGTACGATTGAAGCATTATTTGACAAAGCGTTTAACAAAATGATATCAATACGATAAAGCCAACTGTTAATGTGTAAGCCAAGTCGTCCATGTTCAACACATGTTTAACAGTTGGCAAATCATGACGATATGGTAAAAATACATGTTAAGCCTTTGTCAACAATGCTGAATGGTGAATCTATGTGGGGTAACCATTAGTGTAACTTGGTAAAACAATGCTAAAAGTAGTTCCCAAGAACATATGTGCAAAATTGTGCTCAACCATCATTGTCGATTAGATATGTTGTAACCATTCTATTGAACAATGGTTGGCTATAAATTGATGACAACCAAACAGTAATGGTTATCAGAACAAGATGAAACAACAATCGTCAAACATAAACCAATGAGGCGGAAGGATATGGTAAGGAATAAAAAATGAACCAGCCGATGATGAAAGGGAACTGACACCAGTTGCTAGTAACGCCAACACTATTCCGGAGAAATTCATGCTGGTATCGTTCGTGGGGATACAATACAATCGGGGATTACGATCAACCGTATCAGTGGTACAAACATGCATAGTTGATGGATAGGGTCATATTATCATGGGCAACTCTGCTTGATCTTGCTTTGTTCTACCATGGCATACCCATTCTAATTTCATCAGCAAACAGTTCTCCCAACAGGTTCACCTTATCCCACAGAGGTTACCGAGTACCCATGGGTGCCAAGGCGCCATCTGCTTCAGTTGATTCAACAGGCCGTCCTTCACCAAGTTGCTCAGCTTATGCTCCTCACGCGAAGGTGAGATGTCACAAAAACTCACATCTTGGGACAACGATCACATTGAAGGCCTGAAAAAACACAACATATCTGGGCCAATCATCTCAAATCATGGTCATGTCTAGATTTTTTTCTGTTGAACGGTTGAATGGCCTAAAGTTTGTTACCTGTTTGCCAAAGGGTAAGGGGCAAATATTCAATCGACATATTCTGTCGATTGAATATTAGCCCCCTAATGTTTATGGAAAGGTGAGACAACCCATTGCAATGCATGAAACCGGGTGCTGTCTGATGCACGATGTAGCAACATGCCCGTTGACATCATGCATTTGCGCATGTACATCTGTAACTTTCATCGTAGCATGACTTGTCTTGACAACCATCGCCTCCCGTCCTGCAAGAATTCGCAGGTGCGACGCATTAAGTCATCATTCCTCGAGTTAAAACATCAAAATTGATTGGTGCATGGTTGGTTCTGAACCATGAGTGAGCTATCATTAGCCAGCACCAACCCATCAATAGCCAGCTGTGACCGTCATTTTGAGCCTCATGAATCAACCAACTATCAAGGATTCTTTCATACCCATTGTCATTCCTAGCTTCCACCAAACATCAGCCAGGGACTGTGGTCGCTTCCGAGCTCCCAGCCGATTAAAATGGAGAGAGACCCACCTGCGGTGGTTGCGATTGCTGAGGGATGGACCGCCCAACAACGGGGAAAACCCAGGCGAAACCCTGGCCACAACCAGCAAGGTTCACAGCCTCCATGTCAAGCACCATGGTGTTTGATTCCATCCGCATTTGTTTCACACATAAATACATGTCCTGTCCTAGTGTTGGCTGTTGCTCATATCCGAACTGTTTCATCACTAATCCATACTCATACAACAATGCTAACAAGAAAGGGGTACCACAGCAGGCGAATAATCACCCCTCAACCAACACCTTGATGATTGGTAAATCCGTCGGCCAACCTAGCCAGATTCTAACCCACTAAAAATAAAACATCAACTTACAATCACGGCATTCACCCAAACAAAGCTGATCGAACTGACCTGATGCTGTCTGCTTAGTTCGCAGTGGCCGTGCGAATGTCACCGAAGGTCCAATGCACCAGGAATTGCACCAAAACAAATGTCGAAAGGATCCAAAGTTCTAGAGGGAACCTTAGCAAAATTTCTGTACGAAACCCGTTACAGCTCATGAACATCCCAACAGTGTATTCATCCCGCTCGTTGGGCCATCTGTCACCCAACTTGGGTGGATATGTGGAATTTGACATTCCGTGATCCTAGCGCACCTATCATTTTGTAGGAGCACCTGAAGCACCATGCCACCGCCTGGCGTGCCAAATTGGACCACTGCAACAGACACGGCTTCGGACCTTTGTGGCTGGATCCTTAGACAGAAATAGCTCCAACCTGGAGTAGTCCTGGTTTTCACATCCCCAAACAGACTACAAAAACATCCAAGTCATGGTGAAGGACGGTTTTGATTGATGGCTGAAATATGATGTCTCATGGTAGGGGAACAAAAATCTTTGAACATTCTTGTGCCCTTACCTGCCCAACGCAAGTGCTTTGTCTGCAAGCTTCTACATACAAATCTCTAAACGAAGACATGTGGGTAGCAACTGGTGCAAACTTTCAGGACACCTGCGACAGTTTTGTGTTGCTGTAAGCTGTACCTATCTGCACCTCTGGTCATCGCCAGCAGCTCACAGAAATGCCTCTGCCTGGTTGCTTTGGAACCTGCTTGGGTTGCAAGCTGCTTGCGGTACTCAGTCCACTGAAAGGCCTTGGTTAAGCTGGCAACGAAGCTGTGAATGGCTGGAGGGACCACAGGGGTAAAAACAGTCATGGCGCCTTCACCGTTTGAGCTTTGTCATATGAGTCATGTCACACCATGTGTCCTGGCATCAAACTTGAGCGCTGAAGCTGGTTGCTTAGGCCGACAACTCGACACTGCTGATGATGGCTCACTGTTTGGCGCTGACAGCTTGCAATGCTGAAGGCAACAACTCACATCATACCCTCAGCCTCTACGATTTTTGTCAGACGTGAAACACACCAAGCTTTTCATGCCTAAAAATCCATAAACGGTAATACTCCCCAACCGTTCCAAAGCATGGTCAACCTCAGGGGATGCTACACTGTGACCTGAGCTTTGGACTCCAGAAAACTCATTCCAACCTGTCACTTTCAGGTGACACTTCACAACTTTTAGGTGACATGTCACTCGGCATTCGGAAAGCTGCGCGCCTGAAAGGAAGGTGCTGGGTGGTCTCCCAGCTTCTGCGGCACTGCTGGACATAGCTGTGCTGGTCCCATCCTTGGAGCTTGGGATCACAGCTTGCGACACTGCCAGGGGAAAATGAGGGCGCGTCCTTTTCGCTTCGCTGTGAAAGACCACGGTGTCCTGCACGTTCACCTTGGTCAGCCTGGAATTGTCGTCTCCCAAGCGAGGCGCTGGAGAAGCCTCAGACAGCTGCCAGAACATGTGCGTGGACAAAGAAAACCAGGAAAAATGATGGAAAAAATCAGGACCGAGGAGACGAAAACAAACAAAATGAAGAACAAATGCCAGGACTCAGCAAAAAAACGCAGTTTTGTCATAATAATGATAAACATTACCCTGAATATGTTTCAGAACAGAGTGCTTTGTATCAACCGCGTTGGGGCCCAAAGTTGTGGTCAGCCCGAAGCACCTCCTGGAGTTTCTTCCCGTTTCCAGAGGCAATCAGGTTCGTCAGCCTGTCCGGAGAAGGGAGATTTGCCCGGGAGAGCGATGGAGACAAGGGAAACATCAGAGATATAGACATATATATATATATATATATGTTGTGATTATTCCACAGTTGTCCATGTGCACCAGGGTCTTCAGGAAACCTGTCTCCACGTCTCAGCCACTTTGGCTGAGGACAGCCTCGGGG
>VSDK01001111.1:0-11275 GCA_009767595.1 Symbiodinium kawagutii | reverse complement strand
CCCCCCCCCAGCCGATCTCAAACCAGCTTGCATCCTTAGTGCCTACCTTCGACCCATCGAAGGATGACTTGGAGCAATATACTCAAAAGGTAGAACTGCTGACAGATGTATGGCCGTCCAATCGCCTGAATGAGCTCATCACGAGGCTCATTTTGGGCTCCTCAGGATCAGCTTTCTCCAAGCTACAACTGAAGAAGGCTTCGCTCATGACGGGCGATGCCAAAGGTGTCCAAGAGCTGATCAAGGTGCTTGGAGGACATTGGGGAAAGGTCAGCCTGGAAAGGCGATATGAATGCGCTGAACGCGCACTCTTCCGCCTTCAGCAGAAGGCGGACGAAACCAACGATTCTTACTTAGCCAGAGCTGATATAGCTTGGACAGAACTTCTGAGTAAAGGCACTACATTAGAGGAACTGCAATCGTACGTGACGTTGCGGGGTTCGCTTCTATCAGCAGAGGACAAGAAGCGCGTAGTGCTTGAATCAGAGGCATCCGAAGCAGGTTCGTTGACTGTCACCGCTGTCAGCAAGTCAATCCGTATGTTGGGCGCAGGATTTTTCCATGACATGACTGGCATGAAGCGCCAGAAGGGGAAGACCTACGACCATTCAACAGCACTGGCCGCCGATGCTGAGGAGGATGTAGACCCAGCCTTGGCAGCCGAGGCTGGAGAGGATTGGAATGAGGATGAGGCCATTGCTCAATTGGCCGATGAGGGTGACGAGGACGCCATCTTCGTAGCAGAGTACGAATCAGCCATGCAAGAATCCTTGCAGGAAGACAAGGACCTTTCAGCAGCCCTGAATGCATACACCGAAGCTCGAAATCGGTTGAGTTCCAAGTTTCGTAATCGAGGTTTCTGGCCAGTCAGTTCAGGAACCAAAGGCAAAGGAAAAGGGAAAAACAAAGGCAAGTTTGGTCAGTACAAGGGTTCCCGGAAAACCCTTCAGCAAAGGATCCTCGAGAGTGAGTGCAGGTACTGCCACAAACGTGGCCACTGGAAGGCAGAGTGTCCCGAGCGGGCCAAGGCTATGTCCAGTGCATCGAGCAGTGCCACCATGAGCACCGCTGCCGCAGTGATATCCGATCATCAAGCTGATGCCGAGTTTGATTTCCTTCCTCTGGAGTTCGTCAAACTGCCAGAGATCAATGAAGCCAGCATCGATGAGACTCGCAAGCACATAATTCATGCATGTTTGACCAGCTGTCCAGTGAGCATCCGGGATAGGATTAGGATTCGTGCAAGGGATAATCCTGGGGGAATTATAGGCGGGAGTAATCCTAACACACAACCTAGAGCCATTGCACAGCCACCGCCACTCAGGACTGAGGGAAGCCGTGTCCTGAGACCCATCGTGCAACCAGCCACGATGCCTGAGAGTTACCATCCTGGTGACTCAGTTTTGCTGACAACTCATGGGTCGATGGGGATTCTAGATACTGGAGCCACCAAGTCTGTTGTTGGAAGTGACCAAGTCGATGAGATCATCGCAAGCCTCGATCCATCTGTGAGAGAGCGACTGAAGAGATGTCGCAGCCAAGTCACGTTTCGCTTTGGGAACCAGGGAACCCTAGAAAGTGAACATGCTTTGGTCATTCCCATTGGCAATCTAGGACTCAAGATTTCCATTGTACCCGGTTCAACTCCACTTTTATTATCCAATACATTGCTGCGCACTTTGCATGCCCAAATCGATACACACAATCACATACTCAAGTGCCCTGTCATTCAAAAGAATATTCCACTACACCCAAGTAAGAAAGGGTTGTTCCTGGTTGATCTCAACGATCTTGCGGATGTGAAGTGTGCTCTGACCACCAGCTCAGAAACGTTCGCAGCGACCGATGGACCGTCACCCAATCGTTCGAGGCAACAGGAAACCCCAGCTGCAGCCAATCACATGGAAGCCGAGTGTTAGCCACCACGAGGGTTTTCCCAGTGATAGCCACACACCATGCCACACAGATGTGAAACATCGCACAGAGAATGCAGATAACATATCTCATTTCCATCCACAAACAACTTCACTTGAAGTCACCATGCATAGCCGTCACAGCATGACACATGATCATCACCAGCCACCGCAGACAAGAGCTAAGACCACTGAGCGATCTGTGCTCAAGACTCGTGACCCTGCCAGTCAGCTCTCCTCCCACCATGAGCGAGGCCAACGATTTGATTCGCCGCATGGAACGTCTCCAACTGGGCGACAGCGACTCAGATGGTCTGGCCCAGTTCAAGAAACTGTCCATCTTGGAAATGGGCAATCATGTGGTGAAGTTCGGCAACACACATGTGGGCCGCACGTTTGCCGAAATGTGGGAGAAGGAGAAGGGCTGGGTGAAGATGATGATCCAGCGCTACTCCCAGTCAAACAAGGTGGAGCACCAGAAAGTGATCTACTATGCCAAGATCCGCATCGAGCGACTGGAGTTGGAGCAAGGCCTGAGTTCAGAGGGCGATGGGAACCAATCCAGCACCGAGACCGAAGGTTTTCGCATGGTCAGCCAGTCAAATCGATATGTGGCTCCACGGTCCAAGTCGAAGGCAGCAGCTCGACCCTCCGCCGAGACCATCCCGATCCACGATGGAGACGACCTGGTGAGCCACTTCGAGGTCGAGGACCCCGACCAGATCGTGGCAGACTTGGAGCGCATGGAGCAACGAGAGAACGTGACTGCACTCCAGGACCGCATGCTGAACATGGAGAATGCCCTGACAGAGGTCATCCAGCACATTCGCAATCAGCAGCCGTGAGAAGTGAGTCCATTGCCATGGACCAGCTGATCCGTGGGTTGCAGTTGGCAGGTGACATGAGTCAAGAAGATGATGCTGAAGTCAATTTCACAACCAATCAACATCACATGCAACAGCATTTTGACAACCTGGTTCAACAGATACAACATGAATTCGATCACATCAAGTCCACATGTCACCCACGAACAGCATCCATTGACCATGTGTGCGAAGTGTTTTGCCATCCTGCCAGTGAACTCACCAAACAAGTACAGAAACTGGGATTTCGTGGCTCACGATTCGGATTCCAGGAGGGTGATCTGGCCACCACTGAAGGTCGAGAAACTCTATTTCGACATATCCTGTTGCATCCACCCAATCACATATGGTATGCACCCACATGTGGACCATGGAGCAGTTGGAGTAACCTGAATCAAGGAAAGTCCCTAGAGCAATTCGATTCCATTCATCAACAAAGGAGAGATCATCTGTATCAACTCGCATTAGGAATAGTTCTCCTTCGATATCAACAAGAGCGACAACGAGACCTTCACTGGGAGCAACCAAGGAGATCCCTTATGTTTGCCACACCCTTGTTGCGAGAACTGTTCTTAGCCACCGAAGTAGCTCACTTTGACATGTGCAGACTAGGACAGATGACAGACCCTGAAACGGGTAAACTCTATAAGAAGGGGATGGCAGTACACACCACTGCATCGGAAGTGCAGATGCAACTGCATGGTCGCATGTGCAATCGAAATCACGAGCACCAGCCACTGGAAGGACAGGTGTATGTTCACGGAAAGAGGATGAATCGCACTGAATATTCTGAGAAATATCCTAGAAAGTTAGCTCGTTATTTAGCAAAGCTACTCACCCAGGGTTGGACCATGAGATACAAGTCCGAGTGTCATGCCATGTCCCATGGTAGAGGAAACACCATTCCAGTGTCACGCATGTCCAAGCAAGCTCGTACAGGCCCGCGAGCTAAGCAGAGCCATGCACTTCCTGCGAGGCTGCTGGATCCCGATCAGCTGCCAGTGAAACGGCAGCGCATCCACGGGAAGAGCACGATAGAAGAACCAGCAACTCAACCAGATCTGTGTCATCGGATAGTTCAGCAGTTGACCACTATAGTTCCCAGGGTAGGGCGCTATGTCATCCAGCAACCCAACATCATCAGAGACTTACAAGAGCTGTTCCATGATAAGATCATCAAGGGGGCTGTAGCTTGTAAGGGAACAGAGCGAACAATGGGACCACCCAACAACCTTCTACCCGAAGAGGCACCATATCGTCGATCCATCGTAGTGCTGAGGAATCACCATGAGATCAAAATTGAAGAGCATTGGGAACACTGGCAGTTCTTAGCACAGAGACAGATTGTTCGTAAGTTCCATCCGTGCTATCTCCATATCACAGTCTTTGCAGGCAATCCAACCAGCAGCGAAACACCACCGGTGGCCATGCCACCCACAGCTCCGACAGTGTCTGACCAGAGCTCACAGGGGCCAGCCGTGATCAGTGATCAATCCACGGTTCCGGAAGAACCAATTGCACAGAATGTCACACGATCACCGAGTGAGCCCAGCGATCAGGTTCCACAGAGTGTAACCCTAGAAGCTGCCTCCCAGGCAGACATGGATAACCAGCATCATGGCCCCCGGTTCATGGCACTATCCCAGAGTGACCGTAGCACCTTGATCAAGATGCACAAGAACCTAGGCCATCCGGCTCCCCAACTGTTGAGTCAAGTCTTGAGGCAGAAATCATATCCCAGCACCTGGTCGCAAGGAGTTCTGGACATGAAATGTTCCATATGCCAGAGTCAGCAGCCGCCACGTTTGCAGCGACCAGCCACCCTCAAGCATGAGTTAGATTTCGGGGACAAGGTTTCCATTGATGGTATCACGTGGACCAACCAGTCTGGTCAAACCTTCCACTTCTTCCACTACCTAGACCATGGGACGAACTATCACACAGCAATGATAGCCCCCAATAGAGCTGAGGATGCCCGGGGAAAGTTCATTCTAGGATGGTTGAATTGGGCCGGAGCCCCCAACGAGCTGATGGTTGATTCTGCGTCGGAGTTCATCTCAGATTCGTTCAAAGATTATCTGCAGAATCTTAATGCCAAGGGGACAGCAGTACCACCCCTTGCTCACTGGCAAATGGGCAAATGTGAACGTCATGGGAAGATACTCCAAGAAATGTTACAGAAATATGACCTTGAACATCCCATCACCTCGTATCAATCACTTCAGGAAGCCCTTACTCACTGTACCCAAGCCAAGAACGCATGTAGCATTCGCTTAGGATACTCTCCAGATACCCTTGTGTTTGGTAAAGGACTCAGAGTCCCCGGATCACTCACAGGAGACGAGGAAACACCAGCTCATCTCCAGGCCATGAATGAGAACGGTGCTGGAGTGGCCTTTAGACAGATGCTTTCCCAGCGTGAGTCGGCTCGGAGAGCCTTCTATTTGGCCGACAACAGCATGTCAATCCGGCGAGCAATGCTTCGTCGGGACCGCCCTCACCGTGGCCAGTATGTAGCTGGAGAGTGGGTTATGTACTGGAGAGATAGTCACCCCAATGGAGTGTGGAAAGGACCTGCCAAGGTCACAGTCCAAGAAGATCAACGGTCGGTGTTTTGTGTTCATCAAGGATCACTGGTGAGAGCTGCCCCGGAGCACATCAGGCCAGTCAGCGCAGTCGAATCCACCTGGATTCCTTCGAGTGACCAACACATCGATGTCATGAGCCCCGATGAGACCCATCGCATACCAATCGAATCAGTAAGCCCTACTATAGAACCTCCCGAACTTGTTGAGACAAGTCCTCTCCCAAGTAATCCACATAACCCAAATCTCACTGTCACCATCCCCACCGACACCTTCCAAGAGAACAACCAACAATCCACTCCCAGTACGAACTCACGTGAACAACCAGACAACGAACCCGAAGCAGACATAGAGCCCGCAGCCGAAGATGGTGTCGATGTGCCGGTACCGGAAGCCGGTGAGGATGAGCTCACTTGCGATCACCTGTTGTGTGTCGATGACACTTCAGCAGACCCCTTGGCCACACAGAACTCAGAAGACTGCATCACATGGAAAGCAGAATTCACCATCGATGTTGAGCAAGCCAACTTGATAGATGATCATCCTGATGCGCTTGCCCTCTTAGCCAGTGTGACCAAGAAGAATCGCAGTGAGGTCAAACTTTGCTCATTGTCTCCAGCCGAGCGCGAAGAATTTGAGGTAGCCAAATCCAAGGAAATCAACAACTGGATGACCACCGGAACAGTAAGTAAGATCCTTCAAGATAAGCTCAACCCAGAGCAAATCTTAAAGTGTCGCTGGATATACACCTGGAAACCTATCACTGATCCAGTTGAACAAAAGGCATGTGGGAAGACACGCAAAGCAAAGGCGCGTCTCGTCGTCTTAGGATATATGGACCCAAACCTCGAAGAGCTACCTAGAGATAGCCCAACTTTGAGCAAAAGTGCACGCATGATGATATTACAACTCATCTCATCCATGAACTGGCCTTTAATGTCTTTTGACATAAAGTCAGCCTTCCTTCAAGGACGACACCAAGATGGCCGGCAGATAGGATTGCACCCGGTACCAGAGCTGGCTAAAGCCATGAAACTAGCCACCAACGAAGTGGGCCTGCTAGAAAAATCTGCATACGGTTTGGTAGACGCTCCATTCTTGTGGCACAAAGAACTTGACCGCACATTACAATCCCTTCACTTCAAACCATCACCCTTCTGCCCTTGCACATACATCCTTTACAAACCTGGGGAAGATCTCCCATCAGGTGTATTGGGGGTCCACGTGGACGATGGCCTCTGCGGAGGCAACAAGTTTTTCATCCAACAACTCAAAGCCCTTGAGGACAAATATGCCTTTGGAAGTAAAGAACAACAATCCTTCACTTTCACCGGTATTCACATGACCCAACATCCCAATCATAGCATCACTTTGTCACAGGCCAAGTATGTTTCCAAGATCGAGCCGATCCACATCTCACCCCAACGGAAACTTGACCTCTCCCAGCCAGTCACCGAGGAAGAACGACAATCCCTGAGAGGCATCATAGGTTCTCTTCAATACGCCGCCACAAATACTAGGCCAGATCTTTCGAGTCGACTCAGCAATCTTCAAAGTAACATCAACAGCGCCACCGTTGAAACCTTAACCCAAGCCAATAGGACCCTTCACGAAGCAAAGCGATATCAAGATACCACCATCACCATACAACCCATTCCAGTCGACCAGCTTAGATTTTTGGCTTTCTCAGACGCTTCGTTCGCATCCAACAAGGTCCCGGATTCACATAGTGGTACAATCATCTTTGCAACACATGCCGATATAGCCAAGAATCAATTGTGTGATGTCAGCCCACTCATATGGGGATGCAAGAAAATTCAGAAGGTAGTGATAAGTACATTGGCCGCTGAGACCATGTCTTTGAACTCCGTTCTGGATCAATTATCTTGGGTTCGCATGTTTTGGGCCTGGCTCCTCAAACCAGACAATTCATGGCGCCATCCAAAGGCGTTGTTGCCGACCTTGCCAGAAACGTTTGCTGCTGCAACCTCCCGGGTACCCGATGACGTAGCAGTAACAGATTGCAAGAGCTTGTTTGACTTGGTGACACGTCATGCACCCCCCAACTGTCTTGAGTTTCGTACTCAACTTCAGGCAAGATCGATTCGAGACATGTTGGCTGAAGGCACAGCCCTTCGCTGGGTGCATTCAGGTGCACAAGTAGCCGATGCGTTAACCAAGATCATGTCCAACCATTTCCTTCGCCACACACTTGCCATGGGCAAGTATCGACTCAATGATGAAGCACAGATTCTCAAGGAGCGAGCCTGTACCCGAAATAGAGTCAAGTGGTTGGATCAAGCCAATCAACATGAATATCCTGCCAACAAAATTGAATTAAGATAATTTTTGGGAGTGTGATTATTCCACAGTTGTCCATGTGCACCAGGGTCTTCAGGAAACCTGTCTCCACGTCTCAGCCACTTTGGCTGAGGACAGCCTCGGGTAGGCGGGAGGGTTGTGGCTTGCAGCCATAGCTAGTGGTGTGGTCACCACCCGTGGATTCCGTTCGTCGAGGCCTTTTGGCCTCTCTGGCTGTGGTCAGCCGTGCACCTCTGGAGCTTGTGTCCGAGTGGTGGAAAAGAGCCGCAAGCGTCTCTGCAGGAAGGGGCCCGTTGCCAGTGTTGAAGCCATTCACAATATGTATGTATATGTATATATCGAAAAAATGTATCTAAGCTGAGATCTTCACAACTCACAAAAAAACTGACAAGACATTGGAGAAAAGGAAACATTTCAGCTGAGATGTTCACACTCACCAAACTGACAAGCACACACACACACATACACGGGGGCATTGTTACTTTGGTCATTTTGAGTCATTCTTTCCTAGCGGTGATATTCGCATGTCTTTTGTTTTTGGTTGTGCCAGCTAAATCATTGACAAACATGCAAGGTAATGATGTATGTCCATCATGAGGGTCTGTAAGTTTGTTGGTCACGAACGCTGACTCTTGAACACCAATTGGAATTCAGACAACTGAGGGCCACCACCCAAATGCCAGAACCAACTCCATGCTATCCTGACAAAACATAAGCAAGTAAAGACCATTGTCTCTAAATATATTCTGATGAAGGTAAATGTCTCAAAACAAATTTTAGAAAGCAGTACTATGAATAATTAGATATAGAAAATCATTTATAGATAACTCACAAATGCTTATATATTATATATGCACATGTTCTACACACATGTCTCACATACCCACGACATAGCCCCCCTACGAGCTTCCAGTGGTTACGGTCGCCTTGGCTTATTGGCGGACGGCTCGTTTTCCTGGCAGCCACGAATGGTTGAGTCCATGAAGCTCGTCCTCATGGTTCGTTGTGCCATGGCTAGCTGTATTCGGGGATTTCTTAATATTGGGAACCCCCGAGTTATGGTTGTTTTATTACTATGATGAATGACTGGGATGATAATTCGGGGTACCCCTATGGCTTAAGAAAACCACCAACCACAACTGCAACCCCCAACAAATCACTTGAACATCCACCGGCGACAATGGCGGTTTGTTGGTTGTACCAATGGTTAATGTCACTAGTGACAATGCTGAGTCCTCAGGACGCGAACTAACAGGACACCAACAGGTGACGAACTGGGAACTGCTCACTGTCATCATTGCAATCACTGCTAGTGATCACATGTCATTACCAACTACAGTGAAATACTATTGCTACTTCAAATCACACAGTAGTATGTATGACTCTTGATCGCTCACCAGCTATCACTACTACCGATAGTTCTTGTACTGCATTTATTATCGCTACCACTTAGAATTTTCTACTTATTCTACTATAACTATAATCAAGATCATGCACTATAGTAGATGTTATATCATGTACATTTTTGTATACTCTTAGTTGTTTATTGACCATAATAAAGATGAAGCACTATAGTTCCCAACCAAACAACATCGGTCGATGTTTGATTACAGACACTTGTCATAATAAGAACTAATCTACTCTTATTACCATTGACTAAGGACTAATCTACTCTTATTACCACCAACTCTGATCTTATTATGCACATTTTATCATACTCTCAGTTGACTATAATCAGGATCAATCACTATGATAGATGCTATCTTAGTTGACTCTAGATGATTTCACTATCTTATCACTATATTAATAGATAGAGTTATATTGGTCTACATCACTATCCTATCACTAGAAGGACCAACCAGCCACGGACCCTAGCACCGATGGCGCCTCGCAGCCTCGAGGCTTGGGCAATGGCACTGGGGGCAGCAACGATGGTGCCTCTGCGGCTCTGCACCAGAAATGCGCCAGCACAGATTTTTGGTTGTTGAGTTGTTGTTGATGATAGCTTTATAGTGGTGGTTTATTGTGGTTAATCATTGTTAATGACAGTTTTATAGTGGTTAATGATCCTTAAAAGTGGTTGATACTGGTTCCTAACGCTGGTTTATACTGGTGTATCATGGTTAACGGTTTTTGAGGAATTTAATGGTGGCTACAACAAACAAAAACGCTGATTGAGAACACAGGACATTTCTGGTTGTTTTGATGGATGATACTCGTGGATGGGTTGATGGTGATTGATTTGCGGATGGTTCATCATCTTTGATCAATAGGTAAGGGTGGCTCATCATAGTTCCCAGTCGGTGAATGATGATTGCTGTTAGATCCATATAAATCATCCCTATGTGGGATAAATCGCCAGCTATTGAGCAGGTACACTGGGGATCCATTCCAAACACATGAATCTACCATTAAAACATAACCATCATGAATCATTATTGTTGCTTATTATCCGCTACCATTCATTCACCACCATTAAAGTCACTATCAACCCTATGAATTTATGTCATTTGCCGATGTTAGCCGACCCCATGACGCCCCATGTGGCTCAGCGGTGCCCACCGTCGCAGCGGCCTCGTAGGCGTCAAATGTGCTCCATTCTTCCAAGGCGGGGACCTGGCGGAGTGGAAAATTGCAAATCCGTAGATCAAATCTGTGATAGACAAATCAATGAACGAACAAACAAATAAGTAAATAAATGAATGAATAAATCAATAATTCAAGAAATACAGACATATATATATATATAAAATACATAAATATATCTCATAGGTATGAATGTATGAACATGATACATGTCGTATGTCGATGCGTGAACACCTCAAAAGCATCTGCATGGCTTCGTGACACCGGTTGCTGTAGTACCTCGGTGATCAGTTTCGAAGTTCAGAAAGCTTTAGTGGCAGTACTCCCAAGCGATGATGCTTCGGATCTCCGTGGGCAGTCCCACATTGTCACATGGTGGGTGCTTGAAATGCGAACCCCAGAAATGGTTGGTTTATAACTATAAATGCTAAATGTTGGATGATTTGGAGGCAACTCTTTATGAGAAACCACCATATGCATAGCTGCGTCGCAATATCCAGCCCATATTTCTGTCGAGTCGCTGAAGTTGTCTCTATCTTGGGGGTTGCTTGTTGATTGCAGCTGTAGGATGAATATTGGATAACATCAACCACGTCTTCGTCTCATTTTTTTGCAAAATCCCCATTGTTGGCTGCTGACAACTAACAACCATTTAAAGTTATATGCTGCTTGATGATTTCCTAGCTGATTGTCAAACAATCCTCAACCGTTTGATTTGTCGGTTGATGGTCGTCAACCCCTCATTCTCAACCACTCACCATTAACAAGTAGTCCTTCACCATCAGGCATTCACCACTAGTCATTCACCAACCATTACTCATTCACTAAGCCATCAACTCATCATTCATCAACCACTCACCATTGACAAGTCATCACCAACCATCCACCCACCATCCACCCACCATCCACCCACCAGCCACCACCCACCCTTCACCACCGTCGCCCACGACCCTGGCCCCGCACCTCAGAGGTCCCCGCCGTTGGACGATGCTCCACGAAGTGCCGC
>VSDK01001094.1:671506-705264 GCA_009767595.1 Symbiodinium kawagutii | reverse complement strand
AAAGAAGTGCGTCCGACATGCAGCAGAAGGAGTCGAGCGAAGTGTCGGTTGCATCGAAACTTGCATGCAAGCTGCAAGTACTGTGACTACTATGTTCAAAGACGAGACGGCCCATGTAGCTTTGCTTTCTGTTCATTGTCCATTTGTTTTGATTTTGAATTTCTACTTTGAGAATTCAGATGTTTTTCTTTGCATTTCTTTTTCAATTGATCCTGTCATCGTGGTTTGGCTCGGCGGAGGCATGGTCCATTCCGGTCGACACAGTGCCTGGCGTTTTTTTTGCCCGGCTCGTGATGGAAGACCCGCCGCCTCATTGGCGGACGGATGCCAGCGAGATCCAGCCAAGCTCGAAATTTGCGAACAGATGCTCAGACAATCTCAGACAGATGATGACAGATGCAAGCTGTGCTGGTTGGACACACGCGAACGATGTCTAATCGACACGCTGGCTTTTCACGTTGGAGTTTTTTGAGCACTGGACTTAATTTTGACTGCCAATTTTCTCACGCATTGCCGCATTGCCTCAGCTCACCTAGGAAATTGGGACTATAATTTGATGCCACCTTGTGGTTCAGAAGACTGTCCTTCCATGGCCCATGCGTATGGCGCACAACGACTGCGGGCTGCGAACATGATGCGTAGCTGACCCAGTTACTCTGATGGTGATGGCATTGATTGTGACTTGCTCAGTCACGTGCTACGAAACATTTGAAAATCAAAAGTCGAAATTGATGCGTTGGGTTGCCTCTTTAGGTGCCAGATTTTACACAGACTTTACTCTTTTCAGATCTTTTCAGTGTTTAAGATGTGGTCTTTGGCTATCACAGGAAACGCCCTGAAAGAGCCACACGCCTCCCACGTCTACTTTGTCATTCGGCAGGATGCCCGAAAGACGGACATTTTGCTTCAGACCATTGACACAACATGGCGCGCCTACAACAACTACGCTTCACCATCTTCCTATGGAGTGCTGCCGCTGGAGAGGCACAATTTCAGCATTCCTCAGAGTTGGAAAAGCCGCCGCGCGTACAAAGCATCTTACAATGCCCCCCTGATAACTCGTGACACTCGCGCTGTGAATACGCTCTTCAATGCGGAGATGCCTGCAATCCGGTGGCTGGAGAGTCACGGTTATGACATTCAGTACTGGACTGGTGTGGACGCTCACTCTCGTGGTGGTGAGATCGCGCAGCGAGCTAAAGTTTATGTCTCGGTAGGTCATGACGAATATTGGTCTGGAGAGCAGAGGCTAAATGTGGAAGCTGCACGCGATGCTGGAATCTCGGCATATTCATAATGCCCGCCACATGCCGGTACAATAAGCAAAACCACCCATGCCGGTACAATAAGCAAAACCACCCATGCCGGTACAATAAGCAAAACCACCCATGCCGGTACAATAAGCAAAACCACCCATGCCGGTACAATAAGCAAAGCCACCCATGCCGGTACAATAAGCAAAACCACCCATCCGGGTACAATAAGCAAATCCACGTGATACCACATGATATCATATGAGATCAGATCGTTGGACGAACTATCAAACAACTAGAACACCTGAAACCATGCCGTGGAATCTTTTCCCAAATGAACTACACAGGTCTGATTCGAGCATATTGGAATCTTTTTTGTAGAAAAGATTCCAAATCCAAACAACATGCAGATCATTTTTGTGGATTCTATGTGACAGGTAATTGGAATCTTTTCAAAAAGATTCCTGGGGGTCTGGACGGGGGGGTACCCAAGGCACCCACCATCCCGCCACAAATCTTTCAACAAGCCCTTTTGACAGGCAAAATACAAACTTCACCGATTGACTTGGCTGTCAGGGTCGCTTTTATTTATTTCGTGTGTCTTCCGTGAATATCATCATGGTAATTACAACTCAGTGAAACAACTGCAGGGGATATCGTAGAGAGATTTCGTGCCCTGATCTGCCGTGCATCGACAATGAGGCGTCCACCTTCATTTCTGGAGTGGCAATGAAGTCTACTGGAAGATTCGCTGGGAAGAGTCGCCAGTGGATGGCCAACCCATGAGAACCATGGTCGTGTACAAGGACAGGGTCCCCTTGTAATTGCAGCTGTTTCTCCCGTTTTGCCCAAGTGCCATGGCAAGACTTGAAGCAAGAGGGAAAGAATGCAAGAGAGAGAAAAAGAAAGAGAGACAGAGTTGGCAGCAAGACTAGGCATCTACTCAGAAATACCTTGCGCGGCTCCCCCGTTTGATCAGGAGTCTCAAGAGTCGTTCAAGATTGATCCTGCCGCTGACATTTGGACAGGAACTTTTCGTGACAGCAAACCTTTCAACCCCGAGAGGTCAAATCCTGAAAACTCTTTGACTGGTACCATCTTCACTGTCAATGCTTGGCGCAACGATGCCCTGGAAGTGCCCGGTGCCTATGGGAAGCTGCGAGTGTGGCGCAACACCACAGTGGCATCATTGCAGCCGAGTCAGAAAGCTGTACTTCTGAAGGGGTGTCTGGGCGAAGGTAGTGGCTTGTTGAAATGGCTTGGCCCCGGATTTTTGGCTTATATCTACTATGTACTCTGATTATCTCTGATTCATTATGTGCTCTTATTGATTTGCAAATCCTGTGCATATTCATGCCATTTTATGATGTCTTATGCCTAACTTCTGCCGATCCATGCCGATCCTGTGTGTGTGTGTGTTTTGTTTTAGCCTTCTCTCGAAGCTATGGGCTGCTTGCTTCGTCATTGGTGGTAGGTCCTGTGTCCTTTGGCTTTTGATGCCGTTGGCTCATTCAGCTGCAGGATTTTGGGCCACGAGTGGGATGAAGATTTGGACAATGGTTTCAGGCCTCGAGGGCTCATTCGACTGAGCGAAACGCATGTAGACAACGTCCAGGCGCGCAGAAAAGGGCGGAGAAATGGCAGGGGTCATTTCATTCCCAAGTGATATTGATATTGTGCTGATCTTTCTGTTTCTATTTTGTGCAATTGAGCCAAGCATGCGGTATATATATATATATATACAATGGAACAACAAACAGGTACTGTGAGGAGTGGCGCTCGGTGTTTGTTTCAGAGCCACCTGGCGCTCTGTCTGCATTAGAAGAGCGAACATTTGGGGCCCAACTTATTCATGGTATGGTAGCCTGGCGTTTGTAAGCAGTTCCACAATGTTCTATATTAATGCATTTGCTGGAATGCACAACTAATTTGCAGTAGTTCTTTGCTTTACCTTCCTTACTTTTCCATCCGCCTGATGAGAATGCCACTTCCAAAGCGACTTTGACAAAGGAAATACGAACACCAAGAAACAAAGAGAGCTGCCAGCTGTGAGAGTGCGTTTTTTAATCATTGCAGTGTGTCTGATCTAGTAGTAACATGCACAAACATATATGCTTGATGAAATCCCTATATGTTTATTTTATTGTTTGTACATGTTTGAATAAAAGCCTAATTAAGTACAGTATTTGTTCTAAATGCAATATTACATCAAGAGATACAAGTATGGCTCAGGAATGCCTTACTTTTGCATATGTGAGACCATTTTTATCTTATGCAGAGTTTAGGTGAGCTCTATCTATACTTTGGGCCTAAACTATCCCTAGATTACTATGTGATTTGTAGGCCTAGGGCTTTCTAAGGAATTGGCAAAGTTTAAGCGGGCTTAATTCAATATATTCAGATATTGTATATTTAGCAAACTTAGTCCATTATACCTAGGTCATTCCGTTAGTGCAGACACTGAGCCATTACAGGGATATGTGAAGTTTAGGTGGCCTTTCTTTGTTTTACCTAGATTATGTCTAAATTTTGTGAATGGTAAATTCTTGAGCTGTTACAGGGATAGATATAGTTTAGGCCGGGTATATATATTTGCTGTATTTTCTACAGACACGCAGGTAGGTAGACTTTACTTAATATCTTTAAATTACTTTTTGCTGGGCAAGCTTAAAGCTATTATGCCTGGAAAATGTTACTAGTAACAAATATCGGGCTCGTTTAAAGATAAGCATAGTTGAGGTTGAATTTTGTATTTCATCTAGATAATTTTTGACTGGCATATTCAACCATTACAGGAATATGCAGAGTTTAGGCAGGCTGAATTTGTTATACCTACATCATATTTTGATTGTTATTCTTTTTAATTATAGCTCCAGGACCTCTAAGGGAATAGCGTTGTTCAAGGAATGGCGCAATTTAGGCTGGCTTAACTCAATATGGCTAGATCTTGTATTTTAGGGTAATCTCATTTCTTATACCTAGATGTGTTTTGTTAATTGCAAATATTGAGAAAATCAAAGAAATAGAAACAAGTAGAAGCTGGAGGAGGTGGAAAGCAACATGAATTACTGTCTGCGAGCGCATGGAGAGCGCCTCCTCCGCCTGGAGGCAGGATGTCGGGACCTGTGCTGTGCGAACTACGCGCTCCAGGCGCAGATCATGAACAACGCGTATCCGCGTCCCATGCCCGCGCCAATGCAGAGTATTTAGGGGCATCAATGGCCCCAAGGACGTTGGCGTTGAGGCAACGCACAGGATACAGCCACAGATGGTGGTTGGCCGAATGATGATATCAACCGAGATGATGGTTGCTAATTGTCACATGCTGCAAGATTTCCTCCAACGTACTTTGGCGGCTTTCTTCTCCAACCGGATCTTGCTCATATCAGCCTCAGCCCCTCGTCGCGCACGGCTGCGCATGTTCCAAGCACTCGTGACTTCGTCCATGTTGTGGTCCTTGGCTGTGCTTTCTCCCAGTGCCAGTCATCTAAGTGCTCTTCGCGTTCACCATGTTACTCTGATGGGATGGCTCTTGCGTTGTGCCCCTCACCCTTCCTGGCAAGACCCTGATTGCACCCGTTGTGCTCGCCATGCAGTCAAGCTCTGGATCCGATGCTTCTCCAAGTTGTGGGACCGTGTTCTCCCGGAACAACAATGGAGATGGATTGGGCACATCTTACGTATGCCTGCTGACTCTTTTGTTCGCCAAACATTGCTCAACCTTGTGCCCACTAGCCGTCAATTTGGTCACCGTCGAGCTCACACTGGCCCCAACAACTCTGGTCACAGGATTCTTCTGCGATGGCTTCACCACCAGGGACATGACTTTTCGGCAGCTATGGGTCGCCTGGACTGGAGGCAACTCGAGTCTGATTGGTTGGCTCGTTCCGGCATTCCGATGTGGACTTCCAATGTCAACATTTTCCGTGTGGCGGCAACAGATTATCTCCGGACAACTTCCGTGCCATACAGGGTTGCTTCCGAGGGCAGTAGCTCTTTGTGCTGGTTGCCATGTCCAACACTAAATAAATGGTTCTTTTGCGAACTTGATCGTCGTGACGGATGGCGGTCTCACACTTTGTCTGCCCCACTTGACTTGGCCAGATTCCTGAGTGCCCTCCATTTCTGTCTCGAAACGTGGTGTCAACTTGGCACCTTTCATTTCCGTTGTTTAATTCATTCTTTTGCTGATCTTTATTTTCCTCATTTATGGCCCTTTTTGCCTGCCTCTTCGCAGCTCTTGCGCTCCAAGACAATGGTTTGTTAAGTTTCTTTAGTTCCTACGCCCTGGCTAGCCCGCATGACGCGAGAACTCACTTCTCTGATGGGCTCTTGCTGACAGCAAGATGGTTAATCTTTCGAAAATCTAAAATAAATAAATAAATAAATAAGTAAATAAACACACACGCATATATACATACTATTAATTCAACAAATTCCAAACACCATTATTTAGACACAAATGTATTTCATTAATGTAATTTAGAGGATCTAGGGGGACAAGTGGGGACAAATGGGGGCAGAGGAGGACAAAGAAATAAAAAATAACAAAAACTTCGAGAAAACAAAACAAAAAAACCAACTCCAGGTAGAGCGCCAGAGTGCATGGGACATAAGGTTGGTATTCTTGTTGATTTTCCCGAAGTTTTTTTTTGCTGTTTTAGAAAAGTAGCAAAAACCTCAAGAAAACCAAAGAAAATATCAAAAAAAAAACAAAAGAACAAACCAATGGGTACAGGGTCTTGGGTCCATAGTCTTGTTTTTTTTGGCGTTTTTGGTTTGTTGGGTTTCTTTCGGATTGTAGTAGATTGGCAGAGGCCCAAAACTCCAGGTAGAGTGCCAGAGTGCTTGGGACATAAGGTTGATATTCTTGTGGTTTTCCCGTGATTTTTTTGCAGTTTTAGAAAAGTAGCAAAAACCCCGAAAAAATCAAAAGAAAAAAAACAAAACAACCAAAAAAAACAAAAACAAACAAACAAACAAAAAAAACAAGCCAATGGGTAGTACAAGGTCTTGGGTCCATAGTTTTGTTTTTTTGGGTTGTTTTGGTTTTCCCTGATTCTGTACTTGTGAAACTAGCTTGCTAACTTACGAATACGGGATTGCAGCTGTAGCAACACTACAGTATCGCAAAAATGCGCACTCTCGTGGCAGGCTGTTCTGAAAACAATCGCGTCATCGTTATTTCAAAAGGTTCATGTTGCGTCTAAAGTTTCCTGTTGCAGTGGTTCTAAAGCAAACAATTTCACATGGCGATTTCACCGTAATATTGGTGGCGCTCCCTTGAGCTGTAGTGGGTGCGCTGCCTTGGTGACCCGTGTGTTCAACATTGCTCTGAATGCGAAAAATGTCATGTTTTGGCTGATAACAAGGCGAGTGAAAATCAGCCGGGATTCCTTGTTTGCGCTTGCACATGGTTCTCATACAGTGCAAAAAAATCACGAATTGAATTTTGTTTGTCGTCACACGCATGTCACATATCCAATAACAATCGTCCAGATGGTCACTTGCACCAAGTGGGTATCGTCACTCGTGCTCGCCTCATAGCAGGCCATTGTGGATCATGGCGCTTGCTTTGATTCAGGCAGTGCCACGCACCATTTGACCTTGCAACATTCCCTGCAATGAGTGTGTGAGAGAGGGGTCATTCCAACCGTCGTTCTAACCCGGAGAAATTTCGTCCACAGACAATTCAACAGCTCAATTCAGCAGCGTGATTTCAGTGCAGCAGGAAGCCACCACAAGGTGGCGGCAGTATGCAGCTGTTTCGAATTCTACCCCAGGTACAAGGCGTCAAGTGGCGCATTGGTCTTTGGAGCTGGAACTGTGCAATGGTCGTGGGGCTTGGACAATTTCCACGATGCGGTGACAGGCATGAACAACATGTGGGAGAGTGAGTACCTTGGTGGCCAACCGTCCAACTTGGTGTCCTTTTCCCCAGAAGTTGGTTGGAAAACTTCTAATTACATAGGGTGACATAGGGCTACATTTGTGGTTGCACTTGAGTGGTGATCTACAGACCTTTTAAACCACTCAGGTATTATACCGAAAGTAACACATTATTGCACAAACATGACGTTTGCAGTTTTTGACACTGCTCAAATGGGCAAATCGTCCTGAAAAGGACTTCCGGTGGCTACCTCCTGCGCTCAGGTACAACACGCGCATAGGTGTGGACCCCTCCGGTCCTGATCCAGTTGTTCAGCAAGCGACTTTGTGACTCGTCGACTCAGGGCGCCACACGAAATGAGATTCTCTGCACACATCCAATGTTTCCTTCATTGGGTTTGCTGCAGGACATGTAGGACTGGGCCGAGATGGGCCGTGGGATTGCTGCAAGATTGCCTTTGCCAAGGAATCTCTTTGCGGATATGGGTGTTCAGGCACCAATCTTGGGAGCTGGTATGGTGCGTCCATCCGGGTTTCATGGATGAATTAGAGAAATCACTGGTAGCCCCTGGCAGTAAAGGATTGCAATGATTGCAATTGTTCGAGCAGCAAAATCAGTGATGCAAGAACAGGTAACCAACAATGATCCAACGATGTAATGCCATGTTATGTTCTGAAATGCCATTAAATCCTGAATCTAGCTTGTCGGTGAGGTGTATTGTTTGGAAAGGGCATGTGTTTTCATGCCCTGAGATGTCTAAGGTCCACAGATAAAGATGCTCCAGTGGTGTCGTCCGTTTCAAGAGGCATGAAGGACAAGTCGATGAGTTTGGCCGCTCAGCAGCCAATGACTCAAGCCATGCTTTAGTCAGTAAACTTATCTCCGTGCAAACCGTTCCCATGCAGTGCCCCAACGCCTTTCGGTACTTGACTTGGTACATCTTGGTAATGGTAATGGTCATGGCTCATTTCTAGGGACTCTTCTAGATTGTTTCTACGCGGAGGATCATAGGCTGCAGCTCGGGTAGATTACTTATCAACCTAGTGCAACCAATCCTTTTGACAATACATGTGCCAATCATGCAGCTTCGCTCTCATTCGATGTTTTCGTCCGTTAGGCATGAACTAAGGGAAGATCAAGATAGGTTGAATGCGAGGTCCAAATGGTGAAATGCACGTAACTTGCTGCATGTTTTGATGTTCAGCCATGAAGCTTTCACCACCAGGTGGTTCGAGCTGCTGATGTCGCTGGTGAAGTTGCAGCTGTGGAGTGGTCCGCTGATAGCCGTGGCGTCGGACATGATTACATCCTGGGGATAGGTCATGGTATGTCATGATGGAACCCCCGAGGAGTGGAAACTACCAGGAAATGATTAAAACATCTTGAAACATGACATTGAAACCACAAGTTTCTTGAGGTATCGTGCCAGCATATTCAAGTTGTAGCTGTAACCCATGCAATTGCAGCATGCCATTGGAATGTCATGTGAACTGCTTGCATTGGCCAGGAACTTGGCATCCAATGCAGCGCGATCTCTCAACGACGAACCAGTGGCTGGTGGAGTTGCCTCAGCCGAGAGGCCACCCAGAAGTTGGATGCTTCGGGACCATGAGAGACATCAGTCATCCGAGCCAAGCCTTGTTTGTTCAGATGTTGAAAGGCACGAAGAAATTCCAAAGTACAAAGTACATGTATACACCAGATCAGGGAAAACAGTTCGAACAAATCAGATAAACATAGAGAGAGAGAGAATGAGAGAGAGAGAGAGAGAGAATGAGAGAGAGAGAGAGAGAGAGCTGTGACCAGAAATGAATTCACCTCCTCATTCACTCCTGGGCTGCTTGAAGAAATGACCTGGCAGGAGATCTTTGGTTTCGAGCCATTGACGATTCGTTGAACATTGGCAAAGACTACCACTGGAAGTCTTCGGAGTCTGAACTATGAAGACTTCAGACTATGCCGCAGAGGTCAAAAATCAGAGCTGATGTGAGGATGCCAGGAGAGGATCCCAGAATGCAAGGAGAGGATGCCAGGAAGAGGCAGCACTGGGAGATCTTTTCCCTGAACTAATCTTTGCTGCATAGTTCTCGCAACTACTGCCAAGGCAAGAAAAAGAAGAGAAGTCGGAGTTCTTGCCTTAAGCTTTTGATGGAGCCATGTCAATGTCGATCTTCTGAATGATTTACATTTTCAACATTGCCGTATTGAAATGACTTCAATATGAGTTAATTACTTGCCATATCTTAATAAGATCGAAATTCTGTTTATCCATATGTTAACTACTGTTAATTTACTTATATCTTGATGTTGGTCATGTTTGAGATTGAAATTGCAGCAAGGCCGACGTCGCAGCAGATCTCGAAGGCGGAGCCGTAGCCATCGAAGGAGAAAGAAGAGCCGGGCTCCGAAGATCTCGAGGGAACTCCTTAGGGAACTCCTTAGGACCAGGGAACTCCTTAGGGAACTCCTTAGGGAACTTCTTGAGACTTCTGTCTCCTGGGTATGGATTCTTAGGATGAACTTGATCAACATGTTTCAGATTTCAATGTTCTAAAAGGGACCTGAGAGGCTCATTTCAACATGGTTTCATAAGAAATGCTTGTTGGGAAGCACGTTTAGAACATGGTCCCGTAGCATTCCAGCACTGTTTCCAGCGCATGTTCGGGACTGCGCAGTGGTCTTCTGGTCTACTGCCATGTGTAAGCTTACAAAAAGCAAGTGATTGCTGAAGTGTCTTCATGCCTCAGAAAGGGACGGGGGTCCAGGTCTAAACTATAAGATGTGAGAAAAAATGCGAAGAAATTCCCAATAAAGTCTTCTCTGCTTTGCTTCTCTCCTCAGATCATTGCTTGTTCGAAGTGCTATGAAATCCCGCTCTCAGTGAAGCCGAGGTGACACTCGCAGCAAGTCGTCTGCATCTCAGCATTTCATGTAGACTCACATGCGCACCATTGCATCCATTGCATTTCATGTAGCATGTAATGTCTTTTTTGCTGAGGAGACGAAGGCGTTCTCACCGCTGATCCCTCAGTTTTTGCGGAATTTGGTTCAATTATGTTCAATTAAGACCGCATTGAGTTATTGAGGACCATCAAAGAATCCGTGAAGCAAAGATTGTGATCCATCTGGCCAGTGCCACCTGCAACACTGGACTTGTTTACATCATGTTCCAAGGCCGAGATCGAAGCCGCAGCCGGCGGAGATCGCACGTTCCCACCTCAGAACAAGAATCAACAAATGGAAGCAATTGAAGTTGCGGAAACTGCAATGCCTTGAAAATGCGAGTTATTTTTCCAGATGTCAGCTCGCCAAAGTGCATCTTCGAAACTGCTATGATCGTTACACGCATGCCCGGAAATTTGTTCAACATATAACATATATATTTTGACTTCCCCCTTGAACACCCCTAGTAAATTTCCAGAAATTTCCCGGCTTGGTCATGCTTGTTATTACTTGGCTGAAATTCGCTCGCACCAGAGAGAGATATATACTGACATTGCACACTCGAGTGGCCTTTGCATGCCTGTGCCTCTCTTAGGCTAGACCTGGTTTCCGGGGCAATCGTGGAATGGTTGCAGACCGCGTGCAGGCTGAGCGCAGGCAGGTTTCATAGCTTGATACTGTTGAGATATGTTGAGATTAGAGAAAGCTGCTGAGTCCTTTGCAGGGATCCAGGGTGCCAAGTTCTAAGTCTGCGGTCCCATTCGGATTCCATTTGGTTTGCGGTTCGCTCCAGTGATTATTGATAGTTGATGCAATGCCACGACCGGAGAGCAGAACTTGGGACTGCAACGGATTCCAATAGATCAGTATTCCGAATGAATGATTACTCATTTGCGCTCAAGTGAATCACAGAAGAAAGGCATGGCAAACTGTTCATAAGATCTTCATTCTTTTGATTGGCAGTGCAGGAATCATAGAAAGCTGATGTTTGCAATTTTGGCAGTTTTGACATGTTGAGAAAACGATTCTGGGAAGTTGATGCGACGTGATGCGATGGTGCAATGAACTTTTTACCCGAGATCCGTAACTTAGCTTGCAGCGAGGCGAAAAGAGGAGAAGGACGAGAAAGGCGAAAAGCGCAGGGACCCCAGCAATGTGATGCAGTGAGCTTGTAGGTGGCATTTGGGTTCACTACGGTACTGGATGGTGCCGAATGGTACCGGCCAGATGATGCTTCATTTGTGTTCTCATGTTTGTTCTCAACATGGGTGAGGTGAGGAGCCAAAGGCAGGACAAATTACGCAGCCCTGGGACACGCTTTGCCGATGTCCACGTTTGCTGGTTTAAAAATCTGAGAGGAATGGCAGGACATCTCAAGGCTGCTTTTCGTCTAGGGATCCAGGAAGATCCAAGAAGTACACGATGCAGACTTGTTGTCTTTGATGGCTCCAATGATTCAACAGCTATGCAAACCATGCTCTGTTTGCGTGACTTTCTTCATCTTTCTTCTATTTTCTTTACGCTTCCATTGCTTCTATGTTTGCAGACTGTTTCAGAGCTGGTTTTGGGGCTTCGGGGCTTCCTGCATGGCTTGAGGGACACGGGCTGTTTGCTATCCCACGGCCACTGACAGGGCGACGCGCGAGCTCGCAGCAACAGCAATTTCAGGCCTTGCGCATCAGCAAACAAAGAGCAAGGATTATGAACTGCAAGGACTGCAAGGAACATGTTTCCCTGACCCACTTGAATGAGCGGCGTGAGATGTGCCAAGGCCCTCTCCAGCAAGCAAACGGGTCGACCACTCAGGGGTGAAAATTGTAGGTTTATCAGGTGTTTGGACATATTCCACCCCTTAGCCCAGCTGGAACTTTCAGCAATTTATATCAAGTTTCAATGTTAATCATATGCGCCTTGCTTATTGCATCTCGTTGGTCACTGTCTAAGCCAAAGATATTCGTCAGATACTGGATATTCACAATTTTTATAGATGGTGCAAATCTGTACGAATGGCTTGGAATCCTTCAGATGCTTTAGGGATCACTAGCGTGAACAAAGTGATCTTGGGCATCTTGGTATATTTGGCATCGTGAAATTGTGAAAGGCAAAAACTGATGAAGGAGGTCGCGACTGGGAAGGGCGGGCAAGATGCCTTTGTGTCATTGTGTTCGATCACAGGGTTGGGCGCCGATTTTTTATTGTCAGTTCCATCATGAATGATATAAGCCAAGAATGAGAAAGAATACAAAGACATCACGGGGAAGGAGAAAGAGAGCAAGCAAGATCAAGAGATATCTCTCAAGAATCCTTAAGAGTCTCAAGATTTGTCAAGTTCCACGAAGTTTGGGCAGCGCAAGATCTCAGAAGATTTGAAGAGGTGCAAGACCCATCCGGATATCTTTGGCTGAGATACATTGAATATCAATTGCATATTCAATTTTATCATGAATTTTTGAATTGACTGAAGGATTGAATACATCAGTCAATATTGTTATCTATCGAATTCTGCTCTATCCTACCCTATCAGATCCGATCCTATCCTATTGGATTTGATCCGATCCAATCCTATCCTATCCCATCCCATCTATCGATAGATACTCTCGTACTTCTTACATTCATTTTTTGATTTCTTTTGAGAGGCAAAGCTGGGGGCTTGGCAGCTGAGCTTGCGGTGGGGACGCTCGGGGGGGTTCAAGGGTCCCAGCATTTCTGAGTTGCAACAAGTGGTCAGCTGTGTCTTAGGATCAGCTGGTCGCAGGATGTCCTACAGGGCATCGAAGAATTTGGGCTTTGCAGCTCTGAGGCCGAAGGCAAAAGGTCTGCCGGCATCTTGGCAAAGGACTCCGATGATGAGGCAGGAGATATAGCTTGCTTTGGACATGGCGTGCTACATCTTTGCCTTCATTCGGCATCATTCATCTTCATTCATCTTCATTCATCTTCATTCGGCATCATTGTTCCTTTACATCTCTTTCATTTCTTGGGGGAGAACTTGCTTTAGAAATTATTCAGAGCCGGAAGTGCTTGACAAGCTTGCTCAAGATACTGTAATGAAATTGACACACGCAGCCATTGCAGGGTAAGAAGCCTGCTTGGGCCCGCGTCTCAAAACACTTGCGGAATATGGCTTACGTCATGCGTGCGTAGTTTGCCGAGGGTATGGAGCAGTCTGGCAGGACACATGCTACCAGATGTATCAGCAATCAATTTGGTTATGGGTTGTAAATCCCCCTTCGGATATCCACTACAGAATGGGAGGACTTGTGCACTGTATAAAGCTTGTTTGTTAATAATTTTTGAGGTTTCAAAATGGGGTTGTGACCATCAATCTATAAAAACTGGCTGTGAATCACAATTTGTAAAAAAGTGTACTTTTTGGATTTTGCCATTTTGCTTTTTTGCAAGAGCCATTCTGTAAGAATGTCGGCTGTTGAAAGATGATGATTACTGAAAAGTGCAATGGTTATTTTGTATGAATTGAGGCTTCTGCCAATAATTATTTGTCGGGTTTGCGCAAGGCATTTTGTACCAATTCATGTGTGGCAGCAAGTGGTTTCATGTTTGGCAGCAAGTGGTTTAAATGACGGATGTTGGAGCTTGATGCAATAGTTGGGTACGAAATACATTTGGCTGCCTGAACTTGGAGAAAAAGAGTTGGAAAATGCTGTGAGAATCTGTGAGTGTGTAGTTTCAATCGTGGATGCATCAACAGATATTGGGATCATGATGGATCATGCGGGTGCCACGTGAAGCATGGCGAAGCCATTTTATAAGAACATGGGTTTGTAGTGGTTATAGGAGTCGAGGAAAGGTCATAAGGTCTTTCTGTAACAATTGCAATGCTGGATGGTTGATTAAAGTTGGAAACGCATGGAATCATTTTGTAACAATTGAGATTGGTAGTGGTTGGATTTTTTGAAAACCAGGTGTGTCATTCTGTAAAGAAAGATTCTTCCCCAAGAGCCAAAATGTTGGAATGGCAGGCCCATTTTGTTCCAAAGCTGCCTCCCTCTAACCTGGCCAGGATCACCCAGTTTGTAAGGCTCCACCCCGTGAACCAGGTTTGTACTGTACAAACACTGTATCCTGACTCCTCCCCTGAAATTTGAACAGGGATGGTTGTAATATGTTGTCATAGTCACTGAGCTGGGCATTGGTCTTGTCATGCTGTGTCCCAAAATCGGTTGTGACCTTAGACCGCATACCTGAAATGTCCTGCTGAGATGGAATCTGGTGATGAGAAGGAGGTGGGCGATGATGGGGGATGCAACGCACAGACAGCCAGATTGTTTCATTTGTTTGCAGATATTCGCCGATACTTTGAGAAGTTGACAAGATTTGAATGCACTATCACAAGGAACTTGACTTTTCAAGTTTTTGCAAAAAGCGGGTATTCCCCAACTGCAGGTCTCATCAAAGCCGAAGGCCGGTGCCCGGAACAATAGGGAGCATGAGGAATACCGCACAACCAAAACTCGCGTGAACCCAACAGAGCTGATAATAAGATGAAAGGATGGAATCATGATGAATGATGTGGATTCCACATGATTCAACACATGTTTCAAGATGTTCAACACGTGCTTCGCTGGTGTTTACGGCAATTCACAGGCTCATCACAGCCTCCAGCGCACTCGTCAGGACGATGATAGGAATGGTGAGTTGTTGTGTCCTCAGCTGTGGTTCGGCGCCTCAAAGATGTCGACCGCAATGCAGCGTCCATGACCAAGGTCCGCCAAGGAAGGTGATTCAAAGGCGCGGCTGAAGATGCAAGCGGACGCAAGTGGATTGATGTGTTGATTCATGCCGGTTGCTCGTTTGTAGAGTCTTGGTGCGTAAATCAGCATGGGATGCACTGCAGCTATGGAAATAGAAGTTCCTTGTCGGGGTTTTGACTTTAGCAACCTGGTACTGCGGGAATGAACCAAAGAACATCTCATTGCAAGTGGCCGAAGTTCGAACATCTGAACTTGACAGCTAAGCCTGAGATCCTTGGGGTTCCTTTGCAGTGCATATGCCGTGCATTTGAGCTACTTGAGTACAGGAGGACCAAGAGCTGGACTACATGAACCAGCCACTGGACTTACCACTGGAAAAGTGCGCAGCTCAGTGACATCTTGAGGTGGCAATAGGTTCGCAGTGGATTTGCAGCTTGTAAAGTGTAGTGTAGGGCCTTTTGACTCAGTTAGGGCATATTGTTCATGCGCTGTTTTTGGCTGCATATCACTGCGCAACCATGCGCAACCCTTTTTGGGCACTTGTGGCTTGCTTTGGTGCTTTTGCTGCCACCCTCCAATTCCCACAGGCCAGCCAAAAAGCCGGTTCGGAGCTCACCATTTGCGCTCGAAATAGTCATCGCACTGTGCTATATTGTACTAATTACTTGGGATTTATAACTGGGAACTGTTTGCCAAACCATCCGCGGTGTTCTATTGGATAGGTTCGGTCCACTGTCATGATTTTCTTGTGAAACCGACACGGCTGGATGTTCAGAACTTCAAGTCGAGGACCATCCACGACCACCCTTGGGCTCAGGCTCCTGTCAGTGCGACGATTGCCCCGACCAGAGCCAGCATTATGAACCCCTTCCATGCGCGCTTGCTTGCGCAGCAGCAGCGAGCAGGGTGTCCAAGAGTCACGCAACTACTTCAGCATGCGCAGTGTTGCCACAGACATGTCAGAGCATATCTTTGCCCTGTGTATAGTTTAAGTTCGAATTCGTTTGTTCTGGAGACACAATAGGATAGCAAGTTTGCCAACATGACAATTGCGTACATACCATGATCTTTTCCAACATTGAGATGAGATGACCTAACAAACGACACATGATTCGTGTCGAGGAGAAGGAGCGGGCAGAGGCAGAAGCCAAAGCCAAAGCTGAGGCTGATGAGAAGGACGCGGGCTCGGTGAAAGATGTAGCAGTGACTCTAACCCGACCCTGAGAGATGCACAGATTTGCAACTCTTAAAGACCAACGTGGACTTGAGCCAAGCTGTTGCAATGCAGGCCAAGCAAGAGGAGGAAGCCAAGAAAAAGGTCAGCAGTGAATGAGAGCATTGATGTTTGAGAGAGACTGTATGTGGGTTGCAGCTGTCGTTTTTAGTGCTGCGATTCCGAAGGCTGATGAGGAAAAGGCACAAGAAGAAATGAAACTAAGAATGGAAGAAGCAGCGAGAGAGGCCTCTGCTACTGCAGAGGCTCCAGGGGATAAGTCATTAGCTTTGCAGTTTAGCTCATCTGAAAATGTGCAATTTTGAGAGAAATCACCCACATCAGGAGAGGAAAAGAAAAAGAGATGAAGAGTTACGTGGGATGACCCAGATCTGAACAGATGGCAGATTGTGCACTTGGTGCCATTGCGCGTTTTTTAAAATGAGAATCATTCATGCTTTCTGAACAACAACTGGGTAGTTGCCATCATTCAATCTCTTGACTGAGGCAAAGTGGCTGAGGCTGGCAGGGTAGTGGTTTCAACAGGAGTCGCTCTGTGGCGACATGTGGAAGCATCAAGGTTTAATTCCCCAACTGATTATTATTGTTTCCCTGAATCCCTCTGAATCAAACCGATGACGATGGTGATTGTCATTGTGGTGATATTATTGCTGCTAGGGATTACAGTACATGATGACGACAACGATGATCATGATGCTGATGACAACGATGCCGACAAGGCCGATGATGGTGAGTGTGGTGATCGCAATTATGATCATCGATGATCAGTAGAATGTCAGATGCAGTGGCTGAGTTCTTCTCAATAATTCTCAGTAAATCATGTTGCATTTTGATGTGCTGTGTCCAGTTCTCTCGTCATGTCATTCAGTCAATGTTTAGGCAGCCAAGACGCCCGGCATGGCTGAAACCTCAGTTTCTCAGTGCAGGGCAACAAAGAGTGACTTTGATCCAAAACGCGGCAATGTGAAGATGCCAAACCTATCCAAAGTTCACGCTACTCTCCTCACTTCATTCATCAATGAATCAATGACAATTTGAATGGCAAATTTAATGGTTGCATTCTTCTGTTGATTTTGCAGTAGCTTCTATGAGCTTCTATGAGCTTATATGTTGAGCTCAAGTTCGATTTTTGAGCGCGGGCCGAGATGCCAATGCCTGCGATGCCGGCGATGCAGCAGCCTTTTCAGCCAGGAGGCGACGTGTCACGGTCGCAACTCGCAACACTGGGCAACACTACTGTCGCTCCCTGGAGGACCCATGAACTCCATGGGTTTCAATCCTGTGCCAATGGGAGCCATCAGCAAGGCCTGGGTGCTCACAGGGGTCACTTTTCACATCACATGGATGCACCGCACTCATCAATCACAGGCAGGTGTGCCTCCGCCTCCGCCGAAAGGCCCTTCCCGGCACTTCCAATCCAGAGTTCTTTCGAATTTTGAATGGTTGGCACTTGTTTGATCTTTTTTGATGTGCAGATTTTCAATATTTTTAAATCAAACTCTTCAGTCCTGACATGCAGGTGCTGGGAAAGGCTCCCAAGAGGCATGGACCACTGGGGTGCTCAGCTACGGAAGCTATGGAAGCAGTCATAGCAAGTGAGTAGAGAAGTGGTCAGTGCTCACAATCATTCACAAGCTATCGCAAGGTCATCATATAAGCCATTGCCATCCTGTCCTGTAGGCATACTGACTTGATTGTAAGTCGTTTGAAGGAGTGATTTGATTTGTTCATCTTTAAGTCAAGATGTCTAGGCACATTCTTGCACTTTCATAGTTGTTTGCCAAGTACTTGTATATGAAATGTTCATCATAATTTCATATAATTTCGCTGTGCCAATGTATTGGATACATTTAGCCCTGAATATAGCTTTTGCATGCTTTTGCCACTGTCAGGGCACAATGGCAGCTCTACGAAACATGTTTGCGAGCATGCCCAGATGTGAGATTATTTTTGCATTTCTTAGTGCTGTATGCTTGATTAAGCCAGTGCAATTGCCATAGCATTGCTTTTTGCATGCAGCTGAATTTGTTCATCTGAGGGTGGACAGGGCAAGGTGCGGCTTGGCAATGGCAGGGTGTGGCGCAAATGGCATTGGACTTCCATCGGCTTCAGTTAAATTTCAAACGGGTCTGAGATGAGAGTGTCTTCGATCCAATCTCCAAATCTCTGGAAGCATATACTCACGCCTGCGAAGGCTCCAGAGCCACAGTTTGGAACTGAGAGACAAGGAACGTTCCAGGTAAAGAGCAGAGCATTTATAAATTTTCATAACGTCATCCTGTTGAAACTTTCAGATGGATGCAGCAGATGCAGTCCTTGAAGGCCAAAGATTCTTGTGTTTTCCCAAGGCCACCGGGAGTCACCCAGGGTGCCATGGCAAAGAGCTTCGGGCCACCGCAGGTGAGGGCGCGCAATCCCATGCGACGGGTCACAACAGGTCCATCATGGTCGATTGGAAAAATGAAAGGTCAATGAGGATCAACGAGGAATGTAGGCTACAAATGGCTACAAACTCTCTCTTTCTTTTAATTCATCTAATTCTCTCATTATGAAAATTTGAGCAGCGACCAAAACCTCCATGATTGCAGTTTAATCAAACATTAAACTAACTTATCCCCGCGGAAGCAAAACCCCCATGCGCGGAAGCTTGCGGAAGCCTCCGCGGAAGAGGAACTTAAAGTACCTACCGCGGAAGCTCCGCGGAAGCAATCGGAGTGGCGGAAGCTATCTTGCCGCGGAAGCTCCGCGGAAGCAATCTTCAACAGAATGGTCCCGCGGAAGCTAAAGCTGTGCGCGCGGAAGCGACGCGGAAGCATCGCGGAAGCCATTGCAGATTATAAGGAAAGTTAAATAGGGTTTTGGCCATGGCTCATTTGGTTCTTATTGACCGTTGGATTGAACTGGGGTAGTTGCATTCGGTCTTGGAGCTTCAGAAACCCTTGCCGCACCTGACAGGCCCTGACACCTAGCCCACAGGCACCTTGTTCCGCCAAGGTTGGGTACACGGGTTTTCCTCTTGGTGTCAGCATTCAGCACCTAAACACAAGATAGATCAAGATAGCATGGAGGTTATGGCATTTCAATGAAACGTGAGGCACCCCATGTTGAGCCACCCACACCTCCACAAGCACCAGCCTTAGCACAAAGATGAAAGTGCCGCAGATGGTTAGAGTCCAATCATGACAGTGACTGGGCACTGAGGCGGGTGTGAGCAAGGCAGGTTTACCCACTCCTGAGCAGGCAGTGCGCAGTCGCAGTCGCACTTGTGCTGCTTGTGCTAGGGCCCCTTGATGCTGCATGTGCACACCTGCTGACCCAAATGTATCCATTTTCCAACCTCAACACTAAAAATATTTGGTGTCTTTTGATATCAATTAACAGCTGGTAGTTTTCAATACCCTGGTTTTCAATCATGTTGACCTCAAATTTGGCGGTCCTTGGCTCCTAAAATTCGCGGTGCTAGGAATTTGCCTGTTCCTTGCTTAATTGAACATGTGAACCATAGGCCCCAGCGGTGAAGGCTTTGCATGGAGCTCAGATCGAGCCCAGGGAACTTTTGCAGAAGTGGAGGGCTGCAGTTTGCAAGTGATTGAAACGTAGCGAATGCAGATAAAGAAAGAATGGCGCAAGGCATGACATGGGTTGCTATGGGTTTGCGTGATGGGTCTCCATGATGGGTCCCCATGGGTTGCCAGATCTGAGGCCAAACGTTGTCCAGGCACCATGGAGAGGAACTCAGGCGCCAGCACTGTAGGGCTGTTGCCATCACTTGGTCACTTGCTGTCACTTGGCGCAGGTTGCACCAGCTGAAGCGCCGGAATCTGCCCGGCCGTCAGACATTTGAACCGCAGCCGCTGTGGTTGGACAAATTGAGGATCTATTACAAGATGGTTATGTGTCTTCTTATGTTTTTATTAGATCATCCATGAACAGGAGAAACGTCATCAGTTACCCATTATAAACCATTCACCAAACACGGTCAATGGAACATGCAAAGCACTGGCAGCAAAACTGCTCTCATAATTGCTGTCAGATCTTGCGGACCAAGTTCCCATTTCACTGCATGAATTAAAATTATGCGCTTCAAGTTGAACACTTCCCCGGAACATGTATGATCAGGACTGTCTAACAGGCATGCGTGATTCTGTGATCAGATAACTATGATAAGATGTTCGAATGTTGTTATTACATGTTGATATTGCTTCATGCGAGCGGGTCCAGGCTGGCACCAGCAAAGCAAGTGGACCGGCACCCAATCAGGCGTGGATCCTTGTTGGGATAAAGTAAAGTAAATGAGGAGCAAAAAAGCAACAACAGAGCTACATGCAGTGAAGTCGTCGGCATAATCATCCAAAAAAAGATATTCCATTCCCAAGAAAGGTTTCTCCATGTTTTAAATTTGGAGTTTCATGGAGTTATTCCATGTTTTGACCCAACTAGACCCATGCGATTCATAAAGAATTGCGGTGGCACGTATCCACGCAGGTGCCCCCAATGAAGGCTGCACCGATGTTGGGGCCTCAGATCCTCCGGCTGAAGCAGAAGTTGAACCCTTTTGATGCCCGGGTAGAGGTAGCTCAACCAAGGAGTAGAGGCCAGGGATGGCCAGGGTGAACTTGCACTGAATGGCGGGGGGGTGTACCAGTGGTTGACGCTGAGCTGTGGAGATTCTGCCGGCTGAGGGGTCCTGCTGGCGTCACCCAGGGCGCTATGGCAAAGAGTTCAGGACCCCCACAGGCGACAGCATGAGCTCATGGGCAAAACCGGGAATGCCATGGGAATTCCATGGGAATTCCATGGGAATCTCGATGAATCTTAACTAAAATTGTGCCACTTGTGAAGAGTACCATATTGGCACATGGTTCATGCCATGCTGGTTCTCCCTGACAGGCCATTGTGCCGCCAGCTGCGCCGACTGCCCCGGTGCAAGCCCAGTCTGTAGTCTCCAAGGTGCCCCGTGAGCCGACCCACTGTCATCCCCTTCCATTGCTGTCAAAGCTGTGACTCTGATAGGCCTCTGCATCGCAGCCTGCTGAGACCCCATCGTCACCAAAGCAAGCGGCGCCAGCTCAGGCCTTTTGAGTCAAAGGACTTTGAGATACACATCATGAGACTTCATGATTGGAGTTGCCAGGCAACTGCAGCCACGCTGCAGCCTCAAAGCTCAAGTTTCGAGAACTTGTCGACTTCTGAAGCTTCAGCTTTTCAGATGGAGGACTTTCTGTCCGACAGGTCTTCCACTGCCCCAGCTTCAGCCTCCCCAGCAGCGGGAGCAGCGGCCGCTGGCGCTGCCGGGGCAGCAACAACTCCCGCTGCGGCACTGCAAGCCAGCATGGCTGGTGGCCCACGCCTTAGCGAGTCATGTCACTGTCCATGGTGCCAGGCATGATGGTTCGCACGGTGGTTAACATGCGAAGCATTCTGTAGCACCTGAAACTCATGAGTCAGCGGGGCCTTTGGGCCGGGCATCATGATTTTTCTAAGCCAAAGAAGTCTGAGGCATGGGCATGATGGCAGCAATGCCTGGCATGATGCCTGGCATGATGATGCCCGGGCTTGACATGAGCGCCATGATGAGCATGGCTGGCATGGGAACCCTCGGCTAGTTTGAACTTTGCGGTATGATAGAATTGGCGTTGCGTGCCATTACCATGCGTTACCTCATTTTGCATTCAGTCGCCAAATGACTTGTAGTCGCGTTCAAGCTAGTGATGGTTCAAGGATTGAACATGATTGAGTTGTAGAGGTGCTGTAATTCTCCCAGCTGTTGCCAAATTGCTCCGATGGTTTGCCAGGCATGGGCATGGTGCCTGGCATGTGTGGGCCCTGACGCGCTTTCACGGTCTGTCGCAGCTTTGCAATCTTTCATGCTTAAAGCTGGTATACTTTCTGAGCTGATTCCGCAGCAAGATGAACCAAGGATGGGAATGCCGGGCATGGCGATGCCAATGCTCCCGGGTATGGCTTTGCCACAGAGCAAGCCAGCTGAGTCTACGCCCAAGGCGGCAGCGTAATTGCACGGGCCTAAGCTGATCTCAGCTAAGTCGAGGACGGATACAGAGCAACATATCAGATTGCGATTTAACTTTTAGATTTATCAGATTGGGCAATTGTAGTTGCAATTTGATGCCAACAGGCAAACAACCACAGGCAATAACAAGGGCATCAAGGAGTATACAAATGAAATGGCGAGGACGCAATCAATTTGCAACCAAGAGCTATGATGATCCTTTGTAAAAAACGAGGCATTCTAACCAGCATGTAGCTCAGGTTCTTGTGCCCCGTGAATTCCATTCAAGGTAGCCAATGTAATCGTGCATCGTGGGATGGGGTGGTGCAACGATATCTGAACGATTTCATTGATTCCCTTCCACAAGCCAACCTGCACATGCTGCCACAGGTATGAGTTATGTCCTCCAGGACCACGGTTTGTGCGTGTGAAAGTTTCGTTGTACGGCGCATGAAATTGACTTGACTCGTGACTCTGTTGCTGTGAAGAGCAATAGCTTGGCCACATTGCCACAGCTTCACAATGCAGGACGGTGCCATCGTCCCGCAGGTCTCACCCAATTGCTCCCGTCTTGGAGTTTTGCTCCTTTTAACCTTGTTCCGCGGCGCTGGAGCGCCGGACAGAGGTTTGAGGGTCCAAAGAACAAGCAGATCCAGCAGATGGCCACTACTTGCCACCACTTGTCACCACTTGTCACCCCTGATGCTGCGCTGATCGCCCACCAGAGCCCCATAACGACCAATCGCTAGAGTCCGGAGCTGCGTTTTGGAGCTGCAGAGTAGAATGATGCCCGGCGATGTCATGTCAGCCTTTCATGCCATTTCCACATTAGTGAGTTGAGTCTAAGAGACTGGTTGGAAGATGTTAGGACCAGTTGGGATGTTCCCTGGCATCAACAGATCCGGTAGAGCAGGCAAGCTTATGGCGAGCTTATGGAACGCTTATGCGAAGCGCGGCACAAAAAGAATCAACACATTTGCCATTTTCCACTTGCAGCCTTTCTCGGTGTCCTGCAGTATTCTTGTCGAACGTTCAATGAAAGCTGCGAGCTGTGTCAGAACAGCTGCATGTCACCGTGATCTGGGCTTCCAGACATGTAGGCCCAGCTTGAGATAAGGAGACCTCACAAGCCGACAACTACCAAATGCAGATTTCGCAAGTGACACGAGTGATCACGAGTGTGACACGTACAGCATAGAACTGGTGCCAAATTTGACGGGCCAGATGCAGTGCCTCACAGATCTCACAAAGGAATTGTTCTGATGGTATGATGGATTCATATGGATTCATCAAGTAGGGACGAACACCATGCAATTCTGGGACGACCTCGTCATTATTCAATCTATTCCTCCGGTTTGCTGCCGGACTTGGATATGTTGCTTTCTCAGAGCTATTCTCTTTGGTTGCTTGCCCTGAGTGCTATCAGTTTCAGTTTCATAGGTTTCATGCTTTCGACATTTTCTAATCAACCTGACCCTGTTGCATATTACGTCACATCAATCTGCTTAGCTCGCCTCAAGAGCCAGACCCGCCTCCCTAGGCAGTATGGCGGACGACAAGCTTCGTCGGCAACGTCTTTGGAAGAGCATGCAGCAGCGAGGAGCCATGCGGAACGCATTGGAAAATGCACACGTTGTGTGAATTCACAATCTTGGACGCATGAGAAACGTCCACCAAGGTTCGAATTTCATATCGTCTTTGAATGTTTTTGAATACTATGTGATTCAATGTTCATTTTTTACCATCGTGAGAGGACAGGCATCAGTCAATTTACAGGGTTCCTTCGAACTATGTCCAACCCCATTATTGGTGTTTTGGTGAATGATCATGTTCAATACAATGACAACAAAGCGGGATGATTGCTCACCAGATTAGTCCTTCGAATCTGACATCTCCAAGTGTTGCGAAAGACCATGCATTTGAACATGTTCATGTTTGAATTAACATACATCACGAGGGACGACCGGAGACATCGAGAACGGGAGATGGGAAATACGCCAGACGGCCGTGGCAACCAGGACTGCAGAAATTCATGCAGCAACGCCCGGGCGATTTTTTGCGTCGAGCCCGCAAAGGTGTGCCGCCAGAATACCGTGCGGAGGCAGAGAAACTGGGATGTTGGAGTTCCGCGCCAGCCCTGTCTGAGTCTAGTGTGATAAATTCTTAGCAATGCCCCTAGACGTTTGCAACGTGGTGTTATATTCCAGCATCAATAAATACAGTCAACCTGCGAGAAGCATGAAAAAGTGATGGCGTGCTGCGTCGAAGCACGATTAGTTTGGCCTGATTCCAGGTTTGGAAGACTGCACTTAATGCAGAAGCTCACGCAAAGCCAGGGCTTTACAAGGACTGGCCTGTGGTCAGACAGGTTTGAAGACACTCGCATGCATTCTCCACCGCTGTTTCAGGAATTGCAGTTTGCTGATAACGAATTCCTTCACCTGATCAAGATAGACATTCCTCGCACCTTTCCGGAGACTTGGTCACAACAAGGCTGTTGTGTTTGAAGATCGGTGAAGATTGTAGCGATCCCTGGACTGAGGAAGATCCAAGCTTTGGGGCGGAACAGTGGGAAGCTTAAAATGATGCCATAGCCCTCCATAGCCATCAGCAGCCATCCATAGCCATCCGTTGCCATCCCAGATCCCTCTTTTCCTCAGGCAGAAATGCCTCTTTCGCATCTTGAAAGCTTATGCGAATCTGTGTCCAGACGTTGGATACTGCCACATCCTTATGACACTCAGAGTCGGTCTGCAGAATGATCAAGACAGAGTTCTTGTGTAATTCTTGTTTCGTGATGTGCAGGCTTTGTTTTCCTCAGATCTTAGTTCCTGAAACCATTCACATCTCAAATCATCTCAAAATATCTCAAAGCGGTTGTCATTATCCATAAGATGTGATATCCCATCAACATCCCATCTTGTCATCTCCCATACCTCGGTGTTGCACAGGTCAGGGGATGAATTTCATCGTTGGGCTTCTTCTCCTGGCACCTCGCTGCAAGATGTACTGATCACTGATGCAGTCCAAGCTTCCAATCCGAAGATCTGATGCTGTGAATGTGTTCAGCTTCATTGAAGCATATTGTGATTAACATATTAACTATATGTATTACTATATGTATTAATTGTGTTTTTTCTTATTTTTTTTTCTGAATGCTTTATTTTCAAGCTGCCAATGCTTTCGTAGAATCGTGCGCTATCGGTCCGCCAGGTGGTCCAAGGCGGAATGTTTGGAGAAAGTCTGTCTCCGGAGACAGAAGAGGAGACATGTGAACTCCCAAGGATTTAAGGATTGGGCAGTTGTCACATCTTGGACAGCATTGGCATCTGGGCTTTCGAGATATGGAACATAGTCCAAGAATTTCCATGATGATTTCATATATTTGTTGGTTGGTTTTTTACCTTGGTTACACTGGGGCTATCTGGGGGCGAGCCCAGACCCTGCTGGATGTTTCATTGCACAGCGGACGGGCACTGCTGCATTTGCTGCATTTTGGAGGAGACCTTTTGGATGTTCTTCAGCTTGATGGAGTGTAGCGACTCAGCTGCAGCTGGATGGGACCTGATCTATGGCCTTCTTATGCCGCCTCCAATGTCTTGAGTTCAGCTGTGGCACAGCACGCATCGAAAAGCTGCTGTTGAAAATGGCTGTGGCACTTGAAGGGGCTGGATGGCTGGTGATCCTGGTGATCGTGTTTCTCAAGGTCATCTGAATGGATTCTATCGTCGTCAGTTTCCTTTGCTGAAGCGGTGCGCGAATTCAAATAATCCAGTGATACTTCCGGGGCTTGTGGCACAACGGTCTTGCGATTAAGATTTACCTTCAAACATCTTCAAACATCAGAATTCGGAAGATGTGCGAGCTTCTGGGAACTGTTGCAGGTACTTGTGGGCGTTTGAAGAGCTCATTAGTTCAACGCTGCCGGCCGCTATTTTGCATTCGTCACAGAGACAGAGAGATGCGTTCCAGTTTCCTTTTCAGTTTGCATTACTTCTTGTGCACTTCTCGTAACGTTTCAGATGACAAAGGATGCAAAGGGCTTGCTCATGAAGACTAGCTGCAACATTCATGGCGTAAACTGGCTGCCTTTGGCCTCAAAGGACTTGCAGCAGCACTTTTGCGAGGAGAACCTGCAGCATGCAGTGTACTTGCACCTTTCCGGCAAGTTTAAAATCACTACATTCCGCATCATATCACGAAACTTGTGTGCAATGGTTGCGGGGGAGGCACGGCAATTGTTCGAGATGAGGCTTTTATTGCGTATCTTTATGTACAGTAAGGGTTGCCCAAATTTCTGGACCTGCCCACATGACAGGCATCAGTGGTTCTTGACGCTGTTCATCAGCAGCTTGCCCCTTCCAATGGTCTTGGTTTTCTGGGATGTGGCTTGGTCAGCAACAGCGCTGCGTCGATGCTACTTGTAAGTCTTGCAAGTGCTAAAAAGTGCCCTGAAAGATCTGAAAGGTACAGACACGGATCTTCCATAGTCAAATCTCTTCAATGTCAATCCTGAGGCAATAATATGCGGCGGGCTTCAGGACTTAAACAATTCTGTTGATTTGTTGGAAGTCTGAGGTGTCGGCGTTGCCGCAGGTGGATGATGCAAATTCTATAGCTTGCTTTGATGTGATTGATTGCTTGGCCTTGCGGCAGCAGGAGATCTTGCCGATATCGTTGTCAGTCCTCCAGCTGTTGAAGTCGACGCTGCTCACCATGAAGCCAGGGTCTTGACATGTCTTGACAGCAGAAATTATTTGTAGCTACTTGCATCTAATTGCCATCACTACAGCCATATCTTGCCATCACTTCTCTTCAACCGATGCCGTGATGTTCGTAGATTTGATTTTCCAGTCCCGGGGTTTGGCCATAGCCAAGACGCGCCAAGGGATCCAAGATGAAGATTGGTGATTGGAATCCGATAGGCTTGCTTGCTTGCCGAATCTTGCCGACAGGTTTGAGGAGATTGTCAGTTTCTTCAAGACAATGAGAAGTCGCGAGCAGGACCGATGAAAGCTTGAAGATGCCAGAAGTTTGTGAGAAGCGACATTTTTTGGCGTTCTCATTTTTGATATTATCAAAAACATTCAAAAACTATATTTTCTTTATAGAGTATAATTTCTTTGAGTCCAGGAGGATTGCGATTTCGAAAGCATAGCACGCATTGCCGTGCTGGGCTGCGATAGCATTTGCACGAACCTGAGATCATTTGAGGTCAAAATCAATAGATTCTGTCGCCATTTGTCGCCTCTTGGTGTTTTTCATTCCTGATGACTTGATGGACAAACCGTTGGACCTTGAGGTATTCCAGACCACATCTTGGAGGTACTCCACCGGCCACTCCCGTTGAGGACGGATGACTTGATGGCCTCTTGGCAGCAGACTAGCTACTGTGATGACCTTTTATGTTTATCTAAGATACCCAAGCCTTGCCAAAAACTGTCATTTCGAATAGGTAAAGAATAAGAATCCAAAAAGGGAACAATGAAATCAACTAATTTCTGAAGCAAATATGACACATCACACCTGCGATGCATCCTAAGGAGCGAACACCGCAGCCGAAGCCCTGGCCGTGTTGTGCCGTGCAGCTTCCTGATGCCCGAGCGCCACAGCTGAGGTCGCCACCCCGACGGAGGGTGGACTCCGATGAGGACTGCTGGACCAATGAGATCTCATGGACTCCCTGGTCCTTCATTTTTGCACATGATGCCTGTGGACATTCTAGAGACATATTCTTAGGCATATACCAATATATATAGATATATATATATATATATACAGTACTATATGCATTTGTATGGAATGCCCTCTGCCCAGTGTTTTGTGGCTCAATTGAGCGGCAATGCCTTTTTTTGGCTTTTCGTCGATGTCTTTCAATCTTGGGTTTGTTCTGCTTTTCAACCTTGATTTATTGTTAATTTTTGATGCCGTGAGAGATTTGTGAATGAGGGTGACTTGGGCGGAGGATTTTGCTTTATCAATAACTTCACCTTGCAGCACAGGCAGGTTGCTTTGTTGATCTCTGGAATCTGGAAATCTAGTTCTTATATAGTTTGGCTTCATATCGCCAGCGCCACATGTTCTCTCGCACAAGAGTTTGCACAACACACTCTCGCGCTGCGTTGTCACTCATCCCAAGTTTTATGCCGTATTTGCATGTTTTTGCCAGTATGTGCCAATCATATCCAATCATGCTTTCCTTTCTGAGATTTGAGATCTGGTTAATATCATGACGCAAAAGTTTAAGAAGATGGTCAGCTCAACTCTTGGTAGAGCCTCGATTTCATGCTTGTATTCTATTTTGTTATCAAACTGTGGGGCGTTCCATGGCGTTCCCCTCTCTGAGACGAAGTAGGCACGAGACACTGGCAGCATTGTCGCAGGTGCCACCAGCAGTGAGGGAAACGCGCGTGAAGCACAGCGAAGCTTCTGAGACAAAGCAATCCAGTGAGGTTGGAACCGTGCTAGACTGTGCTACAAATGCTACACGCTCCCATCATTCATCTCCCATCATCTCCCATCACCTCCTATCATCTCCCATCATGTTCCCATATGCTTCCGCAAGTTCCTGCATCAGCGGGCGATGGCCATATGGCGGCAATCGGCAATTGACAGTCAGACAGCGAGTCATCCAGTGCCGAGGTGGGATTATCTTCGTCTCCGTATGAACCCCGGCGCCTGGACCTCAACCTGCAAGAGTCCGATGACAAGTCTTGGCGCTTCCAGGGGAGAGGGTCCAACCATAGGCACTAGATTGCACTAGTCACAGTATGTCACAGCAGTACTAGCAGTAGTCAGTGCTTCCTGTGCTTCCTTGCGATCAAAGATTTTCTTTGCAAGCCCAGCCTTAGTCAAGGTCCGCAGCTGGTGGGAAGAGGCCAAGCTCGGATTGGGTTTGTTGCTTGGATGCATCGGGATGCAGCGGGCGCCTTTGCAGTGCTAAGGGGTGGTGTTTGGGCTAGCAATCTGGAGAGTAAGGGCTGGCAACCGGGGGACATGACATTCGAAAGCTGAGGGGTGCGGAGACTTCATGGTGATGCACCCGTTCGCGCCTCACTCTGTCAACATTTTCCGATAAGACAAGTTGCAAGTGGATGAAAGTGGAGCTCTTAAAATGGTCAAGAGAGCAAAGAATCAGCAAAGAATGTAATGATGCAAACTCGCTGTTTGCTGAGTGATTTCTTTTGCATTCGCCCATGGCTCCCAAGCCACTTGTGACATGTCCAGGTCACGAAAGCTCACCAATAAGTCAGATCAGTGCGGCGGGTCCGGGCGGGGTCGCTGCTTCAGCAGGCCGGAGACTTGTTAAAATGTGGTGCTGTAGGGCGATGGCGGAGGCATTGTGCTGTTTCTTGAAATAGTGGAAACTGTTTCTATCACAGTTTCTATCAGTTCCTTAGGTCCTGCAGTTGATTCACAAGAAAACTGTGCAAAAAGAGAAGGGTCACAGGATGTCATGAGTTTTTACAGACGTAGTCCAGGTCCAGATGCTCGGTTTCGGACTCAAGTGATCCGTGTCATGGTGCAGCGCAGGCTGACGAACAGCCGAACAGCTTCGAATGCTTTCGAATGAGTTGATAGGTGCACACAAGTTGTGGATCTTGGAAAATCTTGGAGGAAAATGTGAGCCACAGAGGTGCAGATGGCGCAGATAGGGGTGCCCATCAAACTGCTGGACGTTATCCGTTTTGAAGCTCCAGATTCCAAGCTCGAATCCTTTCCGACGACACCTTTCAATATGCCGAGTTCCTTTGAAAGTGCATCAGAGCCGAGTCTCAGAATGGTTTGTTATGCTCAGGTGATAGAGATTGTTTCAGACAAAGACTAGACTAGCATTTAAATATATTCGAATCCATTCAGTGTATCATAGTGATTCATGTAGTGCATCTATTTGAACAAATCAAAAATTTGTAATATATAGATGAACTTTTGATTGTAGAATTGAGAGAACCCTCGGTCTTGCACTTCTACCTTGTTCACCCGCGAGAGTTTCTTTGAAGTCTGAAGTCACTTAAGTCTTTGTCTTGCAAATCTTGCTGGACTTTTTTGACCGTGCCCAGCTACGAAGCTACCCTGAGCGCAGCCATACGCGCGCATTGTGCTCCGGGTGACGAGTGCTTGACGCAATTTGTTAGTTGAAGATATTCAATGAAGCGACTGGAACAAGACAGGCTATACCTGATATGACCTGATCAAGTGTTGAAATATGTTAAAATGCTTGCAAGATACACATAATTACTTATAGCATCAGCTGTGAGTAGCTGTGTAAGATTTGCCTGCATGGCACTTTTTGTTTAACACATGTTCACAATCACACACGTAGCCGCAGCACACTGCAACATTTGTAATTAGTGTTGCTGTGCAGTAGTTTGCAGTGTGATGTGCCAGAGATGCCACACACTTTTGCTAAGAGCATTTCTCCTGCTTTTATTTTACAATTCTCTAGCTTGATGAATTTTTGAGTTTGATTGTATGCGATGCCGATGTGATTGCACAGCATGCCAACATTTTCAACTTCGTCATGGCACTGGAATTCACGCGTTTCTTTGTACAGAAGTACCGTGAAGATTGTAAAGAGAGGGTGGCTGGCCGGCCCTTGTCAGAAGAAAGCGAAAAAATGAATGCATGATTGGGAGATCAGTGCTTCATGATGCTTCATGACGAAGTGCGTTTGAATTGGACATCATTTGGGTTCGGTTCAATGGGTCCGAAGTATGTTCTGGCTGCTCCCAGCCTTTAGTTCACGTCCCATTGAATCCATTCGGCTGACCAGTGCGGTTGATTTACTACATGCTTGTCATCTCCTGCTATGCTGTGGAAATCAGAAATTATTCTGACTAATGAGCTCAATCGAATTCCAATTCTATTTCAATTCTTATGTGTCTTATGAGCCCCTCATTTCTGGGACATGAGGACTGGCCTAGCCTAGCAACATGCATTTTTCTTGACAACATTTGTGAGTGCAAAGAAATTGCCAGAAGCCATGCCGAAGTCAGACAAAAAAAGACAAGTTTCTTGGCCGAACTGCTTTTTTGACTGACATATTCAAAATTATTCAATATATGTTTTGCACGATGATTTTTCTAATTTAGCAATGTTGGTCGTTTTTGAGCTGTGCCTTGCCTCTCTCGCTGCGTCCCCAGAAACCATTGAGGTAGCTGCAGTGGTGTTGCTACTAGCTGCGGGACACGCGTTTTTGGCTCCTGAGCCAACAAGAAGTATCAATCGCACCTGGGCTGAGAACGACTTGAAGCGTCGGCAGCAACAAGTCACAACATTAAAAGGACACGTTGAACGTACGGGGCATTGACGCAGAAGTAATTAGGATCTTGAATGTTGACACAAGCTTAATCCCCTACGATCATTTTTGATCCATTTGCTTATAAGGAAAATTATGTGCAGTACTTGTAGCATCTTCTAACTCATAGCATTCAGATACATTTAGAATAACGCAGAACATCTTGCGGAGCATCTTGAATCATTCAAATCTGAATTGTAGATCTTCAGAACTCCCAGGTCTTGGACGACGAGAGGGTCTTCTCCTTGGTCTGGCGCCCCTTGCGCAGGTCCTTGGGGACTGGAAATGGCCGAAAGGACAATGAGGGACTATGAAGGATGGATCCATGTGCATTGGGGATATGGATCCACCGCGTGTCCAGGAAGGACATCACAAGCTCCAACAGCTAACCCATGTCATCCCAGGCCAGTTTCAATTGCAATGTCACAAAAAGTCCTCATTGGCAAGAGGTGGTGCAACCAGAACCTGCACGTGCAGAAAGTTTGACTGGCAAGAAGGTGGTTGCCTCTCGGTGAAAGTAGATGCCAGACTGTGCCAGATTTGCATGGACTGTTGTGGAGTTTTCGTGTTGGAAGTGCCTATGTGTTTGCTGCATGGTTGAGGGTGCTCATGAGCAAGCCGCCAGAAAGTTTAGCTTTCCCACGCCCTAGGTCTTGGGTGGATCTGGATTCGTTGGGAAAAGAATTTGCGAAGGATGCCTGGGCTTTGCGTTTCCAGCAATGGCTTCAGCATGCTTCAGCATCATGTCCAACTGTCACTGGATAAGGACTTTCATGCTTTTGGAGAGTTTAACTTTGTTTCACATCGAAGTTGGACAGTTGGACCACAGTTGGACCACACTTGGACCTGAAGAATTGCGAGTACAGCTTTCACCTGATCTGGTCATCATCGTTCTTTGGAAAACTTGGCTGTGTGCCATGCAGGCCTCGTGGCACAAGGTGCCAAAGTGGTCAGCCTCTCACGCTCTGGCGCTCCGAAGTTGACAGCACCATGGGTCAACGAGGTCAGCTGGCAGAGCGGAGATGTGCTCAGCGCGAACCTGGATCCTCTGATGGCGGGTGCTGATGCAGTTGCTTAGCTGCATGGAAAAATCAGATGCAGACAGATGCAGTGCTGTCATCAGTATCCATCAGTATTCTCATTTGTGTAGCTCAAGTGCTCAGGGATGATGCTGATGCAGTTTTGTCATTTGTGTAGCTCAAGTGCTTTGGGATGCTTTTGGGGCTGATGCAGTGCCAACATACTTGCAAAGGGCTTTTGAGATTGCTGCAGCTCCTACAGTTATTGAGCTGCATGCGCTAGCAGCGAACCTGAAACGGTTTGAAGTTTGGTAAGGTAATCCAACATTTACAGTAGTAAAACAGGTGAGATCAATTGAGTCAGATCCGGCCCTGGTGGCCTTTGCTTGCCAGCCCAGCTAGCCTCTTTGATGACAAATGATATCAATTAAGTAGTCATTTTCATATTTAAATCTATCATGCTTCATCTGTTTTTGATCCTCATTCGATGTGCCCAGGTTATCTCTGCGATCGGCACCATTGGCACTGCAGATGACGAGACAGGCAACGGTGCCACCAACGAAGCCGCAGCCAGGGCAGCCAAAAAGGCGCAGGCCAAACGTTTCGTGCTGGTGTCAGCATCGAAGGACCCGCCACAGCGATGTGAAGACATGTTCGCTTGGTTCTCCATGGGCATCATCCATCCATGGATATCCAGGAGGATATCCATTCATCATGTGGATCACACACATATGTTCTTTTATTGCAGGCATGTCCATGCACATTTGTATATACATGATATATGATCATGTACTTTTATGGTGATTATGTGTGTGTGTGTGTGGGGGGAGGCTCTGCCTAGCCTAGCATGTACAACACGGCACTCCACAGCTCACAAAATCACCCTCATTTGAGAAAACATTTGAAACATGATTCATCCTGAGGCAAACTCATTGCCCTTGAAAATGGTTTGCCCTCCACCAACTTGACCTGCAAGTGTCAATGTCCATGCCGAATTCCCAATCACACTTGTGGATTGTATGAGTGGTGAGGCGTGGTGATGATTTATGCACATGGTAAAGTTGGCCAAAGGTCTTATCACAACCCTTGTTGGAGAGGTTGCCAGTCCCCATCGAGAGGACGTGGCTGAAGCTGGCGTTGCGAAGCTGCCTTTGATCGCATGTTTTGTGCTTTTTGTTGCGTGGTCCGAGATTCTAGATCCAAATAAAAAGTCCAAACGTCACCAGCAAAAGTATTCAAAATATCTCAAAATACGAGGTTGGGGAGTCAAACGCTTGATGGTGAAAGTAAGGAACAAGTTTTTTCACCCCTTTAGCGGTTGCTAGGATCTGGTTTTAGGTTTGTTTCCATCTAGTTTATCCAAGGTCGATGCAATTTTTGGGCCCTATGTCAAGGGAAA
>VSDK01001094.1:660209-671212 GCA_009767595.1 Symbiodinium kawagutii | reverse complement strand
AAGAGACGGGCAGAGGCAGCAGTTGCAGAGCAATTTGGGGCTGACGGCGTGATACTGCATCTTGCCACTACATTCAGAAATTAAGTGGCTACTTTGAGATGGATTCTTGCGGATTTTTCCGGCTTAATAAGATTTGATAAAGTCACATCAATTTTTCCTGATTCAAAGCATGTCGCGTGTGCTAAAACGTCTCCCTGCACCGGCAGTGTCTTGAAAGCTAGCGTGGATTTTTGGATCATTGCTCCGTCCTGCGGAGCATCCGAGACAATCCAAAGCATGGTTGAGGCAGCCCAGCTTTATCTACGGCGGTGAGGAATTCAGTGCAACTCCACCCCGTGTTGCTGGCTGGTACGGTGAGAAGGCTGGGTGGTGTGACCTTTGGTAAATCCTGTCTTAAAATGTCTTCAAGCTGAAAAGATGGAGGAACTCCAAGAAGACAGTGGAAGACGGGCATTCGACTTCTTGCTTTTATAAAGTTTCAACTATGGATATTGATTACTATAGAACTATATGTTATATGTTAAGTTGTAACTGATATAGATACATATTTTCTAATACAGTAGACTATGCATTGTATTAAGTTTAAGATAGTATCAGTATAAAGTAGTCCAATCTTACAATCTTCCCTTGCATCACAAATTGGCAGGTCGAATCGCTTCTCTCCACTGGCCTCTTCCGTGGTGTTGCTGCTGCCTCTCCTGCAGCCCTGCGGTTAGCGTTGTCACCGCCCTTGGCCGTGGAGGATGTGGCAGCTGCAGCAGTAGCTGGCGCCGCTGGCGTAGCACAAGGCACACTGGGCAACCACGATGCGATCAAAGCAGCCAGGTGACAAGGATGACGACAAGGACGGTGAGCATGTTGGAAGATGTTTGAAGTTGAAGTCCTTTCCGTGTTTGGATTTGAATTTGATGGTTTGATAATAGATGTAATGTACGAATAGTTATCCTTGTAATGGCAGATGATAACAGTAATGACTCAGTATGTAGTATAAATTTTCTATTTATATTATAGTGCGATATTTAGCATGCAGATTTTCTGGATGGCCAGCTGAAGAGAGTTGGGTGGTGTTGCCCCGCACTTCTCCACGAGCAGGGATGGGCCTCTCCGGTATTCTCAGGGATCATTGTCAGCAAAAACCCAGCTCAAGATTAAGTAAACATAAGCAAATGGTTAAGTCAAGCTCAAGTAAACTAGCTATGCAACCATTTTTTATCCAAGGGACTTTATTTCATAGATGCGAAGAACTATTTGTATGTCAGTTCTTGGTGGTAAGAATCTGATGTTTTATGGTTCAAGTATTCAGCAGCCTCATCTTGGTTTCAACACGCTTGCAATGAACCCCTCTCAAAACAACTCGAATTTTCATGGAATGCCTCTATGTGATGAATGACCAGATGGCTCACTAAAGCCCGGGTCCTGGTAAACCGAACGAAATGATCAGGGAACATCAAACGCTTTGAGAGGAATTTGTCACTATATAGTGCGAAGCGAAGCTAGGCTTTTGTGCACAAAGTGTTTGATAGCACATGCAATTTGAGAGGTGGCAAGAACAGAAAGATACTATGGCCAACCAGCCATTGCATCCCATTGTGCCACTCTGCAAAAACTGTTCTTTGATGAGCTTTTGAAAATGCAAAGTGGTTTGCAGTGTGCTTTTGTGGAGTTGCTGCGCAGGACTATGAAATCACTGCCACTGCGTTACATGCAATTCAGATACTGTAGGACAGTTTTCTAAATTTTTCTGGCACCGTCCACTTGGATGTGTTGCCTTGTGGGCTTTTCCTTTGCCCTACATCATCCCATATTTCTATATTTGCATCAGTTCAATATTTCAATTGATTTTGTTGTCCATGGAAATGACACCGGCCATGGCCCCGCGCAAGCTGGAAAAATGTTGCAGATAGTCTGCCGAGCTCCCTTTTAGAATTGCAGTTCGTCAAGCAGCGAATGTGTTGGAGAAGAAGCCTTAGGTTAGCCATTTTGCCTGAACATGCCTGAGCTACATGATTTTCCATGTTTGCCAGCAGTCCCACTGCACCAGTACAAGCAGCGATGTCGCATGTTTGGTGTAACGTGATGACCTCTTTGGATTGTTTAAGCAACTTTCATAGTATATTGTGATTGGGTTACTTTCTAACATGATGTACTGTATCATATCCTCATTTCAGTCTTGCTATTTATGAGCTCTCTATCTTCTAATTTGTACTATTTACTTCGCAAGTGGATCTAACCACACAGCCACGCATGCTCAAATCGCCATCCAAGCCTTGGTTTTGACGTTCCTTACATGATGTGCAACAGGATCAACAGATACAGTATAGGTGCATACAGGTACAATAACAGGTCAAATATAGCGCATTAGAATACAAACATATGATCATTCATTCAGAATACCGGGCATATATCAATTGTGAAATTAAATCAGCTGTAGATAATCTATATAGTACATATGGTGACTCAAGACTTCACCGCGTGGCTTCGAGCTTTTTCGACATGGTGCCCCGCTTCTGGAGCTTTTGGTGGTTGGCCAGAAGCTGCCATGCTGAACTGCAGGCAGGCAGTGCCGGTCAGCTATGTATCTTGGGCGAAGCGTTCGGCAGCCACACAGAGAACACTTAACACATATTTTACAAGCCATGAATTGCACAGTTGTAGCACGGTTGCATCAGAGCACAATTTGCACAGGCTCCCAGTAGGTTTTCATCACAATATGCTCAGCGCTCCTGCGCAACAGTGGAGGTGCCTCATGACGAATGTGCCGATGAAGGCGCATTGCTGCCCAAAAAGGTTCCCGAAGTTTTTTCTGACCCGGCTTTGGATCCAGAAACTTTGGCTGAACATGTGCTGAAATTGTTGCTCAACATATATGGGATTCTGAGGCTCATTGAAATATTGTTAAAGTTTTATTAGACTGTGATTGACATGCGTTAAGGTGCTGTGCTGTGATCTACGCAATGCACTGCGAGTGGTAGCCATCACAGCGCTGAGCGTGGCAGGTTGTGCGGCTTCGTGGCTTCAACGAAGCGCCGCTCGACGTGCCCAACAGACGTTGGAGGTCAGCGGGTGGTTGGAAAGCCTGGAGGATCAAACTGATCTCAAGGGGTGCTTGGGAAGTGTGTTGAATATAGGGGTTGCTGCCAAATGCACACCAGGAAACTATCTAACATGTAGAAGAGCCACAGAGCTTGACAAGTGAATATCAAATCAAGTTAATGATATAGGAGTTCCGTTGGATGAGCTTTCTGATAAACCAGTGATTGTTCAGTCCATGTCGGTCTCTAGGATGCGGAGTCACTACCAACAACTCATCATCATTGACATTGCCATTGCAGTATAATTCTCTCCCCTCTTTGGTTCTTCCGATGAGTTCGACCTTTTCTTGGAGATGTTTGAAGTGTTCGAAACAGCCAGCGACAGGAACATGTTGACTGGGGCTGGTCGGACTCTGAAGACCGTCAAGGCGAAGAGATTGGAGTGATGGTTTTCAGAAGGGCGAGTCATGTACATTTTGTGCATATGCCAAGCAGCAAACGTTCAAAAGGAAAGGTATCATAATAAGGATTCATAAGGTAATAAGGCATCATAATGCAATAGAATCAGAATCCATTATTCAATGTTTCGTGCTAGCATCGCAGAGCCCTCATTGTCTCACACGTTACCCCTTTGTAAGTGCATGATTGTATGTTCATGCCCAAGTCATCATGTCTTGGATCACAGACAGCTGCTTGACCGAAGTTGCGGTTTTTGCAACTGACATTTGTCCTACCTGCGGTACCAGGTGCTGAGATTCCTTTGACCGCATGCTTCCGTGACACTGGTGGCTCATGTCGGATTTTCTCTTGCGATGCATCTCGTGGAGAGGCAGGGGACAAGGACGAGAGATGACGAGAGTTCGTCGGCAGAGCTCGGGTGTTTTTGCCAGTTCAACACGACAATGGCTGCGATCAAGAGATGTCAAGAGGTTACACTGGTGCATGTAGAATGTGGGATGGGGATGGGGTATAATAAAGACGCATCTAGATTCATGTTGATGCATGGAACGAGGGGATAATGAAGAAGTAGTAAAAGGGATGTTATTGAGAACTAGAATTGGATATTGAGAATTAGAGTTTGCCATATACATATGTATGTCAGCGGTGTAAGGTTTTGTTTTTAATTTTGCGGTTCTCCGGTGTAATGCAATATGGGAACACAAAGCATTGAAAAAACACGGTATTTGGCGCATTTCCTATCAATAACGTACATGCATATTTGATCTTCTTTTATACAAATAATAAAGTAATCGCTTTAACTTTCCATAATTCGGAAGTTTGGCTTCCAAACTTCCTTTAATTTGATTATTTCAACCGTGGGGTAAAAAGTATCTACATATCCCTATTTAGTGACAAGGACAAGGAGTCGGAGTTATGTAGTAGTATCATACCACTGCATTATGTTTACCCCTTTATAGACCATAAGTTACATCAGGTCTGTAACGGAAAAGAGTGAGTAAAAGGAAAATTATTTGTTTCTTCTCTGTGGATTTGGTTATTTGTTTATACTTTGGATGCCTGTGGGGTCAACCGGCGCCAAATAGGCACAATGCCCTCCAATGGTTTATGCACTTCCTATCCTAAAATCTTGTATGTGGTCAACCAAGATTACCCGATCCCCCGTAATATTATTTTCATAATAATCCAACTCTCATTCTACTTTGCATAGTTTATTTACATAAATCTTCAAACAGAAACACGCACATATATACTTATTTGTACATATCTACAAAAAAACCAAACCATGTACATATGAATAAATACATATGTCTAGATATGGGCTTCCAGAATTCAACGTGATTCAGAATAACTAGCATCCACAGTAACGCAAATTTTATACTTTGGATGCCTGTGGGGTCAACCGGCGCCAAATAGGCACAATGCCTTCCAATGGTTTATATACTTCCTATCCTAAAACCTTGAATGTGGTCAACAAAGATCACCCGATCCCCCCGTGATGGCAAATCGAACGAGGAGACTATGGTTTTACTACGAATCAAGAGGTTGGGGGATTAAGGAAGGCTACCCAGAATTAGATTTGGCTACCCAGAATAAGAGTTGGGTTATTATGTAAACAATATTACGGGGGATCGGGTAATCTTGGTTGATCACATACAAGGTTTTAGGATAGGAAGTATATAAACCATTGGAAGGCATTGTGCCTATTTGGCGCCGGTTGACCCTACAGGCATCCAAAGTATAAAATTTGCGTTACTGTGGATGCTAGTTATTCTGAATCAAGTTGAATTCTGGAAGCACATATCTAGACATATGTATTTATTCATATGTACATGGTTTGGTTTTTTTTGTAGATATGTACAAATAAGTATATATGTACGTGTTTTTATTTGAAGATTTATGTAAATAAATTTATCGATATATATATATATACGTGTTTAAGCGGAGCTATGCGGAGACGAATCGATGTGAATTAATTTTGTGGATCCATTTATTCACCTTCCTTGAAGCTAATGAAGAAAAGGCCAATTCCATTTCATGATTTTTTTTGTGAATTGATGGGGCTAGGACTTATGCACAGACTTTGCATAGCAACACTGATAATACATGTCTACTTATTTGGGCGGGGGGATTCAATAAGATAAGCCTTTTCAAAATCACCAGCTGAAAATTTGATCGGTGAGGATGATATATGCACACATGTTTCTGGGTGTAGGTTCATTGAGATAATTGCCATCGAAGTAAATAGTGATAATCACATGATAGGGTTGAATTCATTCGGTCCCTTTTTCAATCAAACAAATCGGTCCTAGTTGTTGGCGTTTTGAAAAACTTGCTTGCAAGTATCGGTCTCAGGTGAGACCGATACATGCAAGCCTACCTGGAAAATCCCAAGTTAACATAAATTGTTTTTTGATCGAAAAATGGTTTGCGTATATCGGTCTCACCTGAGACCGATACTTGCAAGCAAGTTTTTCAAAACGCCAACAACTAGGACCGATTTGTTTGATTGAAAAAGGGACCGAATGAATTCAACCCTATCATGTGATTATCACTATTTACTTCGATGGCAATTATCTCAATGAACCTACACCCAGAAACATGTGTGCATATATCATCCTCACCGATCAAATTTTCAGCTGGTGATTTTGAAAAGGCTTATCTTATTGAATCCCCCCGCCCAAATAAGTAGACATGTATTATCAGTGTTGCTATGCAAAGTCTGTGCATAAGTCCTAGCCCCATCAATTCACAAAAAAAATCATGAAATGGAATTGGCCTTTTCTTCATTAGCTTCAAGGAAGGTGAATAAATGGATCCACAAAATTAATTCACATCGATTCGTCTCCGCATAGCTCCGCTTAAACACGTATATATATATATATCGATAAATTTATTTACATAAATCTTCAAATAAAAACACGTACATATATACTTATTTGTACATATCTACAAAAAAAACCAAACCATGTACATATGAATAAATACATATGTCTAGATATGTGCTTCCAGAATTCAACTTGATTCAGAATAACTAGCATCCACAGTAACGCAAATTTTATACTTTGGATGCCTGTAGGGTCAACCGGCGCCAAATAGGCACAATGCCTTCCAATGGTTTATATACTTCCTATCCTAAAACCTTGTATGTGATCAACCAAGATTACCCGATCCCCCGTAATATTGTTTACATAATAACCCAACTCTTATTCTGGGTAGCCAAATCTAATTCTGGGTAGCCTTCCTTGTAAGACACCTGCGATTGCTTCCATCCACGGGCCTTGCGCAGCTTTTCTAGAAGAGTGCTTTTGTCTGAGGCAACCTGCGAAAGAAGGCGTTGCAAGTGCAAGCCAGGTTTTTGCAATCATCATGGAAGCTGCGTGTCGGAAAAGATGGAAAAGCAACCCAACAGGCCCTTCGCCACTATACTAGTCACATATGTCACCAGAGCTCTCACTGCCCTTTGCCCTTGCCTGAGCCAACACAGATCTCCCAGTCTGCCAAGCCTGTTAGGTGTAATCGCGTCACAGACCACACCTGCCGATTCTTTGCTTGCTCTTCTATTTTGGGCAACGCAACTTGCGAGCATCTTGGAAGATCTTGGAGCAATGGGGGTGGCCACTCTTTTGTCAAAGTACGTTCTGGCCTTGTAAGCGTAGGCCGCAACTTGCACACATGGAAGCCATGTCGGATATGGGTTGCAGCTAAGGTCAGGACACTGCGTTTGTCCTTCTGGATTTTGCCAAGTCAACGGCCTTTGCTTTCACGAGCACGGCAGCCTACGAGCTCGAGTAGTGCCAGTGAGAAAAGAGCAGCCTCAGCAGCTCGAAGGCAGTGAGGTTTGTTTAGGATATGAGAATTAAAAAACATGTATAAACCAGTGTAAACTACTGTAAACCACAACCATCACAATCAGTTTCTCCATAACAGGTGGTTTGCCCTACAAAAAGGCGTAGATTCATCGGTGTTCATATAGGTATACTGTATATAATTATATTAAGAGTTCGATCTCCCCGGGTCTCTCCGTAAAATTCCTCCCATTGATCCTACCAAGGTTCCCACAGCATGTGGAGACTGCGGTGGCTTTCTCTGGTGGTGGTGGCCGAGCTTTGGCCTTCACCTTGGGCGTGTTGCGAGCACTTGAGCACTTGGGGCTGATGAGGCAGGAGCTGGGCTGAAGCGTCGAAGAGTTGCCGCCTTCGCAACAGAAATGCAACGACGTAAAGGGCACCACTTCGGGGGGAAACGAATTCTGAAGGGAACCACTTCTGCATATTTGTGCTGTGTAGTTCATTGATCAAGGTATGAAAATATACTACTTAGTTCCGTTGTATAGGCTTGATACTTGTTCGTGATTTGCTTTCTTGCTGATATGTGTTGCCCTTTGAATGTGATATCACCCCTTTGTTGCGCGCTTAGTCTCCTGTTTTGCGATGATATTTTGTGTTGATGGCTTGTGTCGTTCAAACCTCACACGCCTTTGAGTCACGGCAGCTCCTTTAGATGCTTTGGGGGCCACTGATTTTCTGTATCTGCAATCTTTAGCATTTTTAGCTCTGACAATGGTCGTTTCCAGCACTGCATTGAGTTTACCTGTCCTTCGTGGGTGCAGAGGTATGTGGATGCCGTCAGTTCTGTATCAGGTGGTTCGTGGGCTGCGTCACTTGGCGACTAGTGAGCCCATCACGTGTACCATGTAGTGCCGGCTTGACAGTTGCGGGGGGCACAGGTGGGTACAGGCACCGCTCCTCCGAAAGATTTTCCTAAAGCATTTTCAAGTAGTCCAGGGCTGCACTTGCAGAAAATTTCTTCCGGATGCCTATGCTCCTTTGTGAGCTCCCACCGGCACATTTGCACAATAGAATCGCCACAGTTATTTTCTTGAAGCATCAGTGTACCAAGGTCAGTTTACATGTTTTCCACGCTGCCAGCACCAAGCTCAGTTTGAAACAATGTCTCGTGCGTCAACTGCTTCAATGGCCACAACTTCCTGGAAGCTTTCAGATGCTTGCAGGTCGCACACCTCTTGGGCGAACCTACGAAGCCAGATGAACTTACGATGGCAAACCTTTCGAAGCCGGGGTCGGCTCTGGGTACGGTAGGCGCAGTCAGCACGACAGAAGCCCGGCTGAATGGGGACGCTGGGAACAGTTCCACTGCATTGTGTGTGGATGCTGTTGGGAAATTGAGCATTAACCACCTGGGCTTGGCAAAAAGGGATGCCGTGGTTTTTGTATATGCCATGTTTGAGGATTCAGATGACTACTGCCGACCCGGGGTTCTTGAGTGCGAACTTTGTCAATGGCGGACAATGGAGGTCAATACCTACACTAATCCTCCACTAATATCATCTAATATCCATCAATCACATCCATCAGGAGGTTATTATGAATCCTATTGATCCTGGACCAATGCTACATGACCAGTTTGCATCAGGCAATAGCGAAGCGACTGCTGAAAGCTGGCATGAACCCGCGGATGCCTGGCTGCAGTGACCGCAGTGTTTCCAACTCTTCAGAGTACATCCCTTGACCATCACCATGTATCACCATGTGGGGCTGCGCTGAGGGAACTGTGGGTCAACATGATCTCGAAGGCTCCAAGTGAAGAATGACTTTCGGAGACAGACACATATTCATTCGATATTATGTAGATTGCCGATGCAGTGCCATGTAGCACTTCACGCAATCTATCAATGGTATGTGCTCACCTTTCATACAAATCAAGCAGAATGTTGCAAGAGGCACGCTTTTCAGCACTGCATGTTTAAGGGCTACATGAGTACAGAGTGTTTGGATCGTGTGGATCCTTCTGGGTACTTTTGCAATTGCAAGCTGACGACTTGAAAACTGCCATTCAGATCCCTGTGCTGCACGCAGGCAATCTTGGAGCCCTTTGGCCTCCACGATTTGGACAGTTACATGGCGGCGGACCAGAGATCCGTGGACGAAATCAGGCGTGAGAGAGAGGGCGCTGGGACAAAGCTGTCCTTCAAAAGTTGGATTCAGCATTTGCTACATATTGAAGTTCCTCATATTCCCAGCGTACAAAGTTCAGTTTTGTGTTATTCCTACAGGGTTTATATATACACGTTTAGTTTTGATTTTTCTATATTTTTTATATACTTTGTTTGTTTCAATGCAGGGGTTGCAGAACCTTGCACCGGTGGCTGCCCTGCAAGAGTCCAATGCAGATCCCCCAGAGCCTTAAAGTTCCAAGTGTCTCACAAGGGCGATGTCCGATAGTGTTTTTTTCAGATGCGTCAGAGTCATCAGCGTTTTTCCTCGAGGATTCCAAATGGTTCCAAGAGTTGTTGCTCAACCGGAATTTGTTTGATGTACTTGAGTGTTCTTGAGTCTCGTTATCTCTGTTTTTCAAAGATGTGTTTGAATTCATCAGAGAACTTGTGTCATTGTCAAGGGATGGCAAGGGCCACTCCAAGAGCATTTTCCAACCAAGTCTTAGTTGGGAGTGCTTTGTGTGAGTGATATGCCTGGCATGTGGATGACTAGGCGGCGGAACCCACAGCTGAAGGATTCCAAGTTCTTCACACCAGCACCTGGTCGCCCCAAAGTTTTCGTAACTTGGCTCATCTTATGCCATGGAGACATGGGACTTTGGTGTGACATGTGTGGCAGTTTGAAAATGTTTGGAAACTTGAGCTTCTTGAAGTACTTCGGAAACCTTCAGAACATTTTTGAAGATCGGTGAAAGATGGTGAAAACATCTTAAAGCTTCAGCTAAAGCTTCCAAAACATTCCCTCATTTGCAGTCTGCCAAGGTCATGTCCGGCGCGCTCCTGGGCCCAACTGGCTACGAAGCCACCAAAGACAATGTGGTTTCCCTGCAGATGTCACCTGACTTTGTCGGCTCACCATTCTACCCAAACGATGGGCCAGGCCCTTGGCAAGTGCACGCCGTGCTTTTGAGTAGATCGTAGTCCCATCGGATCCATTGGCCGTGCAGAGCCGGAGAAAAGTGATGGGACTTCGATATACTTCAATAATGATGAAAGGATTGGGGTTTTGTTGGGGTTTTCTTGCGTCATCTTGTGTCTTTCACTGGCTGCGATGTGTCGCCATGCTGAGGCCAGTGAAATACGAATCACAGTCACATCGCTGGAATCCTTCAAGGGATGGTTTGGTAGGAGGCCTGTGGAGCGACCAAGTTCAAGTGTCTGGGAGTTTTCAGTTCTCTGGAGTTCCTTTGTGAAAACCTAAAACTGTGCGCATTCATTTGGGGCTGTGCGCATAACCGCATCCAGCTGCAGGCGGCTTTGTAGAAAGCTTTGCTTTTGGTGGTGCCCCCGAGGAGCTACAGCGAGGGGATGCGAGGGGTAGATAGATTAGACATGGATAGACTCATGGATAGACATGGTTGGCAGACAGAAATTCCATTCTGGCACCCACCAGGAGCTTTCAGATCGCTGGGTAACTACTGCTGCCCCTATGGAGCCCTTCAGCCTGTCTATGGCCACTTGGATCTGGCATTGAAACTTGCACAGAGATCTAC
>VSDK01001094.1:643012-660071 GCA_009767595.1 Symbiodinium kawagutii | reverse complement strand
ACTCTTTCATGTCCTTTGAATTTCCAGCACTTTTCTCACATTTTTCTCGCCTCAAGAAAATGTTTCCAGTTTCCGAATGCTTCGCATTTTTCTCGCTTTCTCTCAGGCAGTAGGTGTCAGCAGTTGCGGAATTGCCTCGGTGCAAGCCTCAGAGCCACCTGAGCAGCGCTGAGTTTTGCATCGATTGCCTTGCAGATTGTAGGAGGTATGCTGTTGGTCTGCAGGGCCTTGTGGAGCTTGCGGGGTCTTGTTGCAATGGATTATGTACAGAATACTTATTGAAGGTTATTTGGGTCTTCTTGGTGCATTTTGGGACCTACCAAACGACTAGTGTCACCAGTGTCACGGCATGAGGGCACGAAGCAGACACCAAACATCAAAAGATATCAGATGACAGTTGAAGATTTGACGCGTCTTGATGCAACTTTGCAGCGACTTCGATAGGACATCTCAACTTGTCATGCAATAGAGTACAGCTCTCAGAAGTTGAGAGGCTTCTACACAGGGCCCGATCCACGGCCACTTGAACCCAGCCAAGCTCAGTCCAAGGCGCACTGTATCAGTTGAGTTTGAGTTTGGCTGAATCTCCTTGCTTTGCGTGGTAGGCATCGCTAATATTCGCTAATCCCTTTCCCCCAAAATTTGATCCTCCCATGCACATAGTAAGTCTTCGGAAACATTCAATCGAAATTATGAGGGCATTTTAGGGTGCCTATCTTTGGCGGGATTGGATAACAGGGGAACTGTAGTGGTGCTCGCGTTGGTTGCTTTTGTTGCGGTTACAGCGTTTGTTTTACAGTAAGATGGCCGCCTTAAAAAGCAATATTAGCGACCCTTATTAAACAAAAGCTGGCAAGATTGCGGAAGCATATCCTGTACTCCAGATCAAGTTTTCACCAATTGCTGCTGGAACTGGTTAAGAATCTGCATCCCTCCAAGAAAAGCATTAGACCTTGGAAGATCCTTCGAAGATCTGATTAAGTACTGGCAAGGCCCTTCCGTTTTGCTGTCGTCAGCCGTGTGCAGGATCACTTGGTAAAAAGTTGAGATCTTGGAGCAATATTTACTTATCCGGGGACTGACCAGCTTAGGGACGCAGTTGTATGCAATTGAAAGGTAAAGGAAGAGGCCCTATAGAGAATCCCTTTTTTGTGGAAGTATAAATGTTCAATAGATGATTTGAATGTTGGGATGAGATTTACATGATTAATTGTTGCTATTCAGGGGAAAGGATGGACTGATGCTTCTACGACGTAGGTCAAACTATTGGGCAATTCCATCGAGAAACTTCAAATCTGAGAGCGCCAGCCGGGAACTCAAAGCTGGACGACTTGCAACAGCGTATTCACATCGAGTCGCAATGCATGGTACATTGTGGCCATATGTGGCCATGATATTACAGGTACGTTTCTTCTTGGTGATGGTGGAAACATTGACCCTTGGCCAAGTGAATGTGTCAATCTACAAGTTGGCAATAAGTAGATCACGTTTTGGAACTGCGGTCAAGGCGTTGCCACGGGTGTTGTGAATGTTCTTTCAGGACAACAGCGGCCTCCTGGCCATGTTGCAAAGGAGAGCAAAGCGGATTGTTTTGGCAGCTTGACTGTAAAATGAGCAAAACACAGATTAGCATTAACATAGTAGACAAGTTGCACCATGCCACTTCGTGATCCAGTGTTCTTCTGGATGGTCCCTTTTCAAACGCTTGCCTTGAATTGCACACTCCATATCCCGTTCCTTTGGCTTGTCAAGGGCTGCAATTGCAGTCGGTGACAGGTTGTAAGTACTGGATCTGCGCTACCTGATGACGTGGATTTTTGCTGCTTGGCTTTCTGACTCGAAATCCAGTGAACTCCTGGCCAATGCGAATGAGGGCTGATGCCTAGCCTACAAGCTCCCATCAAAATGATTCAAAATGTATCAAATGGTTCCATCTAGATCAAATCTAGTCCATATTGACACATCAGCCCAGCTGGACCTCCGGGATGGCAAGAAAAATGTTGATATTGAAACATCCATAGACATATCCAATGGAAATGCAACATATCAAAAAAATGCACTTCTTTTTATGCCAAACCCCGAATCATACCAATGTGCATGTTCACCTGGTGCGAGCATACCCCGGAAAAAAAAAAAAACACGAGACATACCCCCGAAACATCCTCCCAAATCACATACCCGAAACATACCTCTAAAACATACCCCTGAGACAACACGCAAAGGGGGGTCGATAGTCTTGAGAAATTCCCAAACATAAATTCATAGAATCAATCTTGAACGTGCAGTATATACTATATGATATTAATATGTTTACTGAATTTTACGATGTCCTGCCCTGCAGGGGAGCCATGAGGTCAAATTCCATCTCTGAGTCCTGACGATGCAAAGCGCTTGGAGAACCAATTTCAGGCAAACTTTGGCTATTGGAACAAGGTGCCACTGCGCTGCAAAGCTAGGAATGGGGATCCACGTTCAGGGACGACCATGGAGGACTGATAAAAGATCAAGCGAAAAAAACACATGAAATTCTTACGCAAAACTGCCGCAAAACTTAGAAAAGTTCAGCTTTCGGAGCTTAAAGTTAAGCTTTGTATTTGAAGCTAAATTCTTGGTGAGTTCCATGCGTCCGTTTTTTTTCCGCCAGGATGACATCGGTGAGTTCCTGACGCGCAATCAGGCCACAGTTGCATCGAAGTTGAACGCACGCGAAGCAGACGGCATCTTGAAGTTGTAGTATGTGTAGTCGCTTAGGGGATCTAAAGCGTGCAAGATGCTGCAAGTCTGAGTTGCCAAGATGGACAGAAGCAGTCGGTTGCGTGAGTTTTTTGGCCCGCAGGTTTTTGAAAAGGACGAGCTTTTGCCTCTTTTGTGCCAGCTGCAATCCTTGAAAAAGCAGGGAAAGCCGACAGTGGCAATTCGCAAGCTCAAAGTTCTGCCAAATAGCTTCCCAGCAGCACAGCTAAGAAAGCCACAAACGTGCAAGGGGGAATCTTCAAAGCCGCCTTCATTGGTTGGGATTTTTTCTGCTGAGGGAAGATTGGATCATGATATTGCACACATCCTGTATATGACTGTAATCTCGGTAATCTTGTGCACATGTACTCTCCAACCAGGAACGCTCGTTTAGTCCCTTTCTTGTTCAAGTTGTTGGGCTTCAAAGCTGTTTTATGCTTTGATGGCTTGAATGCTCCTGAGGTTGGTGGGGGATCGAGGGTGGCTTTAATGTGCAGTTGCCTCTTAGCTTGCAAGTCAAATCCAAGTCTGACGCCCTATTGTGTGGATAGCCTTGCGGAATGATGGGGCGCCCATATCCAAACGCATCGTAAGATTAGTGGGTGTTGGCTGGAATGGAAGAAGCTCCTTGGACTGGTGGTTGCTGGCTAGTCAGGAGCTAGCAAGATCCGCTGAGTTTCCAGCAGAAGGGCCACATGACATCATTGCAATTCGTGTTCATTCATAGCGACCTTTTTTGACCTAATTTATTCCAACCAGGTGTCTAATAATTCCATTTTTTTGCAACCATGTTTTCATTTTTAGTTTTTGCCTACCTGCTTGCGTGATTTCTCTTTGTTCCTGCTAGTCTTCCCTCACCACTCGATCTTTCTTCGGGCTGCGCCAGCTGCTGTTGGTAGCAAGGCTAGTGGTCTACAATGACAAGTGCGAGGACTTCGAAAGAAAACTTCCCAAGGACACTTCTGATAATCTGAAGGCGTGCCTGGGCTTTCTAAGAAGTTCCCCGTGGCTCTTTCTTTGTCCACATGAAGGATGGCGAAAGCGCAGGGACAACGGCTGTTGACACTGATAGAAGTGAGTCTCCCGTGCTTAAATCGGTACGAAACTCCCTGGCCCAGAAGCTGAGGTATTTTAGTTCTCACTTCAAACGCTTCCCTCACTACAGAATTGTCTTCCAGAATGTAGTTGGCGGATTCACTGTGGAAGCCTCGGTGTGCTGAAATCGTTGCACATGTTATGGCATGTTATGACCACGGACGGCCTGCACATGGTCAGGGTTTGTGTGGCAAGGCCTTGACCCATGAGCAAATCAATCTCCTGGCGGCCATGTCTGAATACTTTGTGCGAGTGGCCTGGCACATGTTGCGATGTGCATCGTGACAAAGCAAGTCGGCGTTTGAATCGTAGCGTTGGAACTCGACAGGAAAACGTGGAGATGTTCAAGAGCCTTCTCCAAAGGTGAGAATCCATGAAGGGCCAGAGAGCGCAGCAATTCTTTAAAGAGCTTGATGAGCTCCCCAAGAAGTTTTTTCAGCAGGTGTCCGATTTCCTGCAAAGTCAGGAATACAAAGATGTCCGCTCGCAAAATGCGATTCAACTTGTGTTGGATCCTTGGGAAATTCAGAACTTGGGAGTTGGTTCCACGTTGATTCCAGATCAGAAGGGGACAATCATGGTCTCTTCCTGGGAGGCCAGGGCCAAGTAGAATATTCCTTCATTCCCAAACATCAGAGCCTTGGTAAGCGCTTGGCAAGGCCCCTCCTTTTTTGGGCACGTCACAACAGGCCATGAGACTTCTCAAAAAAAAACATCAGAGCCTGAAGAAAAGCGCAATGATTTGGACCCCTGCTAATCCCGCGTACTTGCATGATTTTGCGCTGTTTATTGCAAGACCGCAGGCTTGGGCCTGGGTCCCAGGTTCATTTGATCATGTTCTACGGTAGCATTCCGCAGTTCAGTCCCGGGGCTCAAGTGGGGAGACGATTTCGTTCCGTGGCTCCTCATGAGCTCGGCCCTGACTGGACGTGTGACAGTGGATGTGTCGACTCCGTCCGGGCAAACTTGCACCATTGCAGCCTTGGCGGCCGGGCGTGTGGATCAACTTCATGGAGCTATTGAGCGCGTGCTGAAGATCCCCCGAGTTGTCCAAAGACTGGTTTTTGCTGGCAGGGAGATCTACAGCGAACAGTTCTTGGCGCAGCTTCATGTGGAAAATGGCAGTCACATCATTGTCATTAACAGCTGGCCACAGAATCCTGCGTCCATAGTAGAGAAGTTGCACTGCGCGGCTTCCGCGCAACCAAGTCATTGCTTGGCGGCTGCAGTTGCACAATGCTTGGAGCATGAGGAATGGTCAGTAAAGGTCGCTGCGCTAGGGGCACTTTCATGGATGGGTCAGATGGCTGTTCCTCATGCAGGTGCCATCGCTAGACTCCTAAGTGATGAGAGGCGAGGAGTTCGATCAGCAGCAGCGGAATCACTGTCTTGGATGGAAGAGGCAGGGGCAAAATATGCTGGTGACATGCTGGCATTTGCTGGTGAATTTCGGCAAAAATATTTCCGAGTCTTTGCACTCATGCGGGCACCCAAAGATGCTGTGAATACGTTTTTTCACTCTGAATTGCCAAACACCCGGCTGGCTGCGACCAAGTCTGTTGTCAGACTGCTGGAAGAAAGGGACTGGCACCCAAGAAGTCCAGTAGAGAAGCTCCATTTGCAAAGGTTCCTTCTGCCCTATTTGTGTCAAGCGTTCTTTGATCCGTTTGAAGATATGCGGACGACCCTTGCAGAGTATTTGCTGGGTTGCATCCCTGCCTTCGATTCGGAAGAGAACCGAAGAATTAAACGTGAAATGGGGATCGAACCCCAACCATCCTGCAAAAAATGCTCAGAATCAAAAGTTCAAATCTTGGAGGACGAGCTGATTTTTCAGTTCATGCTTTTCGGTGAAAACGTCAACTTAGCAGAGCTGAAAGACGATGCAGTTTCCACCACAGCATGCAGAGAAATTGCCAAAAAGCTTGATACTCACTGGCCACAATGGGCTGGATGGCAGGAGGGCCTTGGTGATCCGGATACTTCAGTCGAAGCTGCAGCGTGTCAAGTGTCAGTTGCCATGGTCCATTATTTGCGACGCAGGTTCTGCGAGTGGCAGCGAGATCAGGGTCAAGGTCAAGGTCAAGGTCAAGTGTGTGAAGATCGAGGCCCTGCCAACTGGCATTTGCACAGCCTCAGGCGTTTGCTGTCTGTAATGGTCGAGGCAGGGCTAACAAGCCACCGCTGGCAAGTGCGCCAAGCCGTGGTCGAGAGCCTCATCCTCCTTGAATCAGTTGGGAATTATGCTGTCATCGCAGTGCGTTCAGCCAAGGAGAAGGAAAAGGAAAAACAGGTCTTGGAAACGATGACCAGGTTCTTGGCCAAATATGGTGATGAACCTTCCGACCATACTTGTCAACTCTTTCACTATGACGACGGATGCAATTTTAGTGCTTGTTTTTCCGAGGATTCGGAAGATTTATGGCCGTTGCGCGACAAAGCTGGGGGGTATTCAAAGTCCCACTTGAGTCGCAGCGCCAGACGCAACAAAAAACATGGCGTGGATTCATCAAATGGTCCTTCAACTGTTGCGCGGCAGAAGAAGTGGGAGAGGCGAAATGCCCGAGCAGAAGGGGTGGAGAACTTCTCTAATTCCAAACGCAAGAGCCAAAGAGAGAAAGAGCAGGACCGGCAGCTGAAGACGGCAATGCTGGGACATGAGCTGCTGAGATTTGCAATTGAAGATGATGAAGACGCAAGAAATATCGAACCTTTGCGGCCATAGATGTTGAGGCTGTCCTCCCTTGTGAGGCCAGCCCATCCTCAGCTACCTGTACAGGTGTGTATGGTGCACGCGCTGAAGCGAAATAGACAAGACGGCGACACCTGTGGCTGAGGATATATGTGAGCGCTCATGTGAGTTGACGCTGGGTGAGTCATTTGGTCTTTGCCAAGTGCTTGCAGTCGGAACCAGGCCACCATGCTCTTACACGCTGTATGCATGCTGCTGAGAGCCTGCTCGGACTGGATCAAAGTCAATATTGAAAAGCATCAAAGTCAACATCAATATGTGGGAAACACGCGCAAACTCGCATTTTTCGCATACGGACACCAAGTGGCGGCCCAGGAAAAATTAGGTTGGACGTCCACATTTGGGCATTGTGTGTTAAAGGTTGCCGTGCAATAGAACATGTTGGACAACAGAAGGTCTTTTAGACTTGCTTTGGGAACTAGACAGCGTCATTTTATGCCCTCACCCTTGCAAACTATAGTGTCTAGTTGCTTCCCGCGACCATTGGATGAGCCAGCCATGAATAAGCCGCCGGAAAGTGCCAATGTTGGGACATCTGTTGGTGGCTTGCGCTTGCCGTTGCTTCGACCACTGCAAGAGGAAGTGCACGTTTGGGTGGATGCGGAGACAGGCCAGGGCAAGACAAGCGGTATTAATTCGTTGCCTGCACCGGATGCACCCAGATGATTTGACAGTCACACGTGATAACGTAACGATCTTCACGAATACAAATGCATGAGCTCATTGCCACGAGATCCCGACTTGATCAAAAATGGTTTTTGCTTTTAAAACTGGCCTTGACGTGAGTTTGCTTTTTTCTGGTCAGTATTGACGCAGCAGTGCAGCACAATCAGGCGGATCCATTCTGGCTCAGCATGCTGCGGAAGCTTTGCAAAGTCGCGAGCTCCGTGTTGCTGTTGATGCAGCCAGGGTCTCAGAGGTCTACTATTTCTTGTGGAATGAACAGGCACAATAATAAAACGATCATCTGGGATAGAGAGAGAGAGAGGGGATAGATAGAAGTAGAGACAGATAGAGAGGGATATGAGAGGAGAGCAGAGCAGGGCAGAGAGAGAGAGAGAGAAAGGAGAAGAAAGAGAAAGAGCTAGAAGCAATGGTCAAGATCGCTCATTGCCTCAATCAGAAACAGTTCGAAGTGCATGCAACATGCTCCAAGATGTCCGCGCCAGTAAAGCTTTAGCCCCATAGATCCCCTGTGTGGCCGTGCTGCTTGTCGCACAGGAATGGCAAGACCCCAGACCACTGTCCCTTTTGCAGTTGGCAGTCTCTGTCCAGAAGCAGCCTCCCACAGTGTCTTTGCCAAGCTTAGAACTTCTCATATTTGCATTTTTATGCATTTTTCACCTACTATACTATTCTGACTATACTTTCTTATACATATACTATGCCATACGATATGCATCTATATGCCAAGTGCAGGCAAAAACATGTTCAAGCATAGTCAGCCTCTGGCCCTGCGCCTCAGGTTTTCTTGATTGATATGGTGCAGCCACCTTCAGAGTCAACTTTGGAGTGGTGCCGGAAACTGCTAACTGGGGAGCATGAAGTGCTCGTATTTAGCCCAAAGGAGGATTCACGCAGGCTCGAGCAGGTCGGCTTACTTCCAGGCAGGGATTTATGCTGCATTGGAAGTCGGCACATGGGCATCGCATAGGCACAGAGAAGTTGTTTTGAAGTGCCGGATGGAAGGCGTCGATCAAGAGAACTGGTTGGATTTGCAGCGACTGGATTGGGGTTTGGGCAATCAGCCTGGTCTTCAAGCAGTTGCAACTCGGTTGCATGTTCCGCTTTCACCAACAAAAGTGGATGCAATTGGATGCAACTGGTGCATTTGCCAAACTTACGTGATCAGCGGCTGAGAGCTGCACTATATGGACTTTTTGAAAGCAACAAAGCCCGCGGCCACTGTTTTTTAAACTCCATTTTATGGCTTCCATGGTCACAGATGTAGGCGCTTGTCGCTCAAGTTTGCTCAACATGTTTCAACTACCTCCCACCCAAGCCCCGCTGAGATTGGAAATTCGAATTTTCCGTGCGCGGTCGCATTTGGCATTTCTTGAAGAAATGCTGGTGCTGGCCCCCACGGTTGCCCAGTCATAGAGGCAGACGATCCTTTTGCGCGTCATTGCGAAACATCCTTCTTTGTTTTTGGCTCTGCTGTCACTATGCGAAAGCGCTGGTGATGCATGGCCTACTTGCTTTTGCTCAATTTCTCTCAACGCGGTCCGTGGCGAAAGTTCATGGCCACCGTGAACGGGCAAACCCTCTGGACGCCCCGGCAAAAAAGTTCCAGTGGGACCAACTACGGGATACCTGAAATTTGATTTGGCGCCTCGTAGATCCTCGTAGCACCTTGCAAAGCAGTCAGGAGTATGCTGCATTGGATGCCAGCGTCCTTCTTCAACTGCACGACTGCGATCGTGCAGCTCTTCCACGGCGTGCACCGAAGATTCAGAGCCCAAATCCGACAGGGGACATGATTGACATGGCTATGGCACAGGAGAAGGACAGGCATCACTCAGTGGGGGGCATGAGGTCCAACTCATCCAATCGGGGGGCATCCTTGCAGATCCTTATAGTACACAGCAGCTGCTTGAGATTGCTGCCATCGTGGCACGTATGCAGTGCCCGTGCTCGTGGCAGGAGCGGTGGGACACTTATCGCAGCCACCCTCAGAGACGACGACCGCGCGTACTTGACGCGGAAGGGGCACGTGCAAAGAATGATGACTTGTGCTGCTGTGCCGCATCGAAATCAGAAATAATCAGAATGAATTTCAAACACCCTCGCTTTGACATTGAAAGTGTAGAAATTGCATGAATTTGCATGAATTTGCCCTTGATCATCGGTCGTGGCCCGCTATGGCCCGCTTATTAATGGCTGATTGTACCTTTTACTGGTAGATCCTTTGGGATTCCTTGTTGTTTTTACAAGTTGTTTCCAGCTCAAGAAGAATGAATTTATATGGTTTAGGCGTTAAAGGGGTTTTCTAACTCGGATCAGGCGCCGATCGAATCGAGTTATAGATGCGCGCGTCGCAGGCATGTGCCGTTGCTTTCGAGGTTTCATTCTGCCTGCAGCATTGACGCGGCTCATGCGGAAGCTTCGTGGTTTGGGTCTGGATACGGCCATTCTTCGAGAGGGCGCTCCGTCGAGAGAGCTCGTTGACTCTGCAGAAGAGGAAGATAGGAGCTCAACGCAGAAAATGTTTCAGCTTGCTGCACTAGAAAGATCGACTCTATGACTCTCAATTCATCTCGGCAATCCAAGTCACCATGTTCAATCATGTTCACTTGTAATGTGTCAGTTTGTTTGTCAATTTTGTCATGTTAGGCCGTCAGAACCATGTCGATATGATAGTGCTTGAGGTGTTTGAGGAATGCCAAGTTGGTTTTCCAATCTTTCTAATTACAGTGTTTTTTCTTGACTCCTCTTTTCTCTTCATGATCTTCATGATCTTCAGGATCTGGAAGGCAAGGAACTTGAGTTGGCGCCGATTGTGTGACTTGGAATCGCAAACCTCAGCAACTCCCTGGGAGGATCATTTTGTACTACAACACCAAGAACTTGTTGCCAGCTCGTGCGTACCAGCGAACTTATATGCTTCGCAGCACATCCCCAGACGAGCAACTTAGAGAAGTGATTGAGGCAGATCGGATTTGACATGATTTGACTGCTGCTTTTTGTTGGGCGAACAAAGTGAATCCAAATGACTGAGATAGAGCAACGCTATTTCTTGAGATCAAGAGTAGGACGTTAGAGAAAAGTTGAATCATTAGGTTGAGCTAGGGCGAGTATGTTTCTTAGCCATCTCATTATTGATACAGATTCATAGTCATATATAGAATATTCAACCTGTAGTACCTTGCTTGTGCCATTGTGTGCCCTTTGTTTCACCCGTGAGGCCTTCGATGTCGATGTCAACTCAGACTGTCTTTGCGGCCGCTGTGTGCACTGCAACGCCTGGGATTGGCAATTGGTTGGCCGTGATGAAGTCAAAGACAATCCTAAGGCACTGGAGGGGGCAGAAGGTCGTGTTGATTGAAATGGCATTATGATGTAAATTATGGTTTTACATTATGATATTAGATCATTATCTTTTGTTACAATATTTAGGTCATATTAACTGATATAGAGATTAAATTCAGAATTTTCTTTGGGTCCTTAGTGTTTCTTCAGCAGTATGACGTCCCCGCTGGCACGTCCAGGTTGCGGCGAAGACTTTGGAAAGTTTCGACGAGCTGCTTGCCCTGTATTCGGGTGCCACAATGGCACCTCCTTTGCTTTACAGATGCAACGCATGTTGCGTCAGAGTTGCATTCCAAGCAGGAGCGTCATCCTCACCCAGTCCATCCCGTCACCCATTGTGCTGTGAACGTACGTTGCATCCCAACTACTCTTGCATGTCATGTTCACTACACTACTTCAAAGTTTGTCCGCTGATTCTTTTCTATATTTGTTCTTTAACAATATTTTTTCTCCATACTATTCTTTTCTACTTTCTTCTCTAAGGTTTTGGCTTTGTGGCGGCTGTGGCAAAGTCTACTGGGAGGGAAAGATGTTCGTGAAGGTGCGGACGCGGTCAGACACACAGATACTTCGAGGTGATCTAAGGTGAGTTGGGTTTATTGGGTGTAGGGCGCAGGATGTCTCAAGATTTAGGATGCAAAAGGTCGCCTTTTACAAATATCTCACAAGCTTGATGGAAAGGCCTTACGAAGGGATTAAAGGCGATAAGAGAGGAAGAAGAACGGAATAGGAGACGAAAAAGAGAGGAAAAAGGGATGAGTTCGGATTCGGCAAGATGCCCCGCAGGCCTTGGGGCACTTCCGCAGCTTCATGCCAGAGTCTTTGGAACGTGAGCGAGAATCTCCGCAAGATCTGAGGTTTTTTAAATTTTACAGTGTCCGCACATTACAATGAATAAAAGCATGAATATCAAACCTTAGCCTTAAAACATGAACTGAACTATAGTCACAGGCATTGCAGCGTGAGCTTTCAGAGCCATCCGTCGGCCACCTAAGGAAGAACAAATTGCTGCCCGCAGCCAGGCAGGGAGATGAGAGAAATAGTCATGGCATCACAAGTGAAACTCCTTGAGCTGAAGCCGAAGCTTACGTGGTTGCTGCATTTGTTGACAGGATGTTGTATTTTCAGACATCACTGGGTAAGCTTCAGTGTAAGCTTCAGTGTAAGCTTATGCAAGCTTATGCAAGCTTCAGTTCCAAGGAGTATTTTCCCTTCACTGTCATGAGGAGTTGGAGAGCCTTGGTTGGAGCGCGCCGAGAGTCCGTGCAGCTTTGGTTCGAGAAGGGTTGCTCAGTGCAGAGAAAGCCCTGGACCGAGCAGTGCTTCTTTGTAGCGAGTTCTTGGGCGGCTCCATCGTTTGTAGCTACAGAATGCTATAGAATGCTCTAGGATGCTAAAAGCGCTAGGGAGCGGTTTGTTTCGGTTCCTTCTTTGTTGCGTCGTTTTGCCCAGTTTGGTGGTGCGGTGAGGCCTAGACCTTTAATTTACCGTTGACTGTTGACGACTCTTGGGCACTTTGCAGGAAGAGGATGATGAGGCCATCACCAACGGGCCGCGTGGCTTCAACATGCTTCAGATCCCAAAGCAGGTTGCTGCATCTTCCTGTCAGCGTTGCATGCCTCCAAGGTATGCTATGGCAGCGAGTTCTGCACCTCGAGTCTCGGCCTGTGGCCGGAAGTTTCCTTCCAGGGCGCTACTTGCTGCTTCTTGGCGACAACTTTTGCTGGAGATGGTTTGCATCTGCGGGATTTTGCTGAGCTGTTTTGATGTGTAGCGTAGTTATTCACAGCTCAAGTTTTATTTGGATCTGTTTTTTTCAGACTTTGCTTGGAAATTGTGTGTATATGTGTGTATGAGCTGGCTTGTATGCGTCCAATTCATCCCGCAACTTGCGCAATCGCTGGTCACTCTCAACTTTCAGATCGCTGCCAGCATTTTGGTAACTTCTCTGAGTTGATGTTATGATGTGTTACAGTGTTGTGTGGTGGGGCGGGGGGAAAGGTTGGGCGTTGCGCGAATATGAGAAACAGCTATCCTCCTAGCTTGCTCTGCCAAACTTAGAGCCTTGATGCCGAGGTCATGCCAGCCCTATGCCTTCTTGCAGGTAAATCCTGGTCCCCAGTCACTTGTTGTGACATGTTTACAGCTGTATGCTGTACCTTGATGCTGTCAGAATTGGAATTTGAATGAGTTTGATGGAAACTTTGCTGACGTAGCTCTCAAGTACCCTTCCTCCGTGTTCTGTCGACGCCTTGTGCCGCCACCCAAAGTTATAGAATGCCCACATTGTCTGAGGCCCAGCCCGGACCTCGCATGCAATTGCCCATGCGCAGGGGAATGCAGGACAGGCGCGACACAGTTTTAGAGATGAACTAATCACAATTCACCGTGTTCAACGTTACAAACTAAACCAACATGTCGCTTCAGTGCCATGAGCCCACTGCATCCCATGGTCCAAGACATTTGTGTGGATCATAGACTAGAAGCTTGAAACATGGCCCTAACAGACCCGTGACGACCCGTGCATCCTGGAGGTCATTTTTCAAACAAGGTAAGCAAGGATAGGAATGGAAGAGTTGATCACCATATGCTTTATGCATGCATCTATACATTCCTATAAATGCCCCTTTGCAACATATTTGCAATTTGATTTGATCTTCGTGTTGGGCAAGTTGCTTTGCTTTTCGCAGTCTTCGAGGAGAACTTGTGCGGTACTACTGCTGTGGGGTCAAAAGCTTGTGCCTTCGATGCACCTGTCCGAAAGGATAGAGCTGGGGCATGATGTACTCCATATATGTATATGCACAGGGCACCAGTGCTTCCGAATGTCAGGGATATGACGAACTTTCTAAGTGAAACACATCCCAAGTCCATCTCTTCGATTGCTATCAGTGTTTACATTTCCTTGTATGATGTGCGCGCGGTGGTTCTGAGGGATGAGGAAACTGAGCACACTGAGCCCGCCAGAAGGAGTCAGAAGGAGACTTCACTTGTCTTAGACGCTGGACGCTTTGGCAATTTTCTCGCGCTCGAACTGCGAAGCAGCTGCAGTTGTGTGATTAAATCACATAACCGCAGCTGCTTTGTAGTACAGCCGCCTTAACCGCCTCTCCAGTCGAAACCAGGCCAGGAAAAAGACCCTGCCAGAGCTTCTCCATGTGCGATGTTCAGCTTCAGCAGCATGTTATAGCATAGATAGAATCTGATGAGAGAGAGAGAGAGAATCATGTCATATCATTCATATCAGACATTTTTCATGCTGCCGCCAGAATCTCAGAAGTTCACAGGCCGAGGTCCAGATCACTAGCCGTCGCCATGGTGAGCGCTGGGACATGCTGCAAAGCCGGGCTGTAGTGCAGCCCGTGTGGCTCGGCTCCAGGATACCGATAGCAGAGATCAACGGGGTGGAGCATAGCGGTCACTTGCAGCGTTTCACGTGCCAAGGCCTCCACGGCCATCACTGGCGGCTGCATGGGGTCTTCCGCTGCGACCCAAGCAGTTTGCTGCTGGCATCCTGGCAGGCGACGCGGGCACCTAGTCATCACATGTCATCACCTTGTCCAAGGTCAGATTTCCAACCATGTTTCCAGCCACAGGACTGATACACTCAGGGACACATGGAACATTCGTGAATGCCACGGGGGTCTGATCAGATGCTTTAGCCCGCGGCATACTGTGGGTTTGGGATTAAAGTTTTCACCGGGGGTGTTTCGGTAACATGGCTGTGGGTCAAAACCCTGTACCCCTGGTTCCCCTATCATTAACCATTAGTTTCCCTATAGTTTTGTTGGTTATAATCCCCCTTTACTGATGCTCAATATTGACCCATAGCCACATCTTGCAGATGGTTTGACTGACGTTCCAAAGCCGGGGTGTAACACTCTCGGTACTTTTTTTGACAACTTGATCCATGCCTCTGCTGATACGCGCATGATTTTTGACGTTGCCTGGACAAGCTCTCTTATGCTTATAGAGACATCCATATTAACAGCCCCATACATTTGATGGTCAATCACTGATTTATGGTAAAACTGATAGTGTTCATGTATCTACCATGAGCATGAAAACAACGAGTTCCTCTGTTTCTGGGCTCTACATCTGTACCGTTAAGACTGGATCATATGAGATTGGGAGATTGCGGGGCTGCCATAAGTGCTCGCCAGTCGACACTGATCCATGAAGGGTACACTCTGGCAGACGAACCTGGAAGAGTGATGGTTTTATCTACAAAAAATGATGGTGTTATATACAAGGGGTGGGAAAATTGACTGTTTATGATGGCTTTATCTACACACATAGTGATTTTCAACGCAGCCGGGTTAGTTTGCCAGAGGGTATACGCATTGGATCAACCGTGTTATTGTCTATGTTTGTTGATCCACAAAGTCTGCAACATTTGGGAAGGTTGAAACACACACAAATTTATCATCACCAGCAAAATTGGAATACAACATACGCATACACACAGAAAAAACACAGGCACAAAATGAACAAGATCGGAGATATATCCAACAAATGCGGGAATCTCACAATACATTCCAGATGTAACAAACCTTGATGGAGACTGTTCAAACCAAATTGGATATAAACGCTGAGCATGTACCCACCAGATATCGAAACCGTTTCCGCATATTCCAAGAGCCTCAAAATTGGGTAGTTGTGAACATCCCAGGACATATATCTATTGACTCTGGGAACATGAAGGGGTTTTTGTTCTACCCGCTATTTGGGTGTTTCTCAAAATAGGACCCCCCATTCATCATCCTTCATATGAATAATGTTTAGTAGTCAACCAACCATTTTGGTAGGGTTCCCTATGGCTTGAGAAAGCACCATTTCTGTTGATTTGCTCTGCTATCATGATGTGTTGCCCAGAACCGATTAATCACAGGATGACCTTTAAATCTTGCCAAGGAACGATGGCTGAGGTGTCTGATGCTGCGGGCGTCCTCTTGAATGGTTACTGAGCATTCATCGACATGAATCAACTATGAACCATTTCTCTTGAGCATTGCCCACCATTCATCAGCTCTTAACCCATTAACATTGACCACTTCTGATTGGTTGGTTTTGGGTTGGGTTGGGTTGGGTTGGGTTGGGTTGGGTTGGGTTGGGTTGGGTTGGGTTGGGTTGGGTTGGGTTGCTTGCTTGCCTGCCTGCGTGCTTGCTTGCTTGCTTGCTTGTCATTTACCATCATTCTCTGTGCTGAGACTTCTGTTACCCATACTGAATAGTGGCCAATAGGTGTAGGAATCATGGAAACAATGATTTCATCATTAATCAATCATGAATCAGCCAAACAATGATAGCCATCGCTCAACCAGGCTGGCTATCGACAATGGTAATAATCATTTCTCAATCATCAATCAATCATCAATCATTAATCTTGGCTGGCAGGTAATTGTTATAATTTACCATCAATAATGAATAATCAGCCAAGATTACATTAATCATCATCCATTATTCATTAATCATTCATTAATCCATTGTGGTCGCTGGGGGGGTAGCACTTTTCCACCCGCAGCCGAAGCCGCACACCGAAGACGCACGCCAGCCAAATGCCTATCCCACCCGAAGCCGCAAAGCCGGACCCCGAAGACGAACGCCCCGAAGTCGCACCCGAACCCGAAGCCGCACGACCCGCGAAGCCGCACCCCGAAGACGAACGCCCCGAAGACGCACCCGAACCCGAAGCCGCGCGGCCCGCGGAGCCGCGCCCCGAAGACGAACGCCCCGAAGACGCACCCGAATGCGAAGCCGCACGCCCCGCGAAGCCGCACCCCAAGACGAACGCCCTGAAGACGGAGCCGCACCCCGAAGACGAACGCCCCGAAGACGCACCCCAACCCTAACGCACACGACCCGTCCAACTATTTCCATCCATCAATCTGACTTACGAATCATGTTCTACTTGGTTGCAACCAAGCTTCCTTGGAGCATTGAATTGGGCGCGCCTCCGTAATTGTAGCTTTCGGTAGTGCCCTTGAACTTGGGCATACCAAAATTATATTCCACGTGACAGCCTGCTTGGTGCCAGTACAGGTTGAAAGTACCAAGCTGTTGGTTATTCAGAACTGAAACGATGCAACCAATGTGGATGGAGTCATAAGGCGGTGGGCCAGTGCTCAAGGTTGCTGAAAGTTGAATCATCTTTGTTTAGGTCAATTGAAACTCCTAGTTCGACACGCTATGGATTTATGAACTTCACCGACAGGTTCCCAAACGGGCCCCACAATAAAGGTCCCGTTTCAACTTTCCCAGCGGGGTACGCGTAAGACTCTACGGCGTCAGCCTGTGCAGCGTCACCGCGCGGCGTCACAGCTTCGTGCAGCGTCAGGGCAGCGTGCAGCGTCATCCCGTGCAGCGTTACCGTGCGGCGTCACAGCTTCATGCGGCATCAGGGCAGCGTGCAGCGTCATCCCGTGCAGCGTCGCCGTGCGGCGTCACAGC
>VSDK01001094.1:596839-621403 GCA_009767595.1 Symbiodinium kawagutii | reverse complement strand
GTGTAGGGACACATTTGCGGTGGTGAAGTCGTGCAGGCATGTGCCGCTTGTCAAGCAGAGCGTGATGCCTGCCGATTGATGGAGAAAGCCATGAGCAAACCAAGTAATTGGGCTGATGCTCAGCAAGAGACCTTCAGGTGCGGCATAGCCGGAGAAAGTTTGAAGGGTTTCTATGAACCACAATGGTATACAAAGGCCACATGTGAAGAGAATGGGCTCGCGCGTTTTTGAGTGTATGAAGGAACCAAGCAAAGCCGAAGAAGACTTATGCTTCAGAGGAGGTCAGGAAAGCATGCAGTGCAAGAAGCTCATGGCACAGTAAAGATCAAAGGAATATTTCACCTTGCGGCTTCGTGAGGAGCGCAAAGCGGAGATCGAGTACAACAAAAGGCAGCTGCTGTATCACTTTGAAAAGGCCAAAGTGAAGCCTGAAAGTGACTGTGAAAGATCTGACAGATCTGACTGTGAAAGATCGGAAAGTGACTGTGACAACTCTCAGCCAGATGAGCTGAATTTGAAAAAGGTGAGCAGGTAAAGCAGCTACAGTATTGGCTTTTGGCAAGCAATGATGAAATGATAAGCACGCTTTCGCTGGATTTGTTGTTTGCTACGCTATGGCATTCAATGAGCATTGTTCCGCAGCCGAAATCATCTCACACACTGCTCATTTCAAACACAACAGACTGTCTGATTGACTCAGCAATTTTTGCTTGGTTTGCTTATTGTTAGAGAATGGCCACTTACAAAGTAGAGACATGATTGCAGTGCTGTGATCCAGACGCGCCCCTGGCACGTGCACGCACACTGATGCAAAATTGAACATTTGTTTGTGGTGGGCATGCTTGGGTGAACACTGGGACCAATGTCATGGCTGACATATCTGCCTCTGAGCATGCGGCCGAGTGCTGAGTCGGAAGAAAGTTTTCCCTTGCCACCTAACAACCCTGTCCCAGCATGGTAAACCGGGTGGCCTCTTATTTGATGTAATGAAACAGTACAGTGTATGATTACCGTAGCCAGCCAAATTCACTGTCTGCAGACATGTCTATGGATGAATTTTTGTTTCCTGTGAGGTGGGAGCAGAATTCTTGACAAGAAAGCGTCAGATTTTGGCTTCGTTGGACAGGAGTCACTGGGACCTTACGGAAGTCATGGGCAGCGATGATCAATCTCTGTCCCTTACCCTCCTTGGGAGTTTTCATTGCAGAATTTGTTTGGTAACCGCCGTAAAAGTGAAGAAGAGCCTTGAAGGGCAGCCAAAAATCTGATTCACCAACCCCAAGGCCCGAAAGGTTCCCTGGATGCTCCCATTGCCTTGACCTCAGACTGGGAAGTAACAGATCATGTGTCCATCATGAGATGTCCAGGTGAACTTCCTCAACTGGTTGAATGAGCAAGACCGTGCTGCGGGCCCAGGATTTCATGGTTCTCATGTTGCAAATGGTACACCGAACACATGTCTAAGTTATGAAGTTCCCAAGTGTAGACCTCCAGAAGTATAGTTGCATGATGCGTAATGTTGCAGAGTGCAGCTCAATGTCCTCATGTTTTTCCAATCTTTTCCATACATCCCAGAGCGATGCGCCAGCTTCGCAGTCCACAACAAGGTCGTCACGACATCCTCCTGCAGCGGCCGGATCGCCATTTTCCACGGTCATGTGCTCAAGCACCTTTAATGCACCTCAACGAGTTTGTGTTCTGCCACAGTTTCCACACTGTCAAGGCTCTGCTGACACTGGCCATTCCAAAGGCCACAAGTCCGGTTGTACCTTAGCCTTAGACCTTGTAATGAGATGTCGGATCCCAGAAATCCTCGCCAGGTGGCCGATGGTTGCTGCAATGACCCTAGCATTGTTGAACGCAAAATGGGACCATTGCAACGAGCCGATGACATTCCTGGGAAGTGGGATCCCGCAGTTTGAAAACCAAGGGCCAGCCATAGCAGGGTGGAGAATTTCGAGAAGACGTGGCAGGAAGTACAAGAGTCGTCTGGCACTCCGAGACAGGGCTTCATTACCTTTCTTTCTCCCATATTATACGCAGCACAGCTACCCCCTTTCAGTTCTGCTAGTATTTTTGTCCAAGGCTAAAGTGCGAGCAAAGTACTGATGCACGTGCCGCAATCTCAGGGTTTTGCTGTTATAATATGTTATAATGCATGTTGATGACGGTTGCTTCAGTTGCCTAGCTCTACCGTGGAGACTTAAGCTGGGTGTCTTTGCTGCTCACGGTTCTCGTGAGGGCACACTGACGACTCTGCTGCTCGAGCCCTTCGTGCTGCATGCTGAATGCTGGGAGCTTGGAAGATCGTTCAGCATCGTTCAGCGTTTGACCGATGGACCTATGATGACCTATGATGATCCATCATGACCTATGATGACCTATGATGACCTATGAGTTTGCTATCCGTGTGCTTTTCATATTTGTTCTTGATGACAAAGCTTTGAAAGCTGGTGAATGATGATATTCTCATCACAGGGATTGGTTGCGATTGTAGGTGCAGATGCAGGAGTTGCACAGAACATGCTCAGCGTGGCACGGGAGGTGTGAACCGTTGGGGCTGCTCGTTGTTGAGCTTCACAATGGGCACAGCTGATGAAATGCCAGGCTGGCTTTCGTGAGAGTGGCATCAGCAGGACGCTCAGGGATGAATTCCCATTCGATGCCGGTGGCCACTGCTTGACTTCGCTCAAGTTCTGCAAGATTTTGTTGCAGGTCTGGGTCGCAAACGTGTTCTTGTGCAGATTCGCACGCTGGTCCTCGTCTAAGGGACACAGCATGTTTTATGATGCTCCCCGCATTTGTTTATATAGTTGTGAACATATGTGAAATGTTTGTTTGGGTTTACATATACTTCTTTTTTTGTTTATTCATTTATTTACTTAATGTCCACTTGGGGCTCCTGTGCGAATTGTTCATGCGTTCCAGCACAGATAGAGCTGAACCGTTCGCTGCAAGGCCATGAGGCTAGAAGTGCCACTGGCCATCGACGGCGAACTCCTGGTGGAAAAGACGTATTTTGAGGCGACTGAAAGCATAGAATTCGACATGTTTTTCTTGGAAGTTGTCAGCATTCTGAGTGGCGGATTGGTGTTTAGTCATGAGTGCCTTGACAAACTGCATAAAAATCTACTCGCCAAGGCGATGAGTTGTCAATTCGGATCTCTCCGCCACAGGAAGTAATGAGGGTTTTCATGTTGTAGCTTTGAACGAAGCATGTTTGTATCGATGTTGTGATTTATGATCATTTGTGTTTTCCACGTGGTCCGTGCATGTGTCTCCTGTACATTCGTTTGTTCAATAGTGTTTGTTCGTTTTGACCTTTTGAGTGCTATCTAGAGGTCAAGACTGAGTGCTATCTAAAGGTCAAGAGGACGATTGTGACCTGGACCGTTTTGACATCGCTATAGCAACATCAAGAGCAAATCTCATCATGGTGGTGAACTGGGGTTTGGTGCTATTGCAACGATATCATGGCAGTAGAACGTTATCATGATAGTCAAATGCTACTGTATCTAGTGGAACGCTTTCATGCTGATGGCAGGCTATCAGGATGTGGAACATGATGACGGTGAAACACTATGCTGGTGGAAAATTAGCATGCTGGTGGAAAATTAGCATGCTGGTGGAACGCTTTCATGGTGGTTGAACGTGAAGATGCTGGTGGATATCATCCTGGAGGAACATTTGCACGGCCGTGAGGCATTGTTGACATTGTCGTTATTTTGGCAGTGAAACCTTGTCATGGTGGTTGGTGGTGGGTTGTTAGCTGCGGTCAACGTTCATTAAGCTCGGTGTCGCTGGTGGCCTGTTCAAACCCAACACTTGACATCACCTGGCGACACAGACGTGCACATTCGTTTGGTCACAAAATAAATCTTGTCGCAGAAAAAGCTACGATACAACCAATCATGTTTTCACCAAGCGTGGGAGAGAAGATGGATGGAGGTGGAAACTTATAAGATGAAAAATGGATGACACACATAGAAGTAAAGTTGACCAAAAGTGATGAAACTGATAGATTCAAAAAGTTGAAAGTGACATCCACCGAAAGCATGCAATAGATGTCCAACAATGTCCAGCAAATATAATGTGCAAGCATTTATGTGCATGCGCCTGTATATTTACTGTGCATATGACATTTGGCGAATGGTGCCCAGTTGGCCCTGCCCAATACATTTCATAATCTCTTCCTTGCTGCTTCCTAATCGTCACCGGTTTTGGTACGCTGCGCTCGCCCGAGACCCTCATCAGACTTGCAAACGAGCGGCTGGATGAGAACTTGGCCCGCCCAACCCCTCAGCTGTGAAGTTGCACATGGTCCAAGCTTGGGCAGTTAGGGAAAGTTGGTCATTTGCCACCCTCCAAGGTACAAACCGGCTGTGGATGAAGTTGAAAGAGGTTCGCAGATCGAGTATTCAGACAGACAGCACCTGTAGCATTCGAACCCTGCGTGAAATCTGGCAGAGGCCTTTAGCCAAAGCCGGGCAGAGCAGGAAGAACATGAGTTTTGGAACCCCAGGATTCGCAATGCTCGCAACAAACTAAGCATAGATGAGCATGCCAAAAATCACACGAAGAGGTTCTGTGACTCAACCAAGGCTTTGGGTCCTCGTTTGTGCCCAGTCTCATGCGTCAAACTCTCGGATGGGTCCACTTCAATCATTTAAATTCATTCCAGTTCCATATGTTTCCACATCTTGTGATAGGCGCTCAGTGAAATTGGCTCTGGAAGGCCATGGTTGGCTGGACTGGGCCCCAGAGGATGTGTGGCAACAGGCAATTTGCAGGATTGACAGGTAAGACATGGGAAGACACAGTGATCAAGCTCCACAATGGCCTCCCATCCCCCAGCGCAAGTTGACATTGGAACAAGGGAAACACCGAAATGGAAAGTCAAGATCGGACGGGCCAAACTGGACATAAAATGTTATTGGCATGAAGCCACCCTGCGTGACAGCATTCCCTTTGGCTCCCATTGGCTGCCATGAAACCTAGGGAGCATGCAAACGGTTCCATTTGGAATCTCATGCAATGGTCCATTCGGTTCCTGCAGGCTCATCCTGCTCATGCTACCTGTGCAATTTGGCCACATGCCTTAAGGATGATAGCCGCAAGATGCAGCGCTTGCCAGCAGGTCCATAGTGAGAAAGTTTAAAAGAGGACAAAACATGGCAAGACCAAAGACGACCAAGCTTTTTCACTATTTGTGCTGTTCTGGATGTTGTTGCAACGCCGCTTTTTGGTCAAGCTTGTTAGTTACCCTGCCGAAGGTGCAGATGCAGACAGTGATGCCAACTCCATAGGCTCAACCAGTGGCCAGGTCATGGCTGACCTGGCCGTGGCGTAGAGATGAGATCTCATTGACGTGTCGACTTGGGAGATGCAAATCCCATCAAATCCCGCATCAGGCCTTCCATTGACTCCAGATGGTATTGAAAATCTTAAGGCCGGTGCACGGACTTGTCAAAGTTGGTTATGCTTGGCAGGTTGCGTGGATTGGATTGGCAACTTATTTCCGTGCATTCGCCCGCCTAATTCAAAGCAAACAAAGGCATGTGTCACATATCGGTGGGTTTGTGCACGTGAGATCGCATGAGCATTCAAAGAGCCTCACGCGTCAGACTGGTAGGCTCTTGCGGAAAATGCCGAGGAGGCAGGGGACCTCAGGGGACCTCAGGGGACCTCAGGGGACCTCAGGGGACCTCAGGGGACCTCAGGGGACATTGGGAAATGTGTCTTGGCTTAGATGACGTAATGCTTTTGCCATAGGAGATGGCTCAGCGCGAGCCAGCCGAGGACAGAGCAGCACAGCATCATGCATCATCCATAGGGGCGATTCTCTTGCGCTACGCCCAGGAGGCCACTCTCAGTGCTGAAAAAAACAAATTGCCCAAGCGCTTGCGGCCGCCAACTGCAGCTGCCAATTTGGAGGTTTGGAACTGTCAGAAGTGATCGCCTGATCGCCTAGACATCCAGCACGAAGCTTCCCAGGTCCTTTGGCGTCAAGGGGCACTTCGGCTGAAACGGGCAGAGTTCCGGCCTCTGCTCCCGGAGCCACATTGATGACCACGCATCCAAGCATGCCAGCATCAGCACAATGGGTTCACTGAGTGACCTTGGAATCCCAATCTGAGATACTCTAAGGCTGCCCGTGAAATCTAGAGCGGCATCGTCTTGCGCTGAGCCCGCTACAGCCCATGATCACAGCATTGCATAAATCCCGGGCCTTGGAGGATTCTTGTTTCAGTATGTTTGGATCATTTGCTGATGTTCATTGTTCCTGACTTGAAGGGCTTCCGGCTTGCCCACCGCTGTTCTGCTCTAAGTTTAGCGCATTTGAACGCCTTGATGTGCCTGAATATGCCGACGGCAATGTACAGAGAGAGGATCTCGAGATGCATCGGAAACGAGTGTAGCTTAGCTCCAGGCAATTTAAAACGTCCCACACTGACGGCGAGTGCATTGGAACTGCGATTCTGGGCCCAGGTGAAGGAGGGAAGTCTTGAAGAGGTGAGCACTTGAGATAGGCAATTAAAGCACAATATAAATAGTTATACATTATCGATCTATATATAGTCATAGCTCAAGCCAATAGCACATCATATATTATAGTTATAGCCATAGTTGAAGCAAGTGGAATTGTCCTTCTGAATCAGGCTGTGCATCACGATGTCTAACCAAGCATCCATGGGAGGTGCTCAGATGCGTGATTGATGAGCTGCAGCCACCTCTAGATGCTGGGGTGCCAAGTCAACTACTTTCGAATTCTCTTGCTTTTTCTCAACGGGATGTCCCGCAGTGATCTCCAAAATGCCGTAGCGGATAGTTACTTAATGATGGACATTTTGGTCCAAAGGTAAGGCCAATGCTTCTACAGCAAAGAGGATTTGGGATGGGTTGTCCTGGTATAGTAAGTAATTACTTTGTGCTTACTCAAGATCATCATTTTTTGCGAGACCTGTGGAGAGTGTTGATTTGTGGGGACTTGTTTGCAAGTGTTTGCAAAGCATTAGGGCTTTGAAACCCTTGTGGCTTTGGTACCCTTGTGGCTCTAATGAATCGATGCATGGGAGATTTCAGTCGTGTTGAGATGCATTTACAGTTTTCAACAACTTCACCAGACATAGAAATCTTTCGGCAGGATTTGATCATACAGTTTGCACCCAAACGGACCAAATGGAACAAATTTCAATTCACATCAACTATTTTCTTACCAATCCTTGAGGTCAACCTGCGTGACACCTTGCTGAAGGAGGTGACAAACCACGTGATTGGATCCGACTTTTTAGTGCTGTGAGTTCTGTGCTTGACAGATTCGGGAGATGCCTTCTGTGCTATGGCGCCGCGAACTAAGCAGCAGTTAGCAGCACAGCAACTGAGTAGTGATAGCATACGTTAGCATACCGTCATTGTGCGTTACACATTCCTACAGAATCGGCAACCATACGACTGTAAAGTTTGGATCGAAGAAAAAATGTTGTTGGATCATTATGGAAAATGCGGGTAGGTATTGGCCAAGTTCAAACCTAGAAAATGGAAACCAAGCTTTTCTCGACTGCCTTCATTTGTGCAAAAATGTTGGGAATAGTAGCAAGTTTTATCAAGTTCCCACATTTCAGCCCGAAAACATGCAAGTGTGAGGTTCCACGGGGTGTTTCACCATATTACATGATTACGTTGTGAGTCATGGTGCAAGCAGATTCGTACTGATTTTTCTTCACAGGTGGCGATGTGGCTTTGCTGCCCAGAGGCACGCTCACAGGCCCAAGAGATTCAAGAGATCGTTTCGAATTAGCGAGAGCCAGCCATGATATGTTCGTTCATTGACGTCCCTGAGAGGCATCCTTGTGGGTGCATCATGTTGGCTCACTTTGTCCTACTTTTTGTATCTTTTTGTTGTAAAGGCAGCGCTTGGGAAGCCCTAGCAGATGCTGCCCAGGCGTTGTTCTTGCTTTGGGTTTTGCATTCCTGTTTCGGGTCAACTGATCCCAACCCACAAAGCTTGTTATGATTTGAGCTTGCACCATGTTTGCGCGGAGGCATTGCCATCCGGGGGCTTGCCACTGGTCTCAGTATCAACTGGCAAACGACATGTAGCACTTGTTTCGGATTGCAAACCTTAAATTCCTGCATGTTCATAGCATGTTGATGCCATCTACTCCATTCTACTCCATCATTGGTTCATCATTTTCATTGCAACTCCGTTGGCTTTGAGGAGGCCTTGCCTTGTAATTGATTCCGGAAGCCAGCAGCATTTCCAGCATGCAGCCAAGGTGGGAGCGATTCCGTCAGTGTTTGAAAGCGCGACTGCTTGCGCGGCAGCAGGAGCCAATGAATCCACTACTTTCCTCATTTTTCCTCTACTTTCTCCTGCCCTGGCCGCCATGTAGTTTCTTGAGCAAAAACCTACATACATCGGCATCAATTTCTTGCTGTAAGTGTGCAGAGCTGTTTGGCAACACAGCAACACATGGTGGCGGGTACTCTCATCGTGGGAGACATCAAACCACCGGCTAGAGGAGATCCGGGTAGATGATGAAGTAAGAGGAGGAAATGTGAAGGCCACGCTGATGGGGAACCACCCTTCTTCCTTTGGGCAGTGCTTTTCTGGTGTTGTTCATGTTGTTGACATGTGTCGATTCTTGTTGTCCTTGTCGTTGTCGGTCGTGATATTGTTGTTGGTGCTGTGGTTGTGGTTGGCTGTGTTGTGTTTTATTGCTTTGATTCCTGTTGTGATTGTAATTTCCTCCGTCATCGTCGTGCTTTTTGTTGTTGCCGCTGCCATTGTTGTTCCTGCTCAAAGCCCACAAAAGCTCCGTGAAAGCCTACTGTAGTTACTCTAGAGTTCTTAATGAACATTTGTGTATGGATGTGTTCGGTGTGTTTTATTGGGAGCCTCCGGCCATCCCGCTGGCCTCATGGCTTGAAGGCGGGGTGGCCTGCCTTAGGCCAAGCTGTATAGGATGTACTGGTAAAAGATGCCGTTCAAGCATGTCCGTGCGGTAAAAGCTTGTCGGTGTAAAAGTATGGTGGGGTGAAAAGCTTGTTGGTGTAAAAGGGTGTGAACATAAACAAAATGTTGGTGTAAAAACATGTTGGTGCACAAGCGTGTTGGTGTAAACCCGTGTTGGTGTAAAGATATGGCAGCGTAAAAACTTGCTGGGGTAAAAACCTGTTGGTGTAAGAACTCTGACTCTGCTGCGGAAAAACATGTTGGCAGAGCGTGCCGGTGTAAAAGCGTGGCAGCTATGATGGAGAATTCAAAACTTACAATACATTTGTGGAAAACACACCAAAATATGATGAACATAAGATGTAAAACATAGGGCAAAATGGACAAAATATGATGAACATGCATGTAAAACACAGCAAAGTAGCAGAGAGTTTTCAGACAATGCAAAAGTCCGTTGGAAGGGAATAGCCTACAGCTAACAACACAGCAAGCAACACCTTTTCCATCAGACACGCGCCTTGCCGGTGGAACTTTTTGGTCTTATGCTTCTCAGGGTTTGGAAGTAGAGTGGGGTGGGGCATATTCACATTCAATTGAGCTTACGCAGCTTAACGAGGACCGATGGGGCGAGGCTAGGTGGAGGTGAATCATGTTCAGGTTTGCTCTCGAAGACGGTGCACAATGTTTATCAAACGCGTTTTGATGCCAGACTTACGAATGGAAACGCCTTGAGAGCATTGAACATAGAACAGCGCGTGGTTTTTCAGCATCTCATGGCGATAACACATGATGAATTGTGACGCCGATTTCTGAGCCTTCGTTGTTCTTGTTCTTGTTCTTCTTGTTGTTGTGGTTGTGGTTGTTGTGGTTGTTGTGGTTGTCGTGGTTGTCGTCGTTGTCGTTGTCGTTGTCGTTGTCGTTGTCGTTGTCGTTGTAGTTGTCGTTGTTGTTGTTGTTGTTGTTGTTGTTGTTGTTGTTGTTGTTGTTGTTGTCGTCGTTGTCGTTGTCGTTGTCGTTGTCGTTGTCGTTGTCGTTGTTGTTGTTGTTGTTGTTGTTGTTGTTGTTGTTGTTGTCGTTGTTGTTGTTGTTGTCGTCGTGGTTGTTGTTTTTGTTGTTGTTGGTGGTGGTGATGGTGTTGTCGTTGTCGGTCTTTGGCAGCGAGATGGGCGGAGGTAATATTGATAAATGTTGTTTTTGTCATTGTCCTCGTTCTTGCCTGCGGGTTCAAAAACCGCAGTTGCAGAGACAGTGAATTAGTTCGGTCCTGTGGCGTTTGCTTTGAAATCTATTGAAAGTGATTGCTGGTGGGAGATGTGATAGGAGAAGTTGCATTTCCCATTTGTTCAGCTGATCTCGGTCCCGAGGTGCTTGCAGGCAGTGGTAGCGGATGGGTGGTCGTGTTAGGTGCTCAGATGGCCAAGGAACACGGTGGTGTGGCATGGCGTTGGAAACAGAATGCACCGAGAATTGAACAATAATTTTAAATGATTCATTTATTTTCCATTATTTTCCCATGTTTCCCTCTTCGTAAAATACCTCCCCAAGTAGAAAACACAGGGACCTGCGGGTTGTATTTGCTGGGATTTGGCACTAGGAGCACCTATTTGCGGACATGCAAAGGTCAAAGAAGAGAGGACCTTGCAGGCTTCCCAAGTACTGTGACAAAAAAAAGCACACCAAATACACCATGTTCATAAATTGGTGATCTTAGCGCAACGCTTACGAAAGGCTCGTTGATGATTTTTGAACAGCGAACAATCGAGAGTGGCCAGGCTTTACCACTCAGTGTGACCAACAAAGAGCAATGACTATATTTGGATGATTGGATTCATTTCAGCGACCCCAAGGAAATCGGAGAGAGAATAGAGAGAGAGAGAGAAAGACGAGGTGAATGCTGGGGAACATAGAGACTAATCAGTATGTTTAGAGTAATTAGCGTTTCAAAGGCGCAATCCAAAATTTGAACGAAGGAAATTGAACACCAAAGACCCAAGCCAGTAATTGCAGAAGCACCGTTGGGGGAAAGCAGCTGAAAGCATGTTAGCAGCTTCTGAAAACGGTACCAAGGCATGGCCCCAAAGGTGTGAGATATAGCTTTGCAGTGAACTCAGCGGCTGTGCTTGATGTGCTGCCGAAGCTGAACTTGGCTCTTGGACAAGCTGGGGCTGGTGAGCGCACGGCATCGCAATTGGTAGAATATATCATGGTACAATGCTTTTGTCATTGCCATGTCCAGGTCCAAACGATATCAACCAGTCCATCCTCAGGAATTGACTTGAAACTAACTATTTTCAGTTGATGCTAGTTCAGGATGCTTTGGTTTTTGATGGTTTTTGCAGAGCGTGTCCCTGAACGACAGCGATGCTAAACTCGACAGAACTATAGCTTACAACAGACAATTATAGCAGGACTTGCCCGACAAAATTCGCGGTGACTGGTTGGGGAATTTGCCAGACGTCCTTGCCAGACAGAGTAAAGATTAGCTTAAAGTGCATTCCCAGGATATGACAAAGTGCATGTTCTCAGAGGGCAATGTGCCAGCCTCAGCAGTGAAAGTGGTGAGGAAAAAACTTGACCACATGCCAAGGGTTCTCATCAGCAGAGCATACATGGCCGTGGACAATCTCAATGTCTTTTTTGTGTTTGTGTGTGTGTGTGTTTGTGTGTGTGTGTGTTTGTTTGTGTGTGTGTGTGTGTCGCTTGATTCCCATTTGTGGCCTTCAGTGTTCCGTAGTTCTGGTTCCTAACTTTGCTGAGGCAGGGGAGAAGGAGAGAGTCGCAGCATGGCCTGTTGAGGGCGAGACTGTTCTGGACATGTATGCAGGCCATGAATCCCATTGCAGCTATCACTTTGGAAGTACATCCGCCCACCGTTCTGCAACAATGTCATGCTTTTTTGCAAGTCTCTAACGTACAAACTACAAGCATGGCCCAACGTCGGCAAAGTCTGAGGGTAGAGGAGCAAAGGCGTTGTTGATGGTGTCGATCATAATCATCATGGCACGCAATAATCTATCATGCTCCGAAGGCTCAAAAGGATCTTGCCTGGCCTGCGCGGAAAGGGAGACTATGCATTGGACACCACCTCATCACATGCGCCACATGAATCTCCAGGGGACACTCAGAACTATCTCCCCAAATAAATATTTTGAATATGTTTGGATCATTGGAACCGAGTTTTGACTTAAGGCTAGGCAATTGAGCCATGGCCGCTTCTGCCATATACGACACCGTCCACATCGGGAGCTTGCCACCAGGCGCCAATGAGAGCATCATCAAGGAGATTTTTGGACAATACGCTCCCATCCATGCAGTCAAGGTGCTAGACACTCCAGGAACAGCCGTTGAGGCCTTGGTAGGCATTGGAAAAGAAGCCTCCAAATGGGTGGTAGACAACTTGAACGGCAACATCCCACAAGGATTCCAAACTCCAGTGACAATTCAACTCATGCCTGCTGAGCAGATGGCTCCAATGCTGGCCTCTTCCCCTGCCCCAGCAGCTCCACCGGTCTCAGCTGTGAAAGTGTCCATGGGGAGTATTGGGGCGACTCTTGGCCGACCCGCACCGGTGCCACCACGTGACAACCTACGCATCCAAGGCCTACCAGAGGGATGCACTGACGAGCACTTCAAGCAGATCTTTTCGCAATATGCCAATGTCGTTGCATGCAAGGTGGTTACTCAAACCCCAGGAAGGGAGGATTGCTTTGGCTTCATGAAGTTCGGTTCAGATGAAGAAGCCAAGTACATTTTTGACACATTGAATGGAAACATTCCCCAAGGGATGCAGAAGCCCCTTTCAATCAAGTACGCCAGTGACCGAGCTGGTTTGGGGGGCTCAGATGGCACAGAAGAAGGCGATTGGCAGTGCCCATTGTGCTCCAACATGAACTTCCGCCGCAGGGACTTTTGCAACATTTGTGGCTACCCTCGCCCAGCGCACTTAGCCCATACAAAGCCGGCGTCAGCACCCATGGGCCAGCACTACAATGAAAGGCCCCCAAACATCCAGTTGTACATCACTGGGCTGCCTATGGGAACTACTGAAGAGTCATTGAGGCAGTTCTTCTTTCAGTACGGAGAAGTGTACCACGCCAAAGCTCTTGCACCCGGACCTGGCAAAACCGTGCAATCAGGCTTTGTCCGCATGCCCGAACTGGAGGCTCAGTGGTGCATTGAAAATTTGCACCAGTTCCAGCCTGAAGGCTTCCCAGGTCCGCTGACTGTGGAGTACGCTAGGGACAAAGAGTCAGGCAAGAAGGGTGGTCCAAAGGGTGGCATGGGTGGTTTTATGGGCCCAAAGGGTGGCATGGGAATGGGCGGCATGGGCGGTCCCCCCATGAGTGGTTCCACGGCGGGCGGCATGGATTCCACACCCCCTCCCCCTGCTGCCCCACTGGCCAGCCCTATGCCTATGCTTTCCAACGGTGACATGGGTGGCAAGGGAAGCGAGGGCAAAGGTCCAGACGCATCCGTGGGGAGCGTTTTCTCCAATGGCGGGAAGGATGGCGGCAAGGGCAGCTTTGGCAAAGGGGAAGAGGGCAAAGGCGCCTGGGGCTGGGACGATGCGAAAGGCAAGGGCAAAGGGAAGGATGGAATGGGCGGCATGGGACCAATGGGAAAGGGCAAAGATGACGGCAAAGGCTGTGGCAAGTTCGGCAAGGGAGGTGACCCCTGGAGTTGGGGCTGGGATCAGGGCTGGGACCAGTGGGGTTGGGGCGACCCGAGTGCCATGTGGGGCCCTATGATGATGATGATGAAGGGTAAGGGCAAGGGCAAGAAATCCGGCCCATATTGAGCAGCCATGAGCATACTTGGCGGTGAAGTAGGCAGATAGTCAGATAGTCTTGTATCAAACCAAGCCCGGAACAATGATGAGACCAGATCGCAAAGCCCTGTCAAAAATGAGCGCAGAGCATTCTCTAGTGCAATCTTGCATATAGAGATATGCAGAGTCTCTTGTTCCGGCTTGAACTTGCGTTTTATGCGCTCACCCGCTCAACTGAAGAAGCTTTTTGGTTCGTGTTTGAAACTGCTTCGTGTAATGATTGCCCAGCAGGAATTGGCTTTTGGACACTTCCATTGCTGGCCTCCGGTGCCTGATGCTAAGAACGGATCACAGAGCAATACTGCGATACGCCAATTCTTAGTCATGATGCTGGGTGCATAGCTGGTGGGCGCTTTGAGGCTGGGCATGTTTTTGCTTGCGAGTGGAACCCTGATGCTCTAGAAGGCGTGATAGGACACTTTGCCTCATGGCAGCTGCTTCACCACAAACGTTTCCATGAAATCTGATTTTATTCATTCCATTTGAAGCCAGGCCTCAATGAGGGCTTGCGGCTCCTTGGCCGTGGCTCTTGTCAGGCTGATGTGCTTTGTTTTTTGAATTTATTTAGATGACAAAACAGATTTGGTCGGTTTCAATCTGTGTCAAAGAGATTTGCCAGGTGCTGGCAGGCGACAATCGACGACCTGAGGCCATGTGATTTCGTGCTTCTGCGGACTGAGTTGCTGGAGCTGCCCACCAGGTAATAGAAGCCGTTCGGGACAAATGTCATCGGGTTGCAGCACTCAGCGTGGCTCTGTGGTGAAAGAAACTGCTGCAACTGAGCCTTTGTCCAGACAAGCTCAAAACATGTCGAAACCAGAAATGATTCATTTGGTGAAGCGTTTTGCTCGAAAGGTCAGCATTTGTGAATAAAAGTGATGAACAAAGTCTCCAACAGAAGTCACCATGTATTTTTCAATAGAAACCTCTACTCCCAAAACAGCCCCCACCCCGATCAATGCTGGTGCCTGCTAGCATTGGAAGCATTGCTAGAGAATACTGACAGCCCGACTTGATAAGATATAAAGATATAAAGCTATAGGCTATAGGCGATAACATGTGAAACCACTGACCTAGACCTGTTCATTTCAAGCCCTTTGAGGTCTGAAGCTTGCGGTTCAGACACGCTTGGATAGAACGCATACTTTGCAAGTAAGAATGTTGGAGATGGATCCAAATCCATTCAGCCCCACAAATTACAGGTTCCCTGACTGTCAGGAAAAGAGTTGCTAAAGGTCTTTGCTGGTATCGGTATACCACCTCAAACGAGCCAGTCTGTCGGTTCTCGCTTCTCATGGCAACTTTTGCTGACAGCGATGAAGAGGAGGAAGATGAGCATCAGGAGATAATGAAGCAATAGCAGAGCAATTGTGTTGGAATGGTGTGGCTGATGGGTCAAACGGGACTCTTTCGACGGGTTGCATAGAATTAGGAGTTCACAGCGATGCATAGCGATGCCATTTTTCTGATCTGTGTGCGGCACTTGTGGTGCAGGACATTCGTATGGGAGATGATTCTTATTGTGGTCAACCGGTGAAAGGCTGGGCAGATTTGAGCCGAGGCCCTGTGCACAAGCCATGGCTGCCCAGGCTTCGACGATTCGCAGGGTGCCGGGATCACTGCCTTTAAAGCTGGAACGAACTTGAAGCCTTCTGGCCCTGCGGACTTCGGCTTCCTACTAGGCACGAACGAATGCAGTGAAGAAATGTGAAGAGATGAGAGAGAGAATGACACAACAGATTCAAATAGATTCCAAAACCAGATTCAGAAAGCTTCCAACGTGTTCCTACAAGTTCTTCCTTCCCACAGATTCCGTGTATCAAATTCAGAAGTTCATTGGCACGAGGACAGGCACAGGAGGCGCGCTCGACTCCGTTGCCTCCTTCGCCATTGTCCAACTCCTCAGGCGTAGGCACCGATGAACTCAGGGCGATCTGAAACGATTTGAATGCTGCTTGCAGCTGCTTACCTGCTAGGTAAAGGGCGGTAGTGGCGGGGGATAATTGGCGGATACTATGGTGATGAATTTGTACTGGAGAGCTTCAAGTCTCCGGACACATGGGTACACTATCGAATGAGTGCCTCCGGCGTTGGTGAGTGTTGGCCCCTGCAGGCGGCTATGGCGACTCTGGAGGTGTTCTAAAGCGCTGTCGGTCCAAGGGCGACCAGGATCCTTGGTCAAAGTTGCTCTCAGCAGTTGCATTTGGTGGAACAGATTCGAAGGTTTCAATCCCCAAGCATGTTATAAACTTTTTTATCCAAAAGGAAATGAGTACATGAGTTGAATGAGTCCAATGGGTTGATGTTTGCCATTTGCTGCTCCACCTTCGGTGTTGCACATCGGGCTCTTTGGTTCACAGGACATGTGGGCTGATACAAAGAGGTTGGCAGTGGAAGGGCTTCAGCCTCCTGCCCCTCCGTTGAGACCACAAGAGGCAAGAGAAAGCGAGAGAGAGAGAGAGAGAGAGAGAGGAGAGGAGAGGAGAGGAGAGAACACGTCAGCTTTCCACAATTGTTTGCCATGTTGTCATATGCATTCACACATCACATGTTACATCCTTTGTTTCAGATTTGAATCACATTTTTCCAGGTGCTTTTTGGTGCTGTCCAGGGGGAAGATCGAGGCAGCGATTTGAGACCTGGCAATGAGATGAAGAACGGATGGGCCAAGCCAAAACAGAAGATTGAAGCGACGTAGAAAATGCCTCACTAGTTCCAATGCGCAAGCTCGACCACTTCATGTTTTTGTTTTTCCGTCAGCATGACTCCAAAGCCGATCCTGCGCTTTGAAAATCAATGGTTTACTGCTCAAGGATGGATCCTCCGCTCGTTCGAACGGATCCTTTTCATTGGCTACGTGATGACAGCCACGAGAATGACACTTTCTTGAAAGTCATCTCCATACCACTGCCCATCAGTTGAGTTTTCCATAGTATTCCATGAATTCAGCTTCAGTCTGTCATTGTCTACAGTAGTTTTGTGTGTTCTCAAAGTGGTCCATCATGAAAAGCAATCGCTACGAAGGAACAGAAACTTGAAAGTGCCCTGAGGACGAGATCCGTCAGCTCTTGGAAGATGAGGATTCGTATTGCTGCAGAGCATTGGCAAGTCTCCAAGAGCTCAGTGATGAATTGCATAGAGAGATGCGCAGCCGCGTGGCAGAAGCTGTAAGCCCTTGGACTGTCAAAGGTGCAGGTTTGACTGTTCAATGTGCATTTGCAGCTCTTTTATGAACATATTCTCATGAAGTCGTAGTTGCTGTTTCTGAATCGCCCAATCGAGAGTGGTATTGGACATCAAATGCCCAAGTGGAATGAAGTGGACAGAAGATTCTGAAAGTGCTACAGTTGGAACAAGAAAGGTCATGAGAAGGCCTCTTCCGTTGGCATTCCATCGATATATCGTGGTGGCTATGCATACTACAGCAGAGGCGCGAGATGGATTGCAAGGTGAAAATGGAGAGGATGTCACAGGTTGAGTTCGAGTTATCCTTGCCTTATCGCTCTTTGTTCCTGTTTGTTTGTGTATTTGTGCCCTGGCCTAGCCCTTCTAGGAAGCAAGACGCAAGCATATGAGAGTCATTTCCGTGCCCGAATCAGCAGTGACGGAAGTCCTGTGCCCTCAGATGTCGCAGTTCCAAGGCTAAAGACCTAAGCAACAGCACGGAATTGAAAGATTTGTGGGTCACGATATGCCATGATCCCACGGGATTCCACATGATTCCATACGATTCCACTAATGTGATATGATTCTATTGTTTACATGTCATGTTGTACTGTAGGGTTGATCCCTTTCCCAAGGCTCTTGCCAAGGCGATTGACCTGCAGCTGGTAGATGAGGAGAGGTGTGTGTAACTTGCAGGTCAAGATGTGCAATACCTTCCCTTTGTTTAGACGCCCTAGGATGTCCTAGCTGCAACCAGAAACATCCAGAAACAAATCCCCCAGTTGGGCTTTCCTTTTAGTGTTTGTTTGTTTATAGCCTATTTTTGCATTGATACCTTATCATTCATGTGTGTAATCAATCAGGCATACTCTATTCCTTGAACTGCTTCTTCTGGGTCCGGTCCGGAAACGGTACCACTGCGGCCGCCACTGGTACTACTACAAGTACTGTTGCATTGCATACTGATACTACTCCAGCAGTACTGCTACCTTTGCAAGTATTAGTGCCACTAGTGTGCCACTCGTGCTGCTAGTGACACTAGTGCTACTGCTGATGCTTTCCACAGCCACCAAGACTACGACTTCAACGCCCGATTACTACTCCTGCTAGTACTGGTGCAGCTGCGTACTTGTCGGATTTGACAGTAGGAGTACAGACTAATAGGTGTTTGATAATTGTACTGGCTGTGCTACTTCTACTACGCGGGCTACGTGCCATGCTTGCACTACTTGTCGTAAAACTTGCATGTTTGCCACTTGCAGACTTGTACTTCGCTATTCTTTGCTACATGCTGGCGCCGCTGCCGCTCCTGTTGCTACTTGCAACTCACCACTTACCGCTCGCTGCTTCAAATCCACCACTCTCTACATTTGTTTGGCATCTACTACGTTATTGCTGACTACCCGCTACCTGCTTGCAAATATGTAGTGCCGCTGACCGCTGTAGCACTAAGTGCATGCCCAGTATGCTTGCTACGTTTCTACTGCTCATGACTGCCGAGAACGCAGTATGTCCACGGATAGTGCTGGCTAACAGCTACCAACCGGGCACTACTTCAGACATGAGTCATGAGCATCATGAGCTTGGCTGAGTGAGCAGAGCATGCATTGCTGCGTAGACATGGAAAGGAAACCTACATTGGGAGAAGGGGTGCGGAACATCAGCTGACGTCGTTTTCGCCCATGCCTACTTTTTGTTTCCCTTTTGTGCAGGAGCTCCTACTTGATGAGAACGAATTGAATGATGATGGAGAAGGAGGTGCTCGACCCTATTTGCAGCATGTCCGCAATCACCGCCAATGCAAGCCATGCATGAAAATCCATGAACCTTGGGATGGTGCAAAATGGTGCGTAAAGATATGAAGAATGTGGCCGGATGGAATGGGAATGAGATGAATGACAGATGAATCAAATCTTGCCAGATCGCTGGATCATGTCAAACAAGTGAAATTCCTACGTTTCACCTGTGACGCCCTGCTTTGAGGTCAACCTGCGGGCCAGATCCGAGTGCGGACCATGTTCTCTTTGCATATGCGAAGGACTTTGAGGGCAACGATAGCTACAGAATCAGCGTTGACCTCAGAAGTGGGACTTTGGGGTAGTTTGCGAGATCGCGAGATGCAGAAGCATTGAATTATTTACATATATATATTTTTTTTGAATATATTTTTATATTTTTTCATATATATATATATATATATATTTACATTAATTTTCATATTTATATATGTATTTATTGAAAACCATTGGAACCTTGCCATTTGATATGGCTTCATCACTGTGCAAGTTTTGTTGGTTTTGTTCCTGGTTGAGCCTGCCATCACCTCTCTGGAGGTTTCCATGACACCCGTCAAAAACTGGAGCTGAAAGAAGATTGTGTAGAGCTTGAAGAGACGGATGGATCGATCCTCTGGGAGAATTCGGGCCATGCCGCAATGTACTACGTGGGGCATGATCACGAGTTCAGAGGCTACATCGCTTGCTGGCAGCAAGCAGCCAGCAGCATTTTTTGTTAACATGTTTTTTGCATGAAGCCTGTGGTAGCAACTTCATACCGTTGATTTTTTCAGGTTCGCAAGCACATGGTGGGTACTCCACAGTCTTCAGACATTGTCGTTCTCGAAGAGAAGGATCGGAGATTCTCGGTCTCCATTTGCAAGTCCAGTGACGAGCGCTTCCTCATAATACAGCAGCCAGGCTTAAGTTGAGCTACTGTTTGCATTTTTCTTGCAATTTATGTTTTACTACTTTATGCTTCACTTGATTTTTGCGCATCATACTTGAGAAGCCTTGTAGTATTATTTTCTGAGTCTTCAATGAATCCATTTGAAACTTTTCTTTCCGATCCGGCATAGGTCAGCTTCAAGCGAAACAGCCGAAAACTACATGCTGGACTTGGAGTCCGCAGATGCCAAACTTTTATCTGTTTGCCATCGAGAATTTGGCATTCACTATGATATTGACCATTGCATGGGCATTTTGGCGCACTTATCATCATGCCGAGATAAAGTTAATCGAGCAGCAAGCTCATTTTGTGAGAATTCTGATGTCACATCATCATCACTTCCTTTTTTTTGCAAGGCTTCTTGTACATTTTGACGGACAAGGATGGCGCAAAGCCCCTTGACTATTCTGGAAGCACCTGCACATTGCATGTGGAGCCAAGCGTGTAGCACCATGAGAACCCAATCAACCTGCACTGGTCATCGCTACTCATGGTACAGAAGCATCAAGTGGATCAGCTGAGGAATTCAAAGCTGTGTCGCACACCCCTGGCATCTATCCCAAGCCAAAGTACGCACTGGGAAGATCTATGGGTGCCTGAAGACAATGCGGTGACCTCAGCTTTTGCAGCTTCATGGCTGCCCGTGAAAATGGTGGTGATAAATCATGGTGCAGTGGCTGGATATGAAATTAGCATAGGCAGATGTGCTTTGGCCGGCTCTTGATTAAATTGATTCGATTTTATCCACCTTTTCCTCCTTAGCTTGTCATGTCATGGCGGTGTCGGACAGCCACATGATGGCCACCAGACCAGATCTAACAGCCACTGGGGCCATGGGTTTTGGAGCTGGGCCATGCTGGGCCTAGGTTCATTTGGACTCCTTGCAGTGCTTTGAGCGCTTCGTGGCCCTGACTGGCCGCCGAAATGGTGCCAGCTGTTCACTTGGCCGCAAGTAATGGGATGGATGTTGGATGTGTTGGTTTCTCTAAGGGCACTGCAAGATATGTTTGAATCAGTGAAGGTTGCGGCTAGGTCGAGAGATGTGCCGGTGCACAAGATACTTATCTTTTAAATCCAACGTATTCTGGACATGTGTTGGGCATGTTCTCATGTGATCATCATTCATCATCAACTAGAGTCACCTTTAGGCCGCACAAAGCTCCACTGCCAAGTTGCAGCTAAGGTATTTATGTCATGCTTTTACCGAGCGGTGGCGGAAAGGGCCCAATTCATTCACTGATTTTTCCAGAAGCTTGGCAGAATTTGGCAGCGTTACAGGGTGGATACGGGCGGTAGGCAAAGGCTCACTTTTCTGCAATTGTCCAGTAATGCGCGGGTATCAATTTCAGTGATAGTTGCACTTCTTACACCAGACAAACATGGACAAACCTGATGTGTTGCTTATCTCTGGCTTTTGCTCCGCCAGGAAATGTTAGCCAGCACTGGCTTCATCAACACGCCTCGCACCCAAGCAGCTGCCCAGACGTTGTTTTCCGTCAGCCTTGCGGGCAACGACCTCTTCACCACGGACATCTTGAGAGTGCACTACACCTCGCGCCCCAACATGTGAAGTATGTGGAATATTTTGGAAGTATCAGGCAGTAGATGAAATAGCTAGACTTTTGTGACTTGGAAGGTGTCGTCGGTGTTATGTTCGAAATGTATATTGAGCTGCTGGATTATGATGTCGCAGCATTGCTGTGCCAAGATTAAGAGAGGTACATAGTTCCCGGGAGAGACTATGCCTACCATGTTCCCACACGAGAGCCTGGGAAGCATTTGGGCCGCTTTCAGTCTCGCAGCCCCTCCCTGCTGTCTCAGTGACATGACCGGCTGATTTTCCATACAGTACTTGGTCAGAGGGCTTTCAGTATGACCACAGGCACCACGCAACCAGTTGCTTTGGAATGTGGCAGAAAGAGTTTGACCAAGGAGTTCAAGCTGATTAAGGCAGGCTCAAAATCTGGGTCTTTGACGCTCTTTGTCGGGAGGGTCCATTTTGGGAGGCAAAGTATAGCACAGCCATTGCCACTGCAAACACATCGCCTCCAGATGCCTCCAGGAATCGGGACCGGAGCACTATGACCCCGCGCTATACCGTGCTGAGCGTATTTTCTCTAAGGAGCGTCAGGTTGGACAACCCGTGGAGGGGAGACTGTGGCACCGGTGACATGAATTCATCACTGATAGTGCTGCCAACGTGCTGCCAATGATATCACATGCAGCTCCGTAGGTGCCCATTTCCCTGGTCTACCGAGCAGATTTACATCCTCAAGGCTTGAAGGGAGGACCTTTTCCAACACTTCTCACAGGTTGCTGGGCTGGAAGACGAAGCATTGTTTTTTTCCGACGCCATCCATACAAAAGCACTCCAAGATACTCCAAGATAAATAGTTGTGTATATATAGTCTTGTTATGTTTTGTTGCTTAACAGGCTGCAGACCAGCCCGCCCCAGTACTTGTGCTTGGTGTCCTTAGTGATTCGGTATATGCCATTGTTCACTTTTGCGGCATATCACTCACTGCGTCAGTCTGGAAAATTTGGAAGGCAAAACCAATGGTAAGTCATGACACCGGTCGATTTGTTGGTGGTGATGACGGTGGCAATATGTGGCAATATTTGTATGAGTTGTATGCCGGGCAACAAATTGGCAAAGTATTGTTGTTGGCTCTGGTGTTTTGATTGCTAGCCGTTTTGGCATTGTATATCCAGATCGCTTATCATGATGTTTTGATCATAATGTTTGCCAACAATGCTGACGTCATGACAATTATGATTGTTATTGCATGTGATTTTATTGTTTTTCATTGACGTATTATTGCCTATGACTAATTGTGAATGAAGCATTATGTTATTATTCTTATATTGTCATTGTTGGTTATCATTGTGTCTCTTTAATTGATCCACAACAAATATTATTGTTTTGGATCAGGGTGAACCTGCAGCCAGGGGCCAACCTGACTGGCTTGGGATACTGAGGCTATGGCGCATATGGCGCGTGCCAAGATCCTGGCGGCTTTGACAGCATGATCCAGTGATATCAAGGGCATAGAAATGGTGTGGCTGAGGGCATTTTAATGGTACCTAGCCTTGGTGTCCGTTGGTGCGCAGTTAGCTGTTTCATAGTGATGCGGATATTATCTGTGGCAATATTCATCATGACGCTTGATATTGTCTTGATAAGTTTATCTCATAATATCAATTGACTTGATAAGTTTATATCATAATATCAATCAAAGAACGACTACGCATGACATGGTTATTTCCAGTATACTAGTTTTCGAACGTTATCAACCTATACATCCATTTGTGTCGTGGTGTGCCCAGTGCCATACATGGTGGCCGTCGGTGCCAGCAGCTTCATCACTTTCACGACCTTCCCAGTTTCACAACTGAACTTCCGAGGTTTCGACTCCAACATTCTTTGTTTACTTGACCGTGGCGCCATAGCCTGAGCGACCACTTGACAGGTCAATCCTCAACACATCCAGTGTGCTGAGATGTCCTGAGGTGATTTATGCCGTTGCGCATGTCAGGGGAGGGGGTGAGCTGGGTCGTGATTGGCCCGCCACCCAGGCTTTGAAGATCAATGATCAAGGGATGACAGTGCAGTGGCATTTCCATTCTATTCACGAGCTTTGTCGGATACCTTTTGATGGTGGAAACCGTGTTGTGCAGTTTTGAGGCGCGAAGCGGGTCGATACCTCAAGGTCAAGAACCGTTTCCATGACTTTATTGCCGCCGCAGCTGGCTCAGCAATTACTGCTTAGGGACCGCCATTTGCAGCCTGCGCGTTCTCTTTCAAGTATCCAGTGGATACAACACAATGAAATCTATAGCGATGATAATCAGTATATATCTTTGCTTGTGGGATGAAGTTCGGGCGTTTGTCTCGAGGCAGAGACGTTGATCTCAATGGGGATTTCCGAGCGATCCACATTTGCTGCTTGGGGTGAGAGCAGCGGAGGGTTGCTGGTAACCGCTTCTGTCAACATGCGGCCAGATTTGTTCAAGGCGACTCTGCTGAAAGTTGGCAAGGCAGAACCAAATCCAAGTGCCAGTTTTCCCAAGTGCTTAGAAGTATTTGAGTGTTCAAAACGATCATGCAAGCAAAGGCGATTCTATTGTATGTGCCTTTCGTGGATGCTGTGAACACAATGAGCGACCCATCGAAGCTGGCCGCAATTCAGCAACATCCAGCATTCAGAGGTACAATGACGTAAATGTTGGTCCAGGTAGGCTACAATTATGCTCAATCATTCTCAATCCGGGCAGATTGGATGAAACATGATGAAACTCTTGAGTTAATCGCAAGGATTCCGTTGACATGCGGCGAGTGGGAAGAGATTGGTAACCCCAACCAGCGCGAGACCTTCTACTACATGCTGGAGAAGCTAAGTGGCAAGAAATCTACCAGAAAGGAGACTCACATGGTTTTTTTGGATCATATGTTGGCATCATGCTTCCATTGCCATTTCTGTGCGCTTGAGACCTTTGTCAGGTACAGTCCCTACGACAATCTTCGAATGCAAGATTACCCCGCTGAAGCTTGCCAGCAATAGACCTGGTGAAGCTGGAGGTTATGTAAGTGAGGGTGCTATTTGACGATTGATGATTCTTTATCAGTAGCAAGGCTCAACAACAGCTGCTACCAACTGCCAAACTATATTTGATTCTCAAGTCACTTGAAGTCGCTTGTGCAGGCTTTGGTGACGGCATCACAAAATGACACCATGGTGGGCTACTGGGAGCCGCTCAAATATGTTTCCAAGCTCCGACGTGTCAAGACCGAAGCTCGGTGGCGTTTGATGCTTCCGCCATTGGTGCCACGTCAAGTGTGGACATGCGCTGCACCTATTTGCACCTTCAAACTCAGGATTCCAATCCAGT
>VSDK01001094.1:525680-596807 GCA_009767595.1 Symbiodinium kawagutii | reverse complement strand
CCTGCTGAAGGTAGCGGAGGGTTTTCATTTTGTGCCGGATGAGCTTCTATGCTTGCCATTAATCCACTACCATGCCTTTACCAGTTCTTTTTGATGCTAAACCCTTTGGAAGTCCTTGGGTAGTTTGTCCGTTTCAGACATGCACTTGAGTGTACATGTCCATTCATGTGGTGCTGCCAGATTCAGCGATGTGTCCCCGAAAGCATCCTAAAAGATGACAAAGGACAATAAGGACATCTTTTGGCCCGACATTTGAGGTGGATTTTCACGCAGGGCATGGTGGCGCATCGGACAAATCCAAGTCCACGCGGGAACAGGCTCCGGAGATTGATTTTGAATTAAAGAGGTGCAAAGGAATCTAAGGCGTTTGATTCAAGTTTTTTTTAGCCAAGGCCAAAAGATGACCATAAACTGATTACTGATAGGTTGCTCAAATTGCATCACATCGCATGGTTTCGCCTGTGCGGAAAGAGGTGAGCACATGGCTCGCTAATCCAAGCCTGGGTAAGGCACAGCATTTCGCCTTCTTGCTGGACCAGCTGGGAGTTTGCGACGGCTGATGGAAAAAAAATCAGATTGCTGTGTGCCCCATGCAATTTTTGTCAAAATTCACACTCTCTGACTTTGAGAAATGTGAACACTGATGTGAACTTCTGGTGATTGGTGAGGTTATCCTTGGGCTGATTCCCTTCAGCAGAGATGGGTGCGCCGGCTGTGTGTGTGGCTTGCGCCGCGTTTGCATGGCTAAGCCCCACAGGTTCCCTGTGGCTGCCGCTGCACTTCGCCCCACTGGCGGCATCATGCACGTGCGTCCAAGCTTTTGGTTAGCCAGGGAAATGCACAACTGTAAAATTATGCCAGGCTTTTTGAACAAGTGCGCACATACTCGATAAGTGTATTCATATGAGGAAGAAATGATATTGAATGAGTAGAGAAATGGTACTAATGTGATGCCAAATGAGTCCGAAATGTCAAGGGCGTGGACTGTTTCTCCGAGATGTCGAGGGCTGCCTGGTGGAAGGTACATTGGAATGCGCCCGTTGGGGCTGAAGCCGTGTGATCCTGAGACGCCTTCTGTTTCGCCATCCTGCGACATTTTCAAGAGCTGAAGGAGACCTCTGAGAAGGTTGCTGAGGAGGTTGGACCTCCGAGTCACACGGGCGCCGCGCAGACATGCCAATGCATTTGTGCTGGAGATTTTTTGGACAAGGCACATGCTACATTGCTACATACTTGGGCTCACATGGTATACTTGGGCAGGTGCTGCGGTGCCGCATCTCAATCGTAACTCATTCTTCCCGATGTGCCTGCCCCCACCTGGGGCCCCACCTAAAGGTCCTCCACCCACTTTCTCTCTTCCAACTCCAGAAGCCAGTGGGCGCTGCCGGATCCGAACCATATCTACCGCAAGCTCCAGATCTGGGTGGCAGAGCATGATGGCAGAAAGAATGTCAGAATGATTGAGAATGTATTTATGCCAGATAGAACGCCCGAATGTATCCCAGATAAAATCACGGAAAGAATGTCAGGATATATTTAACAATATAATATATAATTTATAATCTAAGTATGTTCCATTGGTATGTGATGGTGTGGGTCATACCAAGTGAATTAGTCTCATTGCTGCATCATGGTGTCCTGTATAAGCATCAAGTGAACTCTCAAGACTCGCTTGATATGTTCAGACACTGCACAGCTGTCCCTGAATATCAGAAGGTGAAACAATTTGCTGACATTTACTGTGCGACTGCACGAGACTATACATGGATATACATAATAGACATGGATATGATTGGATATGTATATTATATATGATATTTGAATCTAGACGGCATCTAGCCGTACTGCTTGTTCCTGAGTGAAAAAACAATAGCTTCGCATTCTGACAGGTGGAGCAAGTCTTAAGAGAAACGAGAGGACCGCTCGGCGTGTGGCAGATGGAAAGTCTTTTTATGCAAGATCTCAAACAGCACTGAAAAATCGAATGTTGTGCAATGCTTTTGGCTCTGTAGCCGCTATCCTGTAACCTTCTTAGTCATCATGGCAGTTGGTGAATTCAATCACTGCACGCCGTGAATCCTTAACGCAGGAGGTGACTGGAAGGCTCGGGTTGGAACCTCAACTGAGGATAGCGCCAAGGAAAAACCTGGCATCCTGCTCCAACCTGCGCCTAGGTCACTGCGATTCAACGCGTGAAGAACTTCGCTCCTCGTGTCATCCTGGCAGATTACAACTTGCTACCACTTGCAACCGTTATGTGTTACCACTTGGAGTCCTTTGTTTGGCAGTCCTCAATGCCTTGGCCATGCTACTTTCTTGCACGCTGCCTTGCTAGTACCTCAGGTGCGGCACCTGCGAATTGACATCAGTTGTGATCCCGGCACGGAGGAGAAAATGGCCGAACTAATGTCCTGTGTCATTGTGGGTCCCATTCCTGAAGTGGATGCCAAAGAAGTTCCATTCATTGAACAAGATTGTCATGGTCTTCAAAAAGTACCGTGTAAGGAGAGTTTAAACTTGTTCTTATTAGATAGATTTAGATAGATTTCCTGTTGCGGTAAGCTACCGGACGTGAACGCAGTTGTCGTTTTGAATGCACTATTTTCAGACAAATGGAACAGAACATTTCAACCGATTATTACACAATTGGAGTCAACGGCACCCATGCTATATCAACGAAAGCTGGATTGAAGAGATAGCGCGCGAGAGAGAGAGAGAGAGCGCAACACACTGGTGCTATAGAGGGTGAGTACTGTGCAGCTTGAGCACTTTTTTCCATTCAAACCCCAACTTGCAACCGGTCACCAAGGATTTGGATGGATTTAGTGGATTCTTGCGCTGCTTTGGTTCAAGCTTGAGCGTTTGGATCGCTCCAAGAAATGGCACAGGGCAAAAGATTCTTAGATATTCACGTTTCGCGGAACGTACCGTGCAAATCCGTGCAATATTCAATGATTCTTCTAGAGTCCTAGAGTTTTACTAACTATGAAGCCCTAAAAAAGACGTGATATTTTATTTTGGCGCTGTGTTTTCAATTTTCGGCCCTGAGTGGCAGAAGCAGAGCGCCATCACCTCAAGCTGCCAGCAGTTCATTGGATCACGTCGCCAGTTTTGTGGCATGCAGTTTTTTCAAGGTCATCATGGGAAATGTCCCAATCACGACCTGCAACAAGGCCCAACAAATCTTTGAGGTTGATATTGACATTGCAAAAAGATTCCACATCTCTTTTTTTGAAAGAAGCACATACCGGACACAACACATACCGGACACAGCTGGTGCATGTAGGTGCTCGGTTGCGAGTGCAGTCCTGAGACTCCCTCAATTTCCAGTGAACTCATGTCTCACATGTTCAATCAAATTGATCAATTTGCCGCTTGTGTCCGTCAAACTCGAACAAGCATTTTTGGTAAGATGGTCAATAAAGGGTAGGCCGTGCTATTAATACCTGAATAGTTGAAGTACCATCACTGCTGCCACGGATAGTATCAAATAGTTCTATGTATCCCTTAGAAGTCTTAGAGTCTCAGAGTATAGCTGCTTCTTGTCAGGCTCAGACCCTCTCACTTTTCCTTCCGGGAAACATCACTTTCAAAATTGTTTATTTTTGTTTGTTTCATCATTACTTTGAATTGGCCAGTTTCAGTGGTGTCAGCGAAGTTCTGTGCCAAGCCAGTCGTAGCTCTGTCCTGAGCCGGAGGTTGCGATCAAAACGGCGAGCATGTGTGTGTGTGTGCGAGAGCCATGTGTTTACGCGTGTGAATTCTGCACTGAGGCATTCAATACAATGAGGCCTGCACCATCTTGATCCAACCTTCTCAAATCTCATTGATCTGAGCAGCAGAGTTGAAGCTTGCTGTCAAATCCGTTGTTGCAACAGCCAGGAGGATATTCAACTGGCACTTCGAGTGGTGTTCGCGCCTATGGAGGACTGCTTCGTACTGAATCCACCGTTCGTGTTCGTTTGAAACCACCTTGGTCGAAGCACGCAGTGTGAAGGAGGGGTCAACAAACTTTTTGAAGGTGGGTCGCTGTGCTTAGTCTTGATTTGATATCATGCTGCACTGTCCGGGGAGCATGTTACAGTTTGCGCATCATTCCACATTTCAATATCCTTTGAGGTCAAGAGGTTTTGATCTCTGGCATTAAGAAGGCACGAGGGCACAGTAGGAGAATGTAGGAAATGGATGCATTGGATGCCTGCGATATCCTGCGATTGTTTGTGTAACCGCTGGAGCCCTTGTTAAGTCGTGCTGTAAGTGTTTCAATGCTGAAGCAGTGCCGCAGTTGGAGGTGCCAGGATGGGAACCCCTCACATGGCGGCAGGCTTGGGAAGCATTGTTGGAATCAAACAGGAGTTTGCCCATGAACGGTCATGAACAGCTTGTCCCTTCCTTAAGATTTTTTATGATTTTGCTTGGGTGGTTCCGGAATTCATTGGAACAGGCCTAGCTTGCATCTTTAAAGATTTGGAAATGTTTAGAACATCTTCTTTTTTGTCTATGCCTATTTTTCTTGAAGGAACGTGTTGCTCGGCAGCAAGTGACCGGGCAGCAAGCCGGGCAGACTTCGCAGTTGTGGCCATCACTGGCGGAGTCGCGCTTCGGAAGGCGGAGTGTGTAGCAGCCAATTCTCAGTGCTTCGCTCCTTTTCCATGCGAAGGCAAATTTATCTTAAATATTCTTAAATTTATCTTAAATCTTCAAATTTATGTTAAATTATCTTAAATTGAAAGTTAGATTCAGCATTTTCAGCGACATTTGGAGAACTAGCAAAGAAGAATGCTGATACGTTAGGCTGTCCGTGTGTGTAGGCCTCAGCGAGCTTGGTCGGTTGAGATCCTCTCATCTGACGGCCGCGGTGGTGTTCGCAACCAGCCGGCATTGCTTCAGGCTGCACTGGATGTTACTGAGAGAGGACCTCGGAGAGGATGGATTTGTTTCATTTGCAGGTCGCCCATACGCGGAAGGACCGCGAACTTGAGAAGGCACCGGATGGCACCGGTGTGATCTCCCCAGCTTTGTGCAAGGCCCCTGCGCCCTGCGGCCAGGTGAAGAGTGCAGTGCAAGAAGTCAGCACCGTGGCTGACTACGCGCGCCGATTCAATCATCACGTTGCATCTCGCTTGCAGACATGGCCTTGCGGGGTGCATAGATCGATGTGAACCGAAAGTGGTGAACCAGTGAGCCATGTCTCGAACTTCGAGCTCGAGTATATCCGCTCTTGTGAAAGCTGGAGGCAGAATTTGCCGGTGAAGATCCGGAGGCTCCGAGAATCCAAGTGGCCACTTCTGCCGCATGCTTTGTTGCTTGGCCTCCATTGGATCTTGACTGGACATTCGATGTAGTTGGTTTGATAGCAGTGATGACATGAAAGGTTCAGCTTCTGAACTAGCAGACATGTCCTTGAATATATGTTTTTTGATCTTGTTCTTGCAGGCAATGATCTTGTTTGCAAACTTTCAGGTTCTTGATGGCATCAATCATGACATTGCAACTGCTGGAGACACGGTGATATTGAGCCTCGTCTTTCGGGGGTGAGAGTGTCCTACACATTGGCCATGCTATGCTTCACGAAGTGCCATCCCGCGCCTTACTGCCGGCTGAGGACCCTTTTTGATGCCAAAAATTTGACCAAGTTTGTTTTCGAAGGCTGGGTTGGATCTTCACAGTTGCTTGGGGAGAGCTTTGGTTGACGCAGGTGGTGAGGACTTCCTAGAACTTCCTCAAGCCTTCTTTCACTACGTTCTTTGGAGTTCAGGTGGCAAGGCGCCCATGTTTCATCAAGTCATTGCAATGTAATCGCACTTGAGTAGATAGACTTAGAACATCCCCGATGTTCAATTCTTCAATATTTTTCATCATTTATCAGTAGCTATTGGGGATCGTCCAAGTTCATATTGCTCCAGCATGGTCTCAGTTTGACACAAGAAAGCTCCCAAGACCGAGAGAGGGAGAGCATGCCATTGGGCCCGCATTCAACAGGAGCTGGTGGCAGACCTCCAGGGAGTGCAGCAAGAGCCACTGGGACGGCAGTTGCTTTGGAGTTTTTCAAGGCAGATCCTCCAACTCCAATGATCTCCAATGGTATCCATCATCCATACACCAGTTATTACATGTTATTACATACTGCTTTCTCAATTTACATTTAAAGTTATTTTAAAAATGTATGCACATGATTAACTGTATGAAGTTTTCCTTTGTGCTATGAAACGACTAGGATGCCATTCTGAGGCGGGATTTGCTGCTTGTTGATCCTGTGGGAGTCTCAGAGCACCAGCATCACATATTTTTGATGTGAAAGGTGTTTTTATTCAAGTTGGGACTTATGTAATCCATGGATGGCCGCAGTGTTGGAGGTGAATCTGAAAGGAAACATTCTAAGCTTGACCGTTGGCCCGAGCTCCTTCAGAACTCTTTGCTTGAAGAAGTCATTTGTCGATTTTTGCCGGCCTACTTGGGTCTCAGCAGATCTCTACTGGCTTTAGTATGCTTTGGCTTGGGTACTCTCCACTCCGTTGTGACTCAATCGTCATACCCTTGCATTGCAAAATCATGCTGACATGATATGACATGATGTAACTCCACATCATATGAAACAAGATACTACATTTGTGTACACTCCGCATTTGCTTCAAAGTAGGGAGGCAGCAGATGCATTTGCGGCGCAAGGTTCTTCTTACCACGGGCGATTTGGATATTGGACAACTGCTAAGCTTGGCAACGTCAGTGGGCTCAGCATGGCCCGGCATCACTTCATCAACACTTCGACGGCAGCACTCGACAAATGTTCTAAGGAACATGGGCTCAGACTCTGAGACCTGCAACCGAAAGAGGTGGTTGGAAGATGGGAGTCACTGGTAGTCATCATGTCTTTTCTTCCAGGTTTGTTTGAAGTTCATCATGTTCATGCATATTCATGTCATTTCATATGAAAATAAACTATAACATGTTCATTCACGTGTTATTTCTTCATTTTCAATATCATCATGATTCAATTTTCACTTCTCCTTTCATCATTTTTCCATTTATGGAATTTCACGGTGCTCCGGGAGGTTCAATCTATGGCATCCGCGTTGCGCTCAGTGCGGGCCTCAGTTCGAGAGACCAATAGCATTCAACAAGCCAAGTCATGGGACAGAAGCAAAAAATGACAATGAGGATAGCAATTGGTCATAAGGTTCTTCCTCATAAAGACATAGGGTATTGCGATACCTCAAAATAAAGAAAATGAGGAATCAACACAAGGAAAAACAGAAAAAGGAAGAATTCTTGGAAACAAAGAAAACACATTTTGGAAAGCATCGGAAATGAAGGGAAATGACAAGGAGAAAACGCGCCCGAGGCTGTGCCAGAGCTTCGATCCCCAGCGGCGAGGAGGAAATACGAGGCCAAGACAGATGCCGAGTCAGAATGCTTTGATCATCTCTGAAGGATAGGATTTCTGTATTACCAACATTGTTTCGAATATGAAACGGTTACAGTAACGCTTATAGCGAAGTAATTACTTGTTTAATTAAGCACTCATAATTTTCATGTTCTGGACCTCGTGCGTTATATATCGTATCATATGAGGCTCTATGATGAACTCGAATTAATTTGTATGCTGTGGCTGTAGTATCTCATCATTAGTCATTCATTTTAGGCACTGCCATGGACAGGAGAGCCTGCGGAGTCCGTCCGCCTGACAGAATTGCCTGGCACCATTTTCTGTTGTGCGTCAGGGGTCGTGAAACTTACGCTACAGGAGATGCCTTTTCTTTGAGATTTGTAATTAGTATAGTATACTTTAGTGTACTATTTGCATCTTATGCAGTTGACTATAGTTTGACTGTTTGACTCGCACTTCACTTGACTCACAGACTTTGTCTTGTGGGAAATGTGGGGGCGCGAAGCTAACCATGCATCTGAGCTTGCTTCGGTAAAGAAGGTCAGGGCATGTGCTTGTTGAAAAGCATGTAACACCATGTGGCATGTAATCCGTTCAAGCTTCAAGCTGCCAGCTTTGCCAAACTGTGGAGTGGGCGGTGGCTGAAGCTTGACTGAGCAGCAGAAGTGTGATGTGTAGGGGAGAACGTGTGGACGCATCGCTCAAACTGATTCTTACAATGCAGATGTGATAGGAATCCTGAATATGTACCCAAGATAAAGAATTGCAGCGTATGCGTCCTATTTGTGAAGTTTTTTGGACGCATTTCCATTGGAATTCACATCCTTCAAATTTGGAGGAAATTCAGATTATTTCTGGACATTTCTTGCCTCTTGCATGAGAAAGATGAGAAAGCTTGCTTGGCCATGTTGCAGTAGAGGTTGAGGAAGCTCCTGCACTTGCACTGTGGAGGAGCAGGTTGAACAAATCTGAGAGGTCGAGTAATGGACTGGACCTGTCACCAACGATTCTTCCCTGGGGTTGACCTTGAGGCTCCAGCCAAATTTGACAAAGGAGCCGGAGATGATGCTCTACCATGTTATGCCAGCTACAGCACAACCTCAAAAAGTCGTAGCATGTCATAGCAAGTCGTAGCCATATGCGGCTGCAAAGGCACCCAGAGCAGACCAAATGCATTTCTGTTTCATCGCCCTGCGAAGCGCCCACTGAACTCTTCATGGCTTACGATGCTTACGACACTCTTGAAGCCTGTTGAAGCCCATGTGCGCTCACCGGCTTCAGCTTCCAGGTTGATGTGAGTTGTTTGCTTTGCCAAGATGCATGGCATTTTTGACTGGATAGCCTACACCATTGGAATGGATTTGCGTCGATTCAGGTTATGATCCGTGCTTTTGCAAGCTGGAATCTTCAAGGTCTCTTGCACATTGCCGCCTATGCTGCAACATTGTTCTCCCTTTTATTCTACTGCATCCAGCGTATGACTACTGTAAAGCATTCCAATTGATCGATTGTGAGTGCAGGACTTGACCGCAGGCTTTCTCGGCGATTCTTATCTCAGGCATGTTCTTCATTGCATTGGGATCCCAGGGATTCTGCATGGTTTGCTGCTGGAGCCAGCGTCGTAGGTTTCAACCCGGGATCCTCGGGATGCAGCCAGCTTCCCAGAGCTTCCCAGCAACCTTTTTCAGCACCAGAAAGCCCAAGCTTCACATGTTGGATGCCACTCTTCGAGGTTGTGAAGATCTTCAACACTCGGCAAAGGCCTGGTTGGACAGTGCCGTGGCAGGCCTGGGTCACTGTTGCTGTTTATCCCCATGGGCCCATGGATTCGGATGTATGATGCAGTGGGATTCTCCACCCTGACTTGTTCCCGGCATTTCCCTTCATGAGATCGGCATCATGTTTTGTTGGATTTTGTTTCTTCACATGTCAATGTTCGGCAAGGACCAACCAGTGGAGAGTACTTCAGGCCAAAACCATGCTGCTCCTATTTGCTCCTTACTGTTTCTTTGGGCTTTCGTGTTCCTTTGTTTTGAATGCGTTGCAGGATCTGGAGCTTTGATTGAAACCAGTGGCGCTCTTTGTGGTTGCTTTTTTTTATTGCCTGAAGTTAATCATATTGCGTGGGCAATACAGTACTGAGAGAGGTTTGGCATAATTATCTAATAAGCGTGTTGCAGCATGTTGCATTTGATTGGTTCGCGCAGAATCGCCTACATGATTTACTTGCCGACATGACCCATCATGACCAATGAAGCCACAAAGCATTTATGCTGAAGATGTTGCTCAGGTGTTGGGCAGCAGACCAAACGAGCTGTGCTTGCGCTCAGTTTCTCCAGGACAGCAACATTTGACAGCCTATCACATCTTCACTTGGTGAAGTCACATTAGAGTGGCTAAGAAGGGCTGAAGTGTCACGATTTATTTCGAGAGTTTTGGCATGAGCAATGGCAAGCTGTCCAACATTTCTGATGACATGAGTGATATATGTTGCATCTGCGCATTGCATTAATGAAACATGATGTTTCATGGTGCATATCATATATGACCGGGGGAAGCTGCATGTTTTTGTTAACATATCAGACATGATCTAACCCTGAGGTGCTGACGGCGGCTCACGTCATTGCAGATAGCCGATACTTGCAGGCCAGTGAAGCACAGTAAAGCTGTGTGGTAAATTGGATAGTTCCTGGATGTGAAGCATGGTAAAGCATGGTAAAGCATGGTGAAGCATGGTGAAGCATGGTAAAGCATGGTAAAGCATGGCGAAGCATGTGTAATTAATGATTGTCCATCAGTTTCCTCCCGTTTCACACAAGAACCAAGGTCCAGAGGACGAACGATCGGTATGGTGGTGAGAAGTTCCGTTTGCTGCCCAGTTTTTTTTCTTTGTGTGTTCCAGTGGGCACCGACAAGTTGAGAAAGCAGACTCACAGGGCAGACTCAGGAGCACATGTCGTGGCCGTGTGCCATGAGATCGATTTGGCATTGCAGGGCAGCCTAGTAGGGGCCCGGCCATCGCTCAATTGAGTCGAAAGTCATGCAAAGCATGTTGCCAACAGTCCTTCAATGATCTTCAATGATCTTCAATGACTACCTTGACCTTGATTACCTTGATGATTTTCTTTGTGTTGCAAGGCTTCTCTTAGAGGAGGAAGACGTGCTGAAGGACATTTTCCAATGATATCGAGTGGCATCCAGTGGCCTTGTCGGTGCTAGGAGATGGAGCCCTTGAGCGTGAGTTCGGTAAGGGCCTTAGCACAACAAGCTGCCGAAGTGCCTTTGGGCGCCAAAGATCGCAGCCGAGGCAACTGAGCTGCCACGGGTCTTTGACAAGGCACTTGTATCTTGTTCTCCTCATCTCCATATCTCACATTCAAAAGTGTAAATGTAAATATTCTAATCTTATTTTTTTAATACATGATATCTCCGTCTCTCATCTCTCCCTATCTCTTCTCCATGAGGTTCGGGTGGTAGGCTATCCTATCGGCCACTGTCTTGGAGCTCTGAAGCCGAAGGAGTTCGGCGGCGTTGATGGCCTTTTGACAGTTCTAAGGTGGCGAAGCATGTAGCGTGACGGAGGGAGTGGTCAGCCGTGTAGAGGCAACTTCCACGGTAGGACCTACCAGCTGCGTCCAAGAGCGTCTAATGGCTTTGAATTTGGGTCCTGAATTCATGCTTCAGCACTCCAGTCGACAGGTGCAGGAATACTCGCACTCTTTGCGCTTTGGGCCTGGTTCTTAATGATCAAAGAATGGGTTCTCTAATCCTATCCACTCTTGGATCTGTTGAATGGCCAGTGCAGAACTGGTGGTTGCAGCCAATCATTTTCAATGTTTTGATATGCAAACCTGATGCGTGCCTGAAAAATGTTAAACACATGTAGCAGACTCCAATCGATTGCAATGTTGGACCCTGCTTGAGAAGAGGATATTCTTCACCCGATCCCATTTACAAATCTAGCAGGCGTAGCTAGACCATGCAGCTAAATTGAGGACCCTGTGCGGTTTTGGTGGCGCCAACATGTTACAAATGACATCAAATAGCTCTGTTGGAAAGATGCATCAGGACTGGGGTTACTGAACTGCCTAACCCAAATGCATGACGAGTCCAATCTGATAGGAGTCTTTACAGCCTATACATGCATACTGATGACCCCAGGTGTTCTTGACATGTTATAATTTTCAAACTCGTGCACGGAGAACAAACATATTTTGACTGATTTTCCACAGAAAAATTATCAAAATTGATCTAAATTATAGATGGGCTCACTTCCCAAGGATTTTGCTCCAGCATAATTTCAAAGCTCAGGGGTAGAAATTTGTCTCGACCGTCGATAGTTGTGCTCAAGGTCAAACATGTATTGTAGCTGATGCATTTGGCCAATATATGCGAGCATTTTTTCAGGAGTCGACTATATTGGAATTTGTTCTCGGATAGATTATTGAGACATTTCCAAGGCTGGCGCTCACAGTGGATGCTGCAATCAACAGACAAGAGCTTAGCTGCTAACCATGCACCATGCTAACCATGCTACACATGAATGAGTTCAAGGCTTACCACATTTGCGATGCAAACATTCCAGAAATGGGCAGACTGCATAGCCTGCATGCTCGCCTGCATGCTGACCTGCATGTTTCGCCTGCATGCTCCTGGAGGTGGCAACAGCGGTGGGCCACTGGTTGATGCCTTCACAGGGCACGTGCAAGCCTCAATGCAGAAAACTGGTCTCAGATCAGAAAAAGTTTCTCTGAGGTTGTTGGGGTGGCTTTCCAAAAAATGGTGGCGAGGGGAGTGGAGTTGCAGGCGGCTGTGATTGGAATGGCTTCGCGGTGTTCTGCATTTTCTTTAATGACATGTGAGGTCATGTGTGATAAATCTCATGTTTGTTGAATTTGAATTCATTCAATGTCAACCTGGAGGACTCACATTACTATAGCCATAGCATTCAACTGGGATAGATGCTACATATTAACGAAGCAAAAAGCAAGACTAAGATGGATTTCGAATTAAGACTTGTCAACTGCCATGTTTCTTAGCTGGCGCGTTCTTGGTGCATGTCCTGCCTATGGTTTTTTCATGTATCGCACAACGCTCTCACACAACCTTTTTTCAGGGCCATGCAGTTCCAGCCCCTATCATCCACAGTTTTTTGGATGATGTCGCCAGTTCTGGTCTCAGGATTTTGCTCTCGGAATTTGTGATCAGCAACGGTCAAGTAAATCCAAAACTGGTTCAACAGATGTGCTTACGCAGCCGATGTTGTTCCGTGTCATTGGTTTGTGTCGATGTGTGCCATCCCCGGGTGCTCAGGTGCTGATCCACACGCGTTCACGCAAGGCAAGGAAGGCAAGGTCTGAACTGTCGTGAAGTGTGGCAATGTCAGTGGTGTACCCCTACTATGTTGGTCTTGGGTGATGTATGGTGGTGCACCCACAGGAGCTTTGTAAGGTGACTAAAGTGATTTGCAGACCATTTTCATGTGACCTTCAAACATCGCCGTTGTAGAATGGCCGCGAGCAGGTACAGCATCAAGCTCTAGGACTCCGTTGAAGCTTCGAATGCCGTCGCTAGGCCATCACTCCATTGCTGGTCCTTTGGTGCATCATGGTTTGTCAGTTGTCCATGATGTGCAGTCATTGTGGTGACATGTGGTGACCTATCTTGACACTGACTCTGGAGAGGTTGTGATTACCAGTCTTTGGAGCCAGCAGCACTGCGTAAAAAGCTGCGGTGCTTGTCCCAGCGATCCAGATACAATGCCTGCAGTACTGCTGGGATCTGCTGGGTGGACCTAAGGCTTGGAAGTCGGAAGGGCATTTTGGTGAGCCGGCTGCACCATGCCTTGGCCTCAGTGCATCTTAGTGCTCCAACTGGTACTGCTGTAGTGCTGCGGGGCCAGGCTGGAGAACCACCAGCTGCAGCCTCAGAGTGTCATGAGTTTGAACTTTCACGAACTTTCCAATCTCTGGTTGACACATTGCATGCTGTCATGAATGTACAGCTCTTGCATCCAAAGTAGCTTCTTTCGCTACAGAGGGTTGCGAGGAACATGGCACCCAGGCCCTGCAGCCGGGAGATGTTCTTCTGACTTTCAATGGAGCCCTCCTCAGTCGCAGCACATCGCGGCACCACTGAGTCCTTCAGCTGGGAACTGCCTTGAGGTCATCGACTTGACGAGTTGGGCTTTTCTGATTTGTTTGGACCGGCTGCATTCAACATGTTGGAGTGAAGTCATATGAAGTCATATATGAGCCATGTCAAACATGCCTGGTGAAAGCCACCAGATTGAAGAGACATACTGCAAGATGGAGCTACTGGATTGGAAGTACCTTCACTTCAGGACGCCGACTGCATTTTGGTGCGGCAAGAGACCTTTGTCGACTTCTTGGTTCTTTTTTTCCTCCAATTATACAGCATATACACCTACATGCAGCTTCTCACCCTGCCATGGCCAAGGTCGGGTTGGCTCCAAAGTGGAACTGGAAGTTTGGCGCGATGGTGATGTGCAAACACTTCAGCAGGCGAGCGGCCTCATTCCAAATGTTGCACAGATTGGGAGCTTTGCTGAGCAGTCACATGGGGCTCTTTGGAAAATCCTTTGAACTTTTAAGTATCTTACAGAAATGATGAGGATTTACAGTTATTGAGGTGGTTTCTTTGGGTTTGTTTTCTTGCAGGTGTTGCGACCCGCTCAACATTTGGTTCCAAGGCGGCTTTGGTGTTGCGAAGCTGGCCGATTTTGCACTCAGAACTTGCCAGGGGACAGTATGACACACGGCCCCGCTTTTTTATCGTCGGCGGGCTGGTATTCCAACCCTTGAGCTCCTTGGCTGGTGACATGTGGTGACAGCAGTGCTGTGACAAAAAAGCATTAGCCAACATATGTATGCAGTTGTGATGATAACGCGGTGGAATGCTGGAGTGAAAGCTGCCATAAGCTGCCTATGTTTGCTTGGCTCGAAGCTCTTGGGGATCAGCCATGACGCGTCGTGGGCACCGGGTCGCGGTTTTGTTTCTCGCAGCCTTTGGCTGCGCCTTCATAGCTCCTAGCGCTCCCAGGGCGCGCTCTCACACGGCCTCTCCAAGAGCGGAGGCTGTGCCTGGCATTGCAATTGGATCTGCTCCACTTTGGCTAAGCTCTCCAGCAGAGGCTGGAGACGATTTGGCAGGAGCTGCCGTGGCATATGGCCATTACTTGGCACTTGTCCTGGCCACGGCGTGTTTGGTGGCTGAGCGGCTCATGGTGAAGTCGGGGATGACAGAAGAAGAGGAGCAACGCATGCAGTATGCCGACATTTTGTACGACGTGGCAGGCGTGATCTTTTTCATCACTGGCTACTTGCGAACCATCGAGTATGGCAAGGGCTGGGACTTTTATCAGCATGAGCCCATTTTCTGGATTAAAGTTACTCTTGCTGGGATCATGGCGGCAAGTTCTTTCTTTGTTACCACGACGTTGCTGAAACGAAGTATGGCTCGGGGTGGGAACGAGACTGTGCCACCCCTCAGTGACAAGTTGGCAACTCGGATGACCAGCGTTATCAATGCCCAGTTGTTGGCAGTTGGATCCATCCCCTTGGCAGCCACACTGATGGCACGTGGGGTTGGATATTTAGATTGGCTGCCCTGGCAGGCAGGCGCTGCACCAGCCTTACTGGCTTTTGGTGGTTTGGGCTTCAAATATGTAAAGGAAGCAGTCACCTGGACCGAGGAACCCGAGAAATAGCTGAATCATGTTGAACATTTGTCATATTTTGTCATAGGTCCGAGCGAAATGGCTTGAGGTCGAAAAGCGATGCTGCCACGCGCGTGTGTAGACAGCTAGAAAGGTGCGGAAAAAGAAAGATGCTGCCCAACCCTGTGTGCAGATTCTGCAAATTCATAGCCCAACTGCATGGAAGTGAAGAGACAGCCCTGATGATTCTGCAGTTGCTTCTTGATGACGGTTGCTGCATTCATTTGCATTCCAGCTTTGGCATGAGGCAATGAATATCTTCAAGGATGGGCAGCCAACGAGCGGCCTGCTCACTTGCAGGAGCTTTTTCTCATGCAGTCTGCAAAGAACTGAAAAAAAGAAGGTCTGTCATGTGTTGAGAGATGCCATTCAGGAGCACTTTATTTGCGGTCAGACTACTCCAGAGAGAAATGAAGTTGTCATTCTGGCTCAGGCAAGGTACTTTGATGCAGAACAGGGTTGCATGAATCACATAGCGTTCTTCACGACGGATGACGCGTGTTCAAAATGCGTTTTGCTTGTCGAGGTGTTGGGCGACGTGATCAACGCAGGACATTGGCTTTGCTGCTTCTGTGCATTGGCATGATGATGATGATGATGATGGTGGTGGTGGTGGTGATGATGATGCCAATGATGCCCATGATGAGTTTATTCATATATCATATCATATATGCTCATATGCTGACTGCAGGCTGAACGTATGCTGCCATCTCCTCACCCATCCAGGATACGACAGTGGGTGGGTTGGAGCACCAGTTGTGTCCCACGTGAATGGCACCCCTGTGCAGAGCCAAGATTTTCTGACTTTTTTGTACCATGACAGAGGTGGCAAGAGGGGATTGCATCCCATGCAGGTGCGTAACTTGGCACATTTCGTGCAGCTGGTTTCAGCCTCAGTGATCGCAGGACTTTTGCCAAGGGCATCCACTGGCCAGCACAATTTGACTTCATTCGTGGCTTTCCTTCAGAAGAATTCAAACACGTTGGGCGATTCCGACTGGGTTTGCCCGAGGCATGTTAGAGACATTTTGTTTGGCCACTTGCAGTCAATGAGGTGGATGCTGGTCGCAAACCTCAAGACGATACTGAGCAAGGTGAAGGTATCAAACTCAAGCAGCATGTCCGCGATTCCATAGATTTCCAAAGGAGAAGATCAATGTGCCACAAAAAACAAGTTTAAGAGACCCTGCTTAGCCAATTGTTCAGCCATCAAGCATTATTCTGCGACCCTTTGCATTGCTTAAGTTCTTTTGCCAACGATGCATGCGGTGAACTTTGATGAACTTTGGCTCAACTGATTACATGGGGACTTCAAAGACCATGAAAAAGCACTTGTCACAAGACTTTCAGCAATCAGGTTCACATTAGATCATGTGTTGCACAAGCATGCAAGTGCCAGAAATAGACCAGTCCAGTTTCTTTCAGGTCACATGTCACATGGCGGCTATGATGTGAGAGAGTATTAGCATGCAGGAAACAGACTCTCAGCCTGAGGGGCTTGTCTTCCAGAGCCGTGTTACAGTACAGCGTGGCACCATTCTTCCGCAATGACGGAATTCAAGCGCACGACTCAAGCAGTCGATGAGACCTTTAGTTGCAATCTCCAGGTGGTACAGTAGGAGTCGTTTGTCAGTCCTCTCTTTGAAAGTAGGTCGCCATTGGATGGTTTGCTTTGAAAGTAGGTCGCGAATTAAAGCCGGAAAAGACATGGCAAGAGATGACAAGACATGGCAAGAGATGGCAAGAGCCCAAGCTCAGGATAGAGGCGCTTGTGCAATCATTGCTGGATGGAGCCAGTGGAGACTTGCAGCATTTGGGCGAGCTTATTGGTAAAACAGGTGGGGTTACCATTGTCATTCCAGCCTGCAAGCAGTTGCCCATTTGGAGTCGCCCCACCTCAAGCCAAACAAAGAGCGGCATGGGCAGCATCCTTCCATTGAAGAATTGGAATTTAGTGGAGAGAGGTTGCTAAGATGCATACGGGATAGACAAGAGACGAGAAGAGTTTGTTGGACAGGTGCAACTGTCGAGAAGCTGAGCCGAAAGGCTGCTGAAACGGAGCCCTTTTTGCATCTACTGCATGTTTGTTTGGCCCGTCCATGGCTTGCTCATGCTTGCTCCATTTTTGAGACACTCAGGACCCCACGCGGCAAACCTATGGACCTCAGATGCGTGAGAAGGTTCGTTTACTGTCAGAAAGATGGGGGACTGTCTGGGCCTGAATTGTAAAAGGTTTGCCCAAGTAGTCGGCATTCATTGAATTGCATTGCATTACTGTGCTATTGCTTGACCTTCTCTGCTGCATTGCTTTGAATGTTTCGAGCCATCGGCTCTGCTTTCTCAAGTCTCAGCCATTCCTACGAACCAGTTTCCCACCTGAAGACCAAGCCCTCCGACTCTTACCGATGTGTTTGAGGTAGGTGGCCTTGCCACAGACGTGTTAACGCAGCGCGGTGGACAAGTGGTGGTGCCAGCCGAAGGAGATAGTGGACCGCCACCACCACCTAGACCAGTAGTTCAGAGTGCCGTCCTGTGGCAACCACCTCAGGCGAGGCTAGTGCAATCACTTCCACTGCATTCCACTCGCGCCTAGCTTTTGAAGAACGTTGCATGTGAAGAGCAACGGGGACAGAGAGACAGACAAGACAGAGAGAGAGAGAGAATGAGGGTGAGAGGGAGAGGAAGATGAGAGGAAGAAAAGCAAGAAAGAAAAAAAGAAGAAGGAACAAAGCGTGAAACAATGTGAGAGAGATGAGAGTGAGCATGTGCTGTTGGACCTTCATTTCGCGTGATGCCAGCAATGTGCAACAGACATCATGGGTGCAGGCTTCGACAGCCACAGCCATGACCACTGCAGCCGTGAGTGCACCTCAACCCAGGCTTGACCAACACTATACCAACACTAAATGTGTAAAGTGGCAGCGGTGTCACAGTGTCGCAAGATATCAGACGTTTGACGTGCTACCCACCTGATTTGTTTTCTAGACCTAGCAAGCGGAATCATTGCCATTGCCATGTGCAGGGTGGAGTTAGGAGTTTGTGCAAATTGAATGTTTGAAGGGTTGGCCCGTTGGCATTCAGAGATATATGTGGGCAAGAAGTCTTCTAATCATTTGCAGAACTCCCTGAGATGGTGATTGAGAGAGGGACTTGAATATCGACTTAGATTCAAACGGTCTAAACTTAATTGTTTCTTCAAGTCAGATGGTCTAAACTTAGTTGTTTGTTCACTTATAACTTATAACTTACAACTGATTATAACTATTTATAACTTATAATGATTAACTTATAACTTATAACTTATAATGATTAATGTATCAGTTATAAACTTTATTTTGCACAATTTTGCTGTTGATTTTTGTTTCGTCCATTTGCTGCTTTGCCTCTCTGTTTTCCAGTGCTTCGGAGCGCCGAGAGCGTGCGGCGGCAGCTGCGGAGCGACGGTCGCAGCCAGCGACAACGCAGCCAGTGCAGCCAGCCCAAAGCGCAGGCCGGTCGCAGATGGAGGGAGGGTTTGGGCTTTTTGGGCTTAGGTTTTTGGTTGTTTTTTTTTTTGCTCTGGAAATGTTTGTTTTTGTTGGGTTCTGGAAATTTCAAGCATGCTGAAATGATTCTAATGGCACTGTTTTTTGATTCTGAACTAACACGGATGAGATGTTTGCCCATGATTTCCCTGATGCTGAGGCTCAGCAAGACAGCCTGTGCCATTCGTTGGGAGGAGATTATTCATGACAGGGGACGGTATATACGACATGCCGAAATTGAGAGCAAACGCAAGAAATGGCGTCAAGTCACAACGTGATCAGAAGATCTCAGAATGAACATTGAGTCGCCTTCAGGATGGACTCTCTGATGCATTTGGTGCATTGCGTTTTCGTTGGGCATGGATACCAGAGAGAGAACAATGAGGACCTTGCGGGTGCAATCCTGAGCTTCAGATGGCTTCTACATGTTGCTTCATGGCTTCATGCTTGATCATGGTTCATCATTGAACTTGGAGAATGCCAAACTGTGGGGTAGCTTTCAGTAATGCTGTGCTTTCGACGCACGCAGATCGGCGAGAGCTTCCATGGAGTTGCCCCTAAAAAGAGTAACAATGAAGAGGAAAAATAACACGACGATACTTTTCATCCAATTTCATTCTTCTCACTTAACCTGCACCGCCGGGGCATGCACCAAAACCCCAAAAGTGCATAAAACTGCAAGATGTTGTTGAAATAGTTGAATTCAGGCATATTCTTGTTGAGATGGCGATAGACTCAGAGGGAGAGGGATATGAATTCCGTCATGCTATCATCGGATCCTTGTGATCCCCTCCAGAGGCTTCTAGTTTTTTTTGTCCACGGTCCTGTGACGTTTGTTTGCAGTCAATTTGTGTGATGGACCTGTTACCCCTTTCCAACCGCGGACACTGCCGCTGCCAGCGGGGGGAAGGAGCCGTCCAGATCAAAAACAATCGATAGCAAAACGATACCCTTTCTAGCAAAAAACATGCTCATAGGAGAAGAGCTTCCAGGTGTTCATGCTTTCTATGTTTGTTCTATTCTTAAGTCTCGGCATGGCGCCCTCCAGCTCTTAATTGGGATAAGAAAGAAGCAGCTTCTTTCCTCAGGAAGATCCTCCCGGCAAGCACGCACCGAGCTTCAATACACATACTCATACATTTCAAATCAGCAGAAGAAAGGTCACCAGATGCCACAAGCTGAGAAATCGTCGAGACTAACATTGAAAACAATAACATACAATAACACTCTTGGGATCAAGAACACAAAACATGTTTTTATAATCCAACCCAGTTGCTGTCCTTTGTAGAAGGCCGCAGAAATCAATAGTGAATTGGACATGCTGTGATGTTGTCTTCTTCGCAGGACAGCAGTGGCTTTCACAAGTTGCGCTATGTGCATGACAAGAAGCCAGCAATCCAAGCTGTTTATGCCAGGGGCTCAGGGCCAGGCTATTGTTGAACTGCGCATTGCTACCAGAACCTGACTTTTGCAGCTGAGGTGCCTCTACAGCGGCATTTGGTCACCTATGTCACCATGGATGGCTCCAACGATAGTCCAATGAAGGCCAATAGATAAGTACTGAGCAGATTGGATCGCTGAGTTGTATGCACAGCTATGTCTATTTGACGTGGTTGGTCATAGTTTGTGGGAGACTTATTTTCGATTTTGCATTGCGCAGGTTAAGCCATTAAGCAGTGTTCTTGCATCACGCAGCGAAACCAATGTGCAGGTTTTGGAAAGTATTCCGCGGTCGCGCAATCGCAATATAGTTTATCAGCATGTCAAGCAGTTGATGCCGGTGAGGCAACAGTCCAAGTTGGAATGCCGGTTGCTGCCGTCCAAGCGAAGATTGATTATTTGTTGCACCTTTGTTGCACTCAGTGGTGAGTGACCAAGTCAACGAATGGCCTCCCAGTGCACTGACTCGAGTAGCTACAAAAAGAAGTGGAGAGTCTACAGTGCCCTCGAAGCGTGTGCCTTTTTTCAGACCTGAGACCGAGACACGGCTCCATCATGAGATCATGGTAGTAGCAGCTGAAGGCCCGCATCCTCAGGTTGTATCCATTACTCTACCGCCAATGCTTGCCCACCTTGGAATCAATTCCTCCGGAGGCCATGGCATTCTCTTCAAAAATGGTTGGCACTGTCAAACTTCTTACAATTGTGCTGCTGCATTTTGTCAACTTTTTGCCACTTGCTTCAAACCAAAGCCACAGTTGTGCTTCCAACTACTGCTGGGGACGCCTAAGACCCGTCTCACTTGGCTCGTCAGAGGCTCTCTTTGGTTCGCTTTGCAGCTTATCAATCCCTGCGCCTTGGCCAGTGGGGTGTATACAAGCGATCAGAGAGCTTCCACAACAAGAGTTTCCCAGAACACCTCCATTGATTCCATTGGACATAGTTTTTTCAGTGTGACAATGAGGCTGGATATCGTCGTTTGTTGTGTTCAGTTACGGCTTTTCCAATTTTGAAGATCAGAGCGGGGCACTGCAGACGAAGCCGCAACTGAATGCGGGCATTTATATAGTTTATACATTTTCATTACTCTTGTATAGATTATGGTTCTTTGATTTGAAAGGGGCCTGAGGTGACGTTTCTTTCAATTTTTTGACCAAGGCTCTTGCATCTCTCGGGTGCAGCTGTCGTAGCATGTCGGCCTCAGTACTCAACGATGATGCTTGGCCAGCATACTTTCGGGCCCTTCTGCTGTTCCACAAGCCAGGATTCACTCCAGCTATGTTTTGTTTTATGGGGCTGGCTGTGCCCAAACAAAAAGCTACGAGGATCTATAAGGTTCAAGTTTTGGTCTTGATTTGCATTGGAATATCCTTAGAGCCATCTACACCAAGCCCAACTGAGCAGTCCAAGGACTTGGTGTGGCTTCGAGTAGCAATGTCATTACCTGAATCTCGCGAACTACAAGCTGAACTTGCGGCAGTGAAAAGACGTGAAGAGAACGGCGAGGCGAGATCTGAGTGAGTGCTGAAGTCATCTAGAAAAGCTTTGTCGCTAGCGATGCAGAATCGCTGCATAGATTTGCCCCTCGAAAGCTTGGCAGTGGCCTTCGTACCCTTTGTACCAAGGCTTTGCCACAAGGAATCTACAAGGGCATGGTGCGGACAGAGGCCTTCCATTCGGCTTGCGTTGATCGATTGAACCGCTTTCCATTCCTTGCGTAAAAGAAGTGCTTGGCACGATGTTCACATGTAGGGATACAAGCTGTCCTGACATCATTCACTTGATTGCAGTTTATTATAATTTGCCCCATATAAGTTTAGAACCATTTAGAACCAAAATAAACCAACTGAATATGATGTGCACACAGTTTTGAAGCATGATATGCAAGGTGTGGTTGCCTATAAAGATACGCTGGTTATGCAACCTGAGTGGCATACACATAATATACACTCTATTTGGGTATGAGTGCCTGTGTGTATTTATGTTGTGGATCCTGCTTTGCTGGCCCTTGCCCTTCGTTGGTTATTTGAACAGCTACACTGGAGAGCTCCAAACCCAGAGACAGCGACTTCAACTGTAGGATAAGATCCACCATGCAGAGATTGATGGTTGGAGAATGGTCCAGCGATTCTTATTGCCATTGCAATGCTGTAAAACATAGCCTTGAAGAGAGACTTCCTGCACAGAGAGGGAGAGCCTAACGGATCTAACGGGTCCTAGCAGGCGGTTCAGAATTGGATGAGCCTCGCCATGGCTCCCAAGCCATTGGTGGCTCTCGTTTGAGGTGCGCCGCCTTCGTCGTGAAGCTGAGGAGCGTCGGCAGCGTGAGGATGCGATGGCACGTCAACGCCAGAGACTTGGTGGTTCGAGGACCACTTGAAGGACTTGAAGGACTTTTTAATCAAGACACTTTGTTCATCTCTGAATTTGTAGTTCCCCCAGGCCGGCTGCAATCCATCCGCAAAAGGATGCAAAATGATAATCAAAAAATGTACTACAGATAATCGCAGAAAGATTCGTCCACCCCTTCTCTCAAGTTTAATGTACCTCCAATTTCGGACTGCAGGATGTATGGTACCCAAGGTCGGCATAGATGACGGCAGAATGCCTCACGAAACCGTCCAGTGTCTTCATTCCTTGCCCAGGTTTGAGGAACCCACTGCTGTTGGAGCCCCCACGGCGTGCATGACTCAGGGCTGGTAGTGACAAGCATTGTGTGACAACGAGAAGTCTCCAAGGTCCACAACCTGGCTTTCCAGGAAGAGGGGACCGGCCTTTCGCCCGGTTCTTAGGAAACATTTCGCGTCAGTTCGCATCACTGAGATTGGTAGCCTAGTTGGACACGCAGACCCTGTACCGAGATCATTGGCGGCCCACATGACCTATTCCCGCCAGGAGGTGGAATGTTGCTCGGATTCGAATGCACGGAGCAATGGCTAGAGCATGGTGGTTGGGTTTGGTTCATACACATGTTCATGTTTTATTATGTTTTTTCATGTAGGTTACCTCGAGTAGGTTCTGCAATGAACTGCACGTGTTTTTTTTGCACAGCTCTTTGAAGTAGCCAAGGCCCATGCCCTTCGGTGTCCCAGTTGCAGTTTGAAAGGATGAAACGAAGCAGATCACAATGCACTTTTGCATATTTTCTTCAGGTTGTGATTGATAGATAGTTTGAGCTTACTGCAGAACTTGGAGTTTGATTTTGTGTGTGAAAAAAGGTTGTTTTTTGAAAGTAAAATTCTGCAGGTGCAGGACCACGTGGCGGCGGTGGTTTTGGCGGATTCAATCCTCGCTTTCACTGACCAAAAGACGCATCCCGAAAGGAGATGACTTCTGGGATTTTCGGGGAGTTTTGCACAATTTTGCACATATGTTTGCAGTGGTTTGCTGGAATCCTCGTGTGTAGGACTGATGCTGTGCGCAGCCCATACCCTGTACAGTGCGCGTAGCTTGTGCGTGACAGCGAGACAGCGCCGGACCAAACTGTGCGACATCATGGTCACGACTGATCAGAGAACAAAGATCAAAGATTTGCAATCCTGCATGATGCTGCATGATGCTGCATGTTTGACCAGGTTTAGGTCTGCTTCAGTCTGTCATGTTAAATATTTGTTTCGCTGCGCATCTTTGTTTTTGGGTGTTTTGCCTTGTAGCTTTAGGTTGTTTGGAGGTCGGAGTTCTACTGGCCGGTGGGCTTGAACCCCAGCACAAACCAGACTGCCTGCACGTGAGCTGGTGATTTATTCTGCTGAACCTGATTTCCTTATTTAGATTTCTTTACAATTGTCCGTGATCGTCATCGTCCGCAATTTCATCAGATCAGGAGTTCTATATATATGGCTCCAGCACCCTTCAGCTCATTGTGTCACATCCCAAGGCCATTTCGGATTGTTCTACCCCTGAATGGCTTAGATGAGGCAGGGCAAGGCAGCTACTTTGCGCATCTGCAACATCTCCGTGCACCTTCCAGCTGAGGCGGATCAGCGCATTTGCGCCATTTACGGTTTGTCAGCATCCCAATGCAATGCATTTGTCGAATGAAAAGGCTAAAAGATGCTAAAAGGATCATTTAGATAGGTTCCGAGTTAAAAGGTTGGTATTTTGGGCGGTGCTCGGAATGCCATGGGGACCTGGAAGACGCACTCAGCTGCAGCAAACACATGCCAAGGCCACGCCTGAGTTCAGCCAGCTACGAGCCTAGTTGAGGCTAGTCCCAGGTCCGAAAATGTGGGAATTTACTGCAGTTTTTACCGAAAGCATCAAGTTATGACACGACAACCTGCAGACATGTTGGCGGTGTTGCTGGGTATGTATCCATTGGGAGCAGTCAGACTCGTGCTAGGAATCGACCCAAACATGGCAAGCATTGGTTGATGACAAGAATGCTACAGCAACATGCAGCCACTGCTACTTGCAGCTCAAGATTTTTTAACGTACTCAGAGAACAAACTCAGCATCAATGTCAGACAACATGTGGAATAGGGTTGCACCATCAATGCATTCCATGTGCTGTGGGCAATTTTCATTGGATTGTAAGGCAGGATTTTTTGGGAGAACATTGGGGGAACATGGGTGGAGATATGGGTTCATCGTAGGATTTGTTTAGATCTATTGTTTCCAAGTTTTGAAAAACACCTGGGGGTTGTTTGATGATAAAGGATACAGCGGGGCCAACAAGAACAGCGACAACTGCTAACAAGAAGCAACGCCACAAAAGGACGACTGCACAAACAACAAGAAATGCCTTGAGGAACAGAAACAAGAAGAAGAGCAACCACACACACACACACATCAGCAGCAACGGCAATAGCAGCACCAACAAAAAATGCAATGAACATCAACGTTGAACAGCAGGCAACATTAGTATTGATCGAGCTAACATAGTTACATAGTTATAGGGCCACACAATGCAATCTAACAATCATAGGACAACAAGAGACAATAGCATAAGTTATAGCAACAGTCATCATTCATCCATAGTGCAGGGCATTCCGGCTTTCTATTGACCATACTTCGATTATTTTGTTGATGAGAAACATCTGATTCTGAGGGTTTGAGACAAACCCCGAGCTGGCACAGGCACATGCACGACTACCACCTGTGCCATTACTTGTGCTGCTCCCGCTACTCCTTCAACTTAGTGCTCATACAGTACTCTTTGGTTTAACAATTTTAACCTATTTGTTTGCAAGAATCTGCTGATTGCTACAGTTACTACTGTCGGCCACCAGCTGTGTTCCTACTTGACGACCTGATGTTGCATTTGCAGTTGGCCCAGCCGACTACCAGGAAGGTTCGCAGCGCTTTTCAGGAACTTCTCCAGCCTTTGTTCAGAGCATTTGCTCGGCAAGCTGATATGCATGACAGGCAGGCGCGATTTGCTCAAGAGAAATCTGACTTGTTGGGTCGAAGAGACAAGTCCTCAAAGGGAGATTGGGATTTGCCGATTGTACCTCTTCTGAACGAGATCAATGGCCATGATCAGTATTGCACTTTGAGCTCTTGCAGTGGCCGTGCTTTCCTATGGCATCCATGCGGGATGAAAGATCCTGAGTCATCTGAGTCTCAGTTGCGACTTGTGCCCTCGAAAGCAAGTTTTTCTCGTGCTTGGCGCTTTCACATTTGCCATTCGTTCGAGGAATGGCATCCGGAGAGCGCACTGGCAGAACTGAAGGAGCAAGATGCGTCACACTGGCGTCAGGAAGGACTTGATGCTCAGGTGATTTGGGCTCGGTTCGAACCGTTTATCCTTCACGTTGCATGCCGCTCTTTGCAGGATGCATTTGAACTGATTGACATCTCTCGAAAAGCATTTCCGAAGTCATCTTTGCTGTCTTTCCGGAAGCGCTTTGTGATTCAGATTCCTGGGGAAGACTATGTAGATATGCCATATTTCTTTTCCGATCCTTCTTTCAATGCATCAAATTGGTCCGGCTTCTCCAGCTACATAGATGCTGTCATCAACGACAAATTCCAGATGAACAGTCAGCGGATTGCAATCTTCGAAGATGGTTTGAAAGTGAAGAGATGATGTCTCTCCGCGGTTTCAGAGGTGCAACAAGAGTGCCGCAGATCATGCTGGAGCTGAAGCTGAAGCAGCTTGGCTAAGCAAGTGTGCGCCATCTCGGCTGCTGGATTCATTTGCTGTAAAACTTGACGGACGTCGTTTTTCCCGTCCAGAGTTTTCCTGAAGAAATGGCATGTCGCATGTCGATGCATGTAGCATGACCTCTTATTTTACAACAGCAGGCTCCGCCTTTAAATGCTCCCCATTGCTGATATGCCAGGGAAGGGAAGGGAATTCAGTTTCCCTTGGCCGCCCTTCGCACAGGTAAGATTTGCTCGTGCTTTGCGTTTTTGCCTTGCCGCGCTTGATTCTATGGACCCTGCTATTTGTGCACTGATCCTTTGGAGGTCGGAACGTTTTCAGAGCAGTGCAGTCTTTCCTGATTCATCATGGTGTTTGGAAGATGGATGGTTTGCCCATGAGACAGTGAGCTGGTTTGAGGAAAAAGACGCGTAAGTATGCACCACCGAGCAACAGACACATTTGATTTGACTGATAGCATGCAACTTTCAGATACTTTGAGTACATCAAGTGTAAATCATATATACCTAAATGCGGCTTTAAACTTGATCAAAATTCATGATTCTGCAGTCACAACAACTGTTTGTTTAATAGATGTTGTTTGGGGTTTGATCCAGAGGAAAGGCGCAAGACAGTCCTAGAGCGTGGCTATGCCAGATTGTAGCATATTGAACTAGAAGCTGCACATTTTGTGTCCACTGCCGCGGCGGCAACATCTCAGGAACTTGAAGGGAAGCGTTGTCATATTAACTTACATTCATGGTATCTAAAGATTGATTGCCCGGCTTCGTGTTGCTCAAGGGCCCAAATAATGGAGGATTTGAAAGGCTACAGACGCAACGGTTTTTTCTTGTTCTGAGGCTCCAACAGGTTCACCAGGTTTTTCAGTCAAACGCTCGTCCATACAACAAATGGGTGTGGTGACGATCATATCATCTTAGACATGCACGAAAGTCCCCTTGCCAAGAGACCTGGACCTGACCCAGTCAAGAATTGCAAGCTGGAAAAGTATCACATTGTGTGTCGACGATTGTGCCATGGTGCCATGGCAGTCGGCAGAAACCTTGGTCTTTGTGGCGTCATTTTGAGCTGGCAAATTGGGCAGGTCATGCCCACAAAGAGTCTTACAGTTTTCGATGACAAGTTTTGATCCAGTTTTGGGGCACCGTTTCTGGATTCATCCGATCTATGGAAGCCCACCTTTCATCGCCTTTCCCTGGGTTCGCAACACAAATGGCATGGACCTACCGGCATCAAAGCAGGGGATATCAACCAATGAATCTTGGGACCACCAAATGCTCCCAGAGAGCTTCCACAGAGGTGGTGCATCCTCGCCACCTGGCGCTGCATGGGCGACAGCTGAAGCAGCAGAATGGTCCCTTGGTTCAGTTGGGGAGAAAAGGAATTACATCATATTACATCTATACTAAATGGAAAATGCTTGCATCTGTTGTTTTGGAAGGAAAGAGAGCGCACGCGGATTTGAAATTATCATGCACACTGCACACTTGTTGCTCTTCTTGTTTGAAAGTGTGGAGATGAACAATTCGTACCACATCTTAGGTTGGAACATCGGCGGCATTTGCAACCGATCGATGTTTGACGCTCAGTGTGCTTTCTGTGGCTAGCACAGGTTGGCATTTCACAAACAACTCGCTTTGATCAGTTCTGAAACATTTGTTTCAACATGGCATGAAGTCAATGATGCAATTGGATCCAATTGACATGTGGGCAAACCAAAACGCCAACGGCATTGTCTCTGAGGGAGCGCGCAAAAGGCATGAGGCCGTTTGTCAGAGAGAAATCGGAATATAGTTATAGAGGCCGCGATAGCCTTGATAGGACATCGTTGCACTGTTGCGCTAAGCTTCCTATTCGTAACTAAAGGATTTTGGGGGGTCCTGGAATTGTGGACGCACCTTCTTGGTTAAATCAAGGTAAGGATTTTGCCATGTGCAGTCGTGTGGTTTGCCTGTTTCAGCAAATGTCATGTTCAGCAGGCAAATCGAGTGCACAAGTATTGTCCTTAATGACGGGCTTGCTTCAGCTGCAAGACATTTGAGACAAACGATGATATCCGACCTGATTCGATCTCGCTGTGCACCTCCCTCCTCCACACACACAAATCATATTTATTTGTTTATCTATTTATTCATTTTTTATGTGTTTATTTATTTTTTTTGTTTCTTTATTTATTTAGTTTAAATATGTATTTACGTTCTTTTCTGTATGAATATATTTTTTGGATTGTCGCATATGTTTGCACATCAATTGATGAATCTTAAGGTCCAAGAAGGGCAGAGTCAAAAATCTGACGGAGGAGGCACTGTGAACACAGCTTCCAGTCGACGAGCAACACCAAGGGGTCCGATGGTTCTTTGAGCAGATGGCGATGGCAGATGTTTGAAGCATTTGGGGCAGCGCAATTCTCACTTTAGATCAACATCCTTAGATCTCCAACATCCTCAAAGCTTCTCGCTTATTTAGAATTCACCTTAAGTGAAACTTGTCTTCCACCAACTTTCGCGCATTGTGAGCCAATGTTAGGGCACTAGTAAAGACAAGAGACCTGGGAATCTTTGGACTGCAAAGACGTGCCTTGCCCCAGAGGCTCTGACTGCACATACGGAGGCATCGCAAAGGTGCCAGAGCCGCCATGGAAGATCCTGGTGGATGAAATTGGCAATTCATCAGATTGCATGTTTAACCGGTGTGAACATGAATTCAGGCATATTCTTGAATGTTCCGCATTCTTCAAGATATTTCAATATATTTCAAGTGCTGCCTTTGAGATTTTCGATTTTGTGAAGTATATAGTTCAGTTTGATTTGCGCGTGCCGTATTATGATCATCCATGAGAACTTTTTTCCAACTTACACGTAAGTGGGTGGAGCCACGATTTCCAGGATCCGACGCCCACACGTTTTGCACGTGGATGTTGGGGAGCTTGCGCTACACTCGATCGTGCTAGATTTGAAACTAGCATGGTCCCTCGCCTAGACAAGCGTGGTCCAGCGCAGTGCTTTGGAGGAGTGAGACTATGACGGACTAAAAAAGATTGAACACTTTGGGAAATCGATTTCTCACGACAGACTGTGCACAATATCCAACATCGCTGCCAACACATTGGCCCAGCTGCGCAGCACAGAGGTTTGAGACCGTGCGATACTTTGTCTCCTTTCATCCCAGTTCAGCCCGGACCCTCAACACCTTTGAAATTCACCGGTGCTCATGTTTACATGCATATCAATCGGCTCGTTTTTTGCACGAATTATTTATTGATAGGATGGTTTAGGTTGTGGTATTTGGGCTTGCCTGTTTCCCTGCCTTCTAACATGTTGTGAACTAATGTGCATGATGATCAGATGCTTAGATTGAAATGCTAGTTGCTACTCTGTTCGCTCGGTTGAAGTTGCCAGTATTCATATCAAAGACTGCCAAAAATGTGCATCAGGTCCCAGCACATGTCATGCAGCATGCAGTATGAACATGTCTACGGACATTTCTTGCCATTTATATTTCTGTCAGAATTCATGTCCTACCCATGCAGTTTGAGGTTTCCAAACGAAGCACCATGGCACATGCAGAAGCGCTGCGCAGCATGAGGTGAAACTTCCTACCGTGCACTTGCCTAATGAAACGCTTGGGAGCCCAGTAATGATCAGCGGCCAGCGATGGCCATGGCCCAGAAACCGGAAATGTTGGATTATACTAGGACGCTCACCTCAGAAGACTCAATAATAATAGCTTGTCCATGTTGGGGTGTTCACCTATCCTTTATCGGTGAGTTAATATTGGCCCATTTCGCCATATAGTTAGCATATTCCCTATAATGTTTGGTCATCATTGAAGAAGATATCAATACAAGGCCTGAGAAAATGTGGTTTCACGCTGTTCCACTCTTTGAGAATTTTGACTGCCAACTGTCCAAATGCTCAAGCCAGCCTGAAAATCCCATCCTCAGGGAGTTTCGGCTGCCAGAGTCCAGCTCAATGAAGCCATGAAGCTTGGCAATCACCATGGCCCCGGCCTTGGTATTGCCATCATGCTGTTGGCGGTGGGCCTGGCCGTCCTGGGCCGCAGGGTGCAGGTCTTCCCAGAGGACCGAGTTATGCGGAGATCCCTGCAGATTTTGCATCTCTTCATCCTCTTTGTCTATTTTATCCAATCCAACGTGGTGTTGCCCTCTGCTTATGACCTATCCAGCTCTTTGGGCTTTGGCGCACGGACGTCTGGCTTCATCATCAGCTCCATATATTTGGCCAACGCCTTGGGTGCCGTGATGCAGGTGCAGTTTTTGACGAAGCCATGGATTCAGAGTCGAAGCAGATGGGTCATGGTGCTAGCTGCCTTGGGTTCCGCATCTTTGCACCTCCTCTTTGTGTTGGGCATTTACGGTCCTTGGAGCGACAGAGGTCGATTACTGGTCATCATCACAGCACGTGTGGGCCTGGGATGGCTCATGATGGGACAGCCTTCATGGTTGATGGCGGTCAAAGTCACGCCTGAGGATGAGTTGGTTCCCTTCAGCCTGGCGGGTTCCGTCACGTGCGGCTTGGGCATCGGTGCTGGTCCTATGTTGGACGCTCTGCTGCGTTGGTTGCTGCCGGACCTCACGGAGCGCGGTAGCCACGCGGCGCCCGCCGCGGTGTTGGCACTGGTGTGGCTGGCGCTGTGCCTGGCGATCTATCGGTCGGTGCCAGAAGAGTTGCTACTGGAGGAATGTGAGGGAGAAGTGAAAGATGTGAAAGTAAAGGAGGAAGAGGAGGAGTTCTTCAGCCAGAGGGCCAAGGTGTGGCTACATGCTGCTTATGTTGGGATGGAACGCGCGTTGATCGTCTCCGCCCTAGAAGCTGCGTCCTCGTTGTTGTTGGAAGTGAAGTACGGCTTTCGACGTCAAGCCGTGGGATTGGCAGTGGGGAGCACCTTCATGTTCTGCACGCCCTTGACGGTTTTCTTGGGTCTAATTCGACCAAATTTGAAACTGTCGGATGGCGCCCTGTTGTCCGCCTTGGCTTTTGCCGCGTTGCTGTTCTCCTTTCTGTTCTTCCGCCCGGTGGGCGCGGTACTCTCCAGCTTTGTTCCTGTTGGACCGTACTGGTGGATCTTGTTTGCAGATAGTTTGATTTTCCCAACGACCTATACCGTGAGTGGCATTGCAGAAGGCATCCTATTGATGAATTCCAAATCTGGAACCTATTGCTCGGCTGAGAACAATGTCATTGTGGATGCCTTGTTTCAAGATAGCATCGCTCGGTTCGTGGGCCCCATTCTGGCGCGTTGGATCATCGATCGGGAAGACGGGCAAGATGCCTATGCATGGTTGCAGATCGGGATTTGCGTCCTGACCTGTGCCACCAGTTTCCATTTGTACCAGTTGCTACAAACAGAGAAAGCTGAGAAGGCCTGACAGGCTGCCGGGCGCCAAAAACAGGGAACACATTGCAGATCACCGCTTGCTTTCTTGTAATCCCTGCTTCCTATTACTAAACACCCCCCCCTCCCCAAATACTAAGCACCCCAAGCGGTTTTTTGTATTATATACGGGGGAATTTAATATTAGAGGACCCTAATATTAAATCTGGGACTCTAATAATAAAAACCATTTGAGCGTTGAATATTTGCCTTTTTAAATTCTTTATTAAAACCTATTCAAAAATTGCAACAACCAACTGCACGAAGGGGACCCTAATATTAAATTTAGGACCCTAATGATAAAAACCGTTTGAGCGTTGAATATTTGTTTTTTTGAATTTGTGTAAAACCTATTCAAAAATTGCAAAAACCAGCTGCATGAAGGGGACCCTAATATTAAATTTAGGACCCTAATGATAAAAACCGTTTGAGCGTTGAATATTTGCCTTTTTAAATCTTTTTTAAAGCCCATTCAAAAATTGCAACAACCAACTGCACGAAGGGGACCCTAATATTAAATTTAGGATCCTAATAAAAAAAACATTTGAGCGTTGAACATTTGCCTTTTAAATTCTTTATTAAAACCCATTGAAAAATTGCAAGAACCAGCTGCATGAAGGGGACCCTAATACTAAACCCCCCTAGGCCAAGGGGTTTTTAATAATAGGGGGTAAAAACGTTGCTTGGGGCATGTTGTTTCCTTTTAAGTTTTCAATTGCCACAATTAAAAATACAATTGAAAATACAATTGACCAAAACCAAAAAAATCCAGAAGTGGACCCCCAAGGGGCTTTTTTATAATTGGGGAGGGTTTAGCAAGAGGAAGCAGGGAGTACCATTCCTTTTCCGCCCAGGGCAGTGAGTTTCCTCAAAAAGTCTCTTAGAGGGGTTTTTCAATATGGTGCTTTTTTGCCAAACTTCAGGCTGCAAAACTCCAACATGTTTCCGTCAAAATTCCAACATAATTCCAACGTAATTCCAACACAATTCAATCACAATTCCAACAAGATTCCAACACAATTCCAACACAATTCCATCACAATTCCAACAAGATTCCAACACAATTCCGACACAATTCCAACAAGATTCCAACACAATTCCAACACAATTCCATCACAATTCCAACAAGATTCCAACACAATTCCGACACAATTCCAACAAGATTCCAACACAATTCCAACAAAATTCCAACACAATTCCAACAAAATTCCAACAAACTTCCAACCAGCGCAATTCCAACAAAATTCCAACACAATTCCAATACAATTCCAACAAAATTCCAAAACAAATCCAACACAATTCCAATACAATTCCAACAAAATTCCAAAACAAATCCAACACAATTCCAATACAATTCCAACAAAATTCCAACACAATTCCAACAAAATTCCAAAACAAATCCAACACAATTCCAATACAATTCCAACAAATTCCAACAAAAATCCGCCATTCCATCAATGGAAAGATGATGGAAAACTGATGGATTTCTAATGGATTTATGGTCCAAGTATGTTTATTGACATGTGCCACAAACACACCTTATCAAAAAACCCCGCTAAAGGGTTTTAAGATTTCCGATGGTTCAAAGGAGCCTGCCCAACATCCATCGTGGTCTATCCATAGCTCCAAAACCGCAGTGGATCGCAACGGTTTCCTGGTTGAAGACCATGTTTGGATAGGTTCCAGAGGCTGACAGCCCCAGTTCTGGCTCCCATCAGACTGTGTCATGTTTGATCTTCCGAGGCCCCGGCCCAGCTCCCCTGATGCGACGAAGTACATGGCATCACCAGCTTTGGCATCAAGCAGACCCACATCGGAGATGCCTGGATTGGAAAAAACGTGGATGCGGGCTGTGTGAGTGCGAAAAGTTACGGGTTTGGGCCACCAAACGGGTTTCATTTCAGGATTTCCTGAGTTACAAGGTGGATTCAAACATGTTTCCAACTAATCGGGTTGTAAATTTGATTGCGTTGGTACTTGGAAAAGGGATGAAAATGTTGAAAAGGCGCCAGGAAAGCATCCCTACAATGTTCACATTTTCACGTTGACTGACGTTGACTGCTCATCCTTTTGAGAATTTGGGGACAGCACATGTCAGCCCAGGACGGTGTATGACTCGCAAGACTCTGTGCACTTCGATGAGCACTTGCAAATGTTCAGTGCACGGGAGCCGAGATTGGGAGTTGCGCTGGGGTGCCTTCCATTTGACACTGTCCGGTGTTGCAGTCCTTCGAATGGGTAACCCCTGTCCCCAACCATGCTTTTGCAACAGGGAAATGCAGCATCCGTCCACTTCTGAATGTCAGAACTCATGGCTAGCAGTCAGCCATAGTATGCCATGTGCAATGGAATTGACTTGCCTGGGATGCCAGTGAGTTGGGACTGAAACAATCAGTTATGCCCATATCGAGATTAAAGTAAGATAAGTAAGTCTTGCAGCTTGAAACGAGTCAACATGTGTTCCGTAACAAGGGCGTTTCCTTCATTTCCCTCCACCAGTTGGCTCCTCTGAGGACCACCTGGATTCGCATCTTCTACTTTTCCTTTGGTGGCGTCCTCAGCGACGTGTCAACTTTACACCTGGCAGAAGCACCGCTCTCATCAGGTGTAGCAAGAGCTCGCTCTTGAGTGAGTCAACAGTGCTGAAGCTCAGTCTCACAACAGTTTCGAGACATAAGTATACATAAGTAAGATGATACCAAGGATGCAAATGGTCTAGAAACGATGAAAGTGAATGAAAGATGATGAACGTCCTTTTGTTGTTGGAGATGAGGCTCTGAACCCTCCTTCAATTTGAGTACATCAGGAAATTTTACCGCCTGGTTTTGGGAAATCTTGGGTGAGTTGAAATGTTGGAACCTGCCATGGTGACTATGGTGCAGAATGTTTCACGGTTGGGTCCCCTCACGGCCATCCTCAAACAAGCGAACGGATCCATATTTTGGTCCGGTGCGCGACTGGGGGCACAGCTGAGAGGTGCTCCTGGGATACCGGCCACTGCCATTGCGGGAGCCAGAGCTCTATGCAAGTGTCAGCCTTGGCTACCGTGGAAGCGTCAAATGCCCGAAGTAGAAACTGGCTTGTCAATTTTTCCACTGTTCCTAGATTCTTTGGTCATCAACTTATTGTAGAACAATATTTTGTTTTGGTTTTCTCTTTGTGCAACATCACTTCGGGCTTTATCATGACTATCTTGCAGGATGGGCCACCTGGGACATCCTGGATTTGAGTACAAGCGAAGAGTTGGCACAACTGAGCCTTAAAATTGACGTGACTGCCCCGCCACAACCTCAGAAGCGCTCAACCGCTCAACATGTATCATTTTGAGTCACAATTGCATCATGATGCATCATGTTTGTCATATCTCCAATTGGCAGTGCCAAGTTGTATGCAGTGCCCTCAGAGGCCCAACCAGATCCAGCTCCCTCACTTGTCAGATGTCTCCGATACTGGGCCATGGACTTGGGACCACCATAGCTGTCCATTTCTTTGCGCCTGACAACATGAATCTTGAAACATCTTGAAACCATTTTCAAAACTGTTTGTTGTTTCATTTTCTGGCAGGTTTACGCTGAACTGGAGTGGGGACCCTTAGAAAAACTCTGAAAAGACAACCACTCATATGACAAAATCCAAGTGCTACAAGGAAACATGCCGGGCCTAGCATATTTCACCATACCCACCCACGATTGCAACCCCTGCCTGAAGGCAACTCTTAGATTCCTTTTCAAGTTCCAACACTTATGCTGATGCTACTGGAATGTCAATTGAGCAATGCAGCGGGACGATTGTCGACTATCTCAGGAATTGGCGCAAAAACTGAGCAGTTGCTCTGGAGAAGTCAATCATGAAAGATCATGAAAGAATATAAGTGCGTGTATATGGTATGCTTAACTTAAGAATTTAAAATAGATCAATAGATACAACTAGCAAGATGCATTTGGAGGGTTGTAACAGCACTGCATCAAATGCAAACGTGCTCGAGTCTCTTGGATTGAATATGCGATTGAAGCCTTCAGCCTTCTTCAGTGTTGCATCCCTAGGTGAACCCCTCGGTTCAGCAGCGACCGCTTTCGCTGTGGTGTCCTCATCACTTTACGCGCGACATTCGTAGTCCGAATTCACTGGAATATGGTTCAGCAGCGATCGCTTTCGCTGTGGTGTCCTCATCACTTTACGCGCGACATTCGTAGTCCGAATTCACTGGAATATGTCAACTTGAACTCTTTTCTAATGTGATGCTGGTGCAGCCCTTGCTTCTTTTCTTGATTGATGTCACACTGATGTTGATTTGTGTGCAGAGCCTATTCTCCCGTGTTCTACTTGAATTTTGCCACAGCAAACTCGGCAGCGGAGCCACGTCCTAGGTTTCTGTGCAGCCAAGCGATGGTGCAGCAGCAACTGGACGATTCAAGCGGCCATCATGCAGGCATCAGGTAACAATAAGGATACCACAAGGAGCCTTCTCATGACCTTAGGATATGTTAGGACTGGTTCATACTGGTCCCGTGAAGCTGGGTGAATTCTTTTTAGATTTTGTGAGCATGACCGTTCTTCTTCCTTAGGCAGTCTCCCGTCAGTTCACCAACGGCCACAGCGTGGCATTGCATGGATTGCAGTGTGGTAGCACAGCCGTTGGTGAGTTTTGGACATCTTGAGGCATTTCAAGGGTCGCTTCGTTTCTCCCCATTTGGCACATTTTGGCACGATCTTGTGCTGATGATATGGGGCCAAATGGGCATTTTGAGGGCAAAACGTACAATCTTTGGACACCACCATGCGGTACTTTCACACTTAGTTCCCTGAAGCGAATATGCCCTTCTATGACTATCTCATGGTGTTTCTACAGTATTTCTGGTAATATTTTCATGGTCGCACTTTGTCATAGTCTCCTATCGGCTACCTCACTATCAAGGCCGGATGCGACCTACGTCGTGGATGTTAGGGGAATGAACGAGGTCGGAAGCCAACAGGGGGAGATGCCGACTTTCATTTTGATTGTGCTACTGTAGTAATTTCGGCAATGCATAGAGCCCTGCTTCTCGAGACCTTGTCAACCGACAGAATTGCAGAATTTTGAAAGCTCTTGTTGTTTGGTCACCGCCACGTCATTTGACGGATGCTACGATATCATGCCACCCAACATGTGTCATACAATGGCATTTAATGGTTTTTTTGGGTCATTTTTGCATTTTCCGGGTGCAACTGTGGTTTCCAGCCGCTTTTTCGCACATGTCCCTAGGCAGGTTGGGGGGAGAGCTGCAAGCTGGAAGCTTGCACTGCGCCCCGACGCGAGGTGGGTCATGGGGCGTCTTGTGTCACATCTCAGCACAAAAAGATGGAAAAATGATATTTTTGTGTAATGCATGGCAGAAGGCTCTGCACAAAGAATCTTGGAAAAATTACAGATCATCAATCTGCTTCGGCTTGAAACTTTCGCCAGTTGCGGTGCAGTTTTCAAGGGCCTTGAATGCACCTTGCACCCTGCGTCCAGCACCCGAAAACATTGGGATTCAAAAGCAGCGCTCCTTCGGAAGGCAAGCGAACAGCGAGCGCGGGTGACAACTTTGTGAGCAGATCCTGCTGCAAAGATTGGCAGCTTCTGAGGTTTGGACATGATCCTAAAGCGCACCAGTTGACATATGACCTGACATGACACCTTACGAACTGTGTTTTTGCTTCAAATGGGTTGCAAATGTTTGTAGTGCCACAATGAACTCAGTGCCACGGCCACAGCTGGGCATGCAGCACAGCCTTGACTCAAAGGATGACCATGGCCCCAGCATGATACAGGATGCTGCAGGTAGCTACGGTCCAGTCAAGGCAGAGATCAGTGCCTGCAAAAAGTCGAACATCTCTTGCGATGCTTGTGAATTGATCCGATCCTCGTTTCAGAGTCGAACTTGCAGCGTTGATTTGGAAGATTTTGGAAGCCTCTTCGGTCCCACGTGCGTATAACCATTCTCAACCGGTCTTGCTCAAGCATGAGGTGCGGATGTATCCTGGCGAATGAAGTGCCTTCGCATGCCTTTGCGATACAAGGGATGCTTTTGAGACTCTTGAGCAAAGAGCTTGTCCAAGGCTGTATCATGGTGTAAGTGATGTTGCAAGACCACGTTACATTCAGTCTCCAAGCTCAATTGCGGATGTTGCAGTGTGATGAGGGTGCAAACATACAATCCCACACATACCAGACAGTGAGCCTGAAGGCAAACTGTCACAGCTTCGCAGTTTCGCGTTTTGCCGCCTGCAATGCTAAAGAGCCCAAAGCTTTAATGGCTCGACTGCAACAAACAAGTGCTAGTCACCAGAGGAGAGCTGGTGAAATTTCATGATTTTGCGCCAAGTCTGATCGGATCATCACAAGAGTTGAAAAAAATGCTAGCCGAGTAAGCTGGAAGTTACACCAACAGTTCATGCCAGTTCATGCCATCAGGCTATGAAGAAAAGCACCTGCCACAGTTTCATCTGGTATGATAGACATGTTCAGTTCAAAAATGATAAGCTGTGCCAAGGCTGTGTGGTCATTTCTCGTCACTATAAAGGGCTGCCGTAGCTTCACAGGGCAACCAGTGCTTCACGACCTGACAGGAGAGAAATGAAGTGCTTGTGATGTGGGCAATTCAACGCCAAGACCTTGGGGGAAGGGTTCACATGTTGAAAGAGGTCCCATCAAACCGTGCCCCCACCCTTGCAGGAAGAGCGCAGCTGGCCAATCTCAAAAGAGACTACCACCCCCACTTGCTCTAAGGTTCTAGGTTTGCCAGCATCCCTCTAATATGGAGGCCACGGGCCGCTTCCAGATGCGGGAGTTTTCCAGAGTGCAGCTAGGTGTTTTTTCTCCCTCAGTCAGACTGTGCCAAAGAAACAGGAATTGCAACACTGGTGGTAAACAGACCGTCCATAAATGGCTGAAGACTTGCGTATGTGGTTTGCTTATGTTTGCTTGTTGAACTCCCCCATGAACAGACATTACGAGGCATACAGAATTGGGACTTGCTGAAACGGTGTGGGCCTGCATGCTCATTGCTCATGGACTCATGATGACTCGTGGATCTTTATCTCAATCTATACATCTCATCAATGCACATCTCAGCAAGATCGGAATGATCATTACGCTATGAGATATGGATAGATAATTCATAGATATACGTATGCGTATTATGCATCTCATTATGTCATATCAATTCATATCATGTCTTGGTTCCCTCTCCATTACCCTTATTAGATCGAGAGCACATGCGACCGACAGGCTTTCCAAGCACGTCCCACCTCCGAGGCCCGAATGGGGTCAGGATATGTTTGAAGGGTATGTTATATGTTGAAGTTGTGGATCTGGGGGTTTTTCAATATAGGGAACCACAGGGAACGTCACAAAATGGTTGGTTATTGTTGGTTTGTACTTATAAATGGCTCATGTTGGGTGATTTGAGGGTACCCCTATTTTAAGAGACCACCATATCATTCAAAAAGAATGCATAATATGTTTATAGGGTCAGGGAATAACCAATTGGTGGGGCATAGAACCACCATGTTCTGAACTGGGGCAGAAATTGTATGAAATTGTGCATGTACCAACTTTGAACTTGAATGGAGGCAAGGAAAGGGATCATATGTGTTTCGTCAGTGTGTGACATTTCCTGGGTTTTGAAGCTTTGACCAAGACACCATGTTTTCATACATCTTTGCACATGAGCTGATGGTGCAAGTCTTGCAACCTGTGTCCTGAAGCCATTTCCGGTCCGGGGGTTCCATTGTGACATGATCACATCATATGCACTTCATCCCCCGAGATGAGAGTGAGAGAAAGATCTTCAAGTCCTTCAAGCCATGGGAACATCACATGGGATCACATGGCTCTGCAACACGCAAGCCTAGCCCCCTGGGCTAAAGATTGACCCATCATCTCGGCAAACTGACTCAGCTGGTGAAGGTCAGCTTTGCTCATGATTCTTGGAACCGTTCAGTCGAGTTACATATCTCAGCTCCGCATGGCTCCACTGCATGTTTTGCCAATCCAAGAAGTTCCACTTTCACAATCTTTCACAAGAGGAATCCCATTGAATCCCATTCCCTTCCTTGGACTCCTCGTATGGAGCCAAACGCTTGCCATGTCGAAACGCTCCTCTGGTGGAGATCACGGTGGCTCTGGCAGCAAGAACCAGTGGCATGATGTGCCTGGCGTGCACGCCGATGCTCTTGGCACCTGGCTCAGTGTCGAATCTTGTTGAATCGAGGCCTTAAGTCACTTACTTTCAAACTATATGTTTGTATCAGTTCAATTCATTTTGTTTAAGATGTGCATCACTTCGTGGACCATTCTTTATCATTTTCTCACTTTCAAATATTCCACAACCAGACGCTGCATTGCCTTGTCACACCGAGGGGCCGTTTCCAAAGAAGTGGCATTGCTGTTGACTGAGCTGTCTAAGCTCTGGTGCAGCCCCGAGCTCTCAGCAGAGGATGCCCAAGCTCGAGCAAATACCGTCCGGTCCAAGCTAGGCTCGGCAAGACAAATCGAGTCCAACAGCTCTCATCAGCTGACAAACATTGACAAACCATATATGATTACCCTCTAGGTGCACTTTGGATATGGACTTCTCCTCAATAGCAGGCAGAAATCCGCAAAGACATGTCCTGCACCTGTGAAGATTGAAGGCCCTATTCTCGAGAACGAGCGGCATTGGTTGCAGAAGTCTCGTGAGAAGCTGGACAAGGCATGGGAAAAGCACGACCTTTCACCGACATTTGTGAAGTTCAAACAGGCCATGAACGAGCAATGAAGCAAGATCTTCAGTTCAACCGACCAACCCTTGAACCAATCCTTGAACCCTCAAGTCCTATAGTGGCTAATGATGGTTCATGGTGAATTAGATTAAATATGATTAAATGATGGTCCCTGGTGTTCAAGCCATTCCTTCAGCTTCGCTTCTGATGCACAAGCTGAGGCTCTAGATGAGACGGGGAAGTTGGCACAGGAGGTGGGGGAAACTCCTCCTGTGAAGCAGGAGCTTGGCTGTTGGGGGGCAGCTGTCAGCGGCACTATCTATCTGCGTATTTGCCTATCTAAGTATCTATCTATATGTATATATATATATATCTTTCTATCTATGTATCTATACATTGGTTTATTTTTCTATCTATCTATCTTTCTTTCTGTCTTATTTATCTATCTATAGGTATATACATATAGATTTATCAGCTAATTACATTGCCTATGTTGCTAGAGCTTCTCCGTGGCTTGTCAAAGCAGGACAAGGAGCCCATCGCAGCACAGCGCAGTGCTTTGAAGACGGAAATAGATCGATTGACAAAACTCCGAAGCCGGCAGAGCGTGGAAGTACAGGAGCACAGTGCGGCGCTACGTTTAGGGATAGGTGACTGCATCAAGTGCAAACATTTTTCGGTTGCTGAGTTGATGTTTTCTTTGAAGTTTTCAGCTCATCCCTTAAGCCCTTTGCATGATGGGCTCGGCTCACATGAGCCCGGTGAAAGAGGCGTGTGAGTCAGCTTTTCCCTCTACACACACATTGATAAAGCCGCCAGGGCGCATTTGTTACATTGGTGGATGACTCGGCGGTTCCACCCAGTCAAAACTAAGAATTGTTTCACCAAAACCAAAATAATGCGACTGCTTTGCAGCTGAAAATCGTATTCCATTCATCATGATCAGTCAGCCAGTTCTAGGATCCCATGTTGCTGCCAAGCTTTGTCAGACCAGATCATCAGCAAAACACCCGGTCCCCCTTCTTCAATAATATTGATTGGACATGAAAGCGCACCAGACTAGATGAATATGACATATAACTGTTTCAATTGTTTACAGGATTGGTTGCATGAAACGTGTTTTCATGTCAGTTTCACAGACACAAACCACGGGCACGGACCCCTGTCAACCTGTGCAGGACCTGCGTGCCAAGGTGCGCAAGGAATGCAAGCGGTTGAATGTCAGCGAGTCCGATTTTGCAACCTGGCTGCACACTTTGTACCTCTAAACATGTTAAGCTTTGTACCTGCGACGAATTGAAATTGGAACCTGATACTGAAAGTTGAGTACAACATCGGTTCTAATGAATTCTTCAAGGCCTTTTACTATTAATTAAGGATATTTTGGAGATACTGCTTGGTTTCAGCCGGGCACGACAATCTGTCGTCGGTAGCGGGCTGTGGTTGACATCGCTTGGACAGGCCGTGGATGAATCGCTTGAGGGTGGAGCCGGAGTGAAAGCTTTGACTCAGCAGCTGCAGCGTTTGGACGCCATAGTGGCTGAGCGTGTCGATGCAGTTCTGGCAGCCCGAGGACAGGGTGCAGTTCTGTCGATGCAGTTCTGGTCTTACGGTCTTAAGGTGGTCTTGGGGCACGGGCAGATCTCGGAGATTTGTGATGTCTTTGGGTGCAGACCAGTGACAGCCAGGCCTACTTCCAAATGCTGGCCTTGACCAGCTTCGTAGTCTTGTGAGTGGAAGTAGTAGCACGTAGAAGCCATAGTATGGGGATATGTGGGGAATCAGGAGCTGCAAGGCAAAATTGCGGAGATCAGCAAAAGGATTCCTTTGATGCGGGCCATGTGGTATGAAGGGACCAAGAATGACAATTTCTAATCTTAAGCAAACACAACGGAGAACAGAGGATCATGCAGTACTACTCCGTTGTTATTTTGTGGGCTGCAGACCTGTGTAAACTTTTGTGACTGTTAAGTTTGGAATCACCTAATGTTCATTTCATGTCCATTTGGGCTAACTCGTCTCCGATTCCACCTGAATGATTAAGAAAACCCCCAAGTCACCAGCTACCAGCAGCTACCAGTTTCCAGGACGGATACGCAAGCTAAAGGATAAATTGGGTGAAGCCTTGGAATTCCGTTTGGCCTTTGATGGCGAATTACCTGGCAGTGAAGGTGGAGTTGTGGTTCTCGAGAAGACGCTTCGTTGGCAATCCGTTTGTCAAGCGGGCGGTGCTTCGGGATTCAAAGTGCCAGCTGTCAGGAAACACAGGTCCTCTACAGATTTGATCCAGCAATTAGGAGTAATTCCTGTAGGAAGATTTCAGAAGTTTTCTTCCACCGCCCAAAGGGTGTCTAGGTATATAGTAGAGCCATGGAAATAACCGATCCCATCGTTCATCCTGCACTACCCCCCGTCTTCACTTTACCCAGGACTGCTGAGAACGAAAAGTTCATTCGAGATTTGACAGAATTCAATGAGCCTGGCAACAAGGACGTGTCACTCTTCACCCGGTGCATCGGGCACCTGAAAACGTTGGAGTCTGCCTACTCGGGAGAACTTGGCCGGAGGAAGCCCCAGAAACGTTCCAGATCTGATTCGAAGTCACGTTCACGCTCACGAGCTAGAAAAAAAGACAAGAAGAAGAAAACAAAGAAAGATGAAAAAGATAGAACTGAAAAAGACAAGAAAAAGAGAGGAAGAGAAAGCTCAGAAAGGGAAAGACCTTCAAAAGATGATGAACCTGGCGAGTCAGCTCCTTTGTCTCCCGGACATGGCTGGAAACCCGATGGAAAAGATGGAAAGGATGGAGATGATGGCGCCCCAAACGCACCGTGGAAGCCACCAAGTGATGCAGCTCCTCCGGGATACACTCAACCTGCCCCATGGCAGATGCCCAGTCCGAGTGATGGTCATGCTGCATATCCTTATCCTCACCCTGGCCATCCGCCAGGGCACCCACCGCCACGGCCACATCCAGCAGGAGCCCCTCCAGCCTATCCAGGCTATCCGCCGGGCTATCCAGGCTACTACCCTCCGCATGATGCTTGGGCTGCATATGCTGCTTCCAGGCCCCCGTATGCAGCAGGCCCTCCGCCAACTGGACCGCCGCCAGGACACATTCCTCCCCATGCACACCCTCACCCACATCACCCGCACCTTCCTCCACATCCCCATGCCCATCCACATGCCCCACCTCATGCCCCACCTCATGCCCCACCGCATGCCCCTCCGCATGCCCCTCCGCATGCCCCTCCGCATGCCCCTCCGCATGCCCCTCCGCATGCTCATCCACATGCTCCTCCACCTCGTCCACACTTGCCACCACCACAAGCACCTGGCCAAGGGCCACCGCAGGGCCCTCCACCGCAGGGGCCTCCACCTCAGGGACCTCCACCTCAACGACCTCAAAATCCACCGCCACTTGGTCCTCCACCTGGTCCTCCACCAAGTCTTCCCTCACAGGGTGCTCCTCCAAACAAAGCTGCACCTGATCAGGGAGGTCTTCCTCAAGAGGAGGATCATCCTCGGCACTTCTCAAAGGCATCTGCTCCTCCACCAGATGCGCCGCCTGCATTTCCTCAGTTATATCCAGGGCCACCAAGCAACGGACCTCCTGGGGGTCCTCCTGGGGGCCCTCCTCCAGGCCCTCCTGGATATTTGGACTATGGGAAGGGAGCTGGTGGAGTTGGTCCCCCGAACAATTGGTCGTGCACTTAGCTGTGAAGCTGCGAGATGCTGTGAGATTCGAGCGGCCTCTGGAAACCTTGAAGCGATTTTGGGCGACAAACACAGCACATGATACTGCATGTGGACGCAATCTTGAATCTGGCAGATAGAACTTGCGCTGCAGCATTTTGCATTTTGTAGAGGGGATCCGTGCAACCCATGTAGACTATGATAGATTATAAGTATACTCCATCAATCTCTAACATTGAGGTTATGTAAGAGAATGTACGAGCCTCTTTGCATGCTGCAAAGGTCATGGGTTGGATACTGCATGATGCCAATAACACGGAGTAAGACAAAAACCTTATTTCAATAACACGGAGTAAGACAAAAGCCTTATGCCAATCACACGGAGTAAGACTAAAACCTCCTGTGACAGTGACAGTTGACTTAAAAGTTTGTACGGAGGCGTTCAAGCTGCATAGGCTAGCTCGGCCCGCTGATGATCCCGCCATGGGCACAGCTTTGAAGCTTTCGAAGCTTTCCAAGCTCTCATGACACAGAAGGCAGAAGTGACACCGGGTGCCAGCCGCATCGGCTTGGTAGGCGGGATGACAAGCAGGAAACAATTGTTTGATGTGGGCAATGAGTTACAACATGATTCCACGCGACTTGTTGAACATGTCCGGCGTAACCTGGTTGCCAGGCCAAAGCATTGCTTTGGACAACCGTGGCAGCCGTTCCCAATCCACAGTGTTGACACCCTCGTTGAAGAAGATTGCTGACAAGGATGTTGAAGTGGAGCTTCGTGGGCTGGCGCAACCTCTCTTCAAGGTAGGGCTGGGTCCTCCCCATCCCTTGGAACAATGCAAGAGCAAATGTCTTGCGAATGATGTGATGGTAAACGCGACAGATCAAGAAGATGTCCTTAATGTTTATGAATGATTATTAGCCGTGTCACTATCATTTGTTTCTTGTTGTCAGCCCAGGTGGGCGGAAAGATGGGAAACGTTGTCACAAGCAGCTCCTTGAGTCAGATCCACCGTGGATGGCGCATCGTTGCTGTGAACGGTCAGCAATTAGCAGCTGAAGAGGTGTCCAAGGCTCTTGCCGCAGCACAGAAAACGGCGCGCTACACGCTCACATTTCGCTTGGACGAGGCCAAAAATGAGGAGAACGAGAAGATAGAGAAGGATCGTCTTGAGAAGGATCGATTGGAAAAGGAGCGTTTGGAAAGAGAGCGCTTAGAACGCGAACGAGAGCGATTGGAAAAGGAGCAGGCCGAACGCTTGGAGAAGGAACGGCTGGCAGAAAAGCAGCGTGAGGAAGAGAGGGCCGAGAGGGCGAAAGCTCGAGAAGAACAAAAGCAACATACTTTAAAGAGAGCTGCCCGCGAAGTTGCTGAAAAAAGCAGCTTGGCACAAAGATGCACCAGCAGTCACTAGATTCACTAGATGTCACATGACGTCACTAGCACATGGAAGCTCTGCCAATTGCATGATATTGCATCATGAATTGGGTCAGCCCTGCTGTTTTGGCATTTTGGTGTTCCACCTTTTTGTTTTCCATCAGGCTTGGAGCAGTCTACGGGCCTTCCACCCAGAGAAAAAGTTCAAGAACCCCAGCGGGCTTTGTTGGCAGCTCTGGCACCATCCACGTCACCAGCCGCGACACCAGCAAAGCCTACAGGGCCATGTGACAAGTGTGACGGTCCACACGCTACAGATGAATGTCCTCATTTCAAAAAGCCACGTGATGATCATAAGGACGCTTATGAGAACTACCAGAAGATGCAGAAGAATCTCTTCTCTTGCACTCAACGGTGCAGTATAATGGAAATGATTGTGTGTTTTTTGTCACCGTTCTTTTTGTTTCCCATATCCCCCCCAGAATATCCTGGAATTGATGTTGGGTTGTTTCAACTTTGCTTCACCAGTCCTGTGACGCTCAGTAAGGACTGGTTCGGAAAAGGTGCAGGAGGTCAAGTTGAGTTCTGCATCTTGCCGCGTTCTGCCGCAACCAGGGGATGGCTCGTGCCTCTTCCACTCCATGAACCACGGATTGAAAGGTCTGTCGGTCACTGCTTCAACGTTTTCAAAGTTTGTGCCCCATTGGATTGACTGATTTGACTGATAGGTTACCAGGTTTGGTTGCGTTGCTTGGTAGGTTTGGGAGCTGCACCCCTGAAGGTTCAGGAGCCTCAACTTTGAGGGCTGAGATAGCTGACTATATTGCAGCGCATCCCGCTGAGGAAGTGGCAGGTGTGGAAGTGGTGGCATGATGTGGCATGGATAATTGATGATGATTGTTTTGATTTTGATCATGCTACGTCATGTTTGTTCCTTGCTCCGCGGCGTCTGTTTACTCGAAATTATGGATTTTCCAGCTCCCAGGGTTGTGTGCAGAACGCACTGGCAGGAAACCCGGTCTCCGATTGGGTCCTCTGGGATTCTGGAGAGGATCCCGCATCCTACGCACGGTCCATGCGGGCAGGTTCTCGTTGGGGCGGAGCGATGGAAATTGCTCTGTGCGCAAAACTGCGCCATGCTTTCATCGAAATCTTCGAACGAAGATCTTCTGACAATTCTTTTGTTCGAATTGCCTCCTTCGGTGACAGCCGCGAGGCTAACCGAGTACGGCTCCTCTATGGAGGTCGTATTCATTATGATGCTCTGGAGGTGAGGTGAGGCGTTTGGAAAATACCTGGATCTTTGCATCTCCTGATGTTTGCTGTAGTTTCGTTAGTTTCCAGGGGATTTCCATATATTTCTTACTCTTGGAAAGGGATGCTGGGGGGTCCCGATTGTCATGACAAAGCCTCACGGATCCTCTCGCTTTGGTATGGCTTTAGCAGCAGATAGCTGGCCGCTGCTTGGGTTGAATTGCGTCAACAGTAAGGCTGGGACCGTCTGGTCCTTAGTATTCACCCAGATGAGTCGGCGAGGCCAGGTCGAGTCTATGTGAGAGCATAGTTTGCTGAGTCAAATGTTGCCTGGAAATTGCATGAAATTGCCAGAGTGTCAAGCCATGAGCCACAGCAGATCCTCGGTTGTCCTTTCTGATTTTTGCTTTCGGTATGTTACGTTCCAAGACCAGAAATTGTTAAAGGTTTGCACCCATTTGCCTCAATGCCTTGCAAACCTGCTTGGAGGCGAGCCATTGAAGCGCTGAGGATGTGGCATCATGTGGGGTGCAAAAAAGATAAAACACCGCGGCAGCCCTGTGAGGAGACAGAGCCATGGGACATCATAGGACTACAAATTGAGAGACCTTCGTAAGCCATGGGCCATGGATGACACGAGAAGCCTCATGACACCAGAGCTGCCGCAGGTTGCAAGGGCAGACGCGTTCCTTTGCTATGCGGATGCCGCCATCATATCGCTTCAAGAGGGAGGTCCCCGAGGACAAACACAGTGACCATGTAGCAAGCGGTACCCGCTGCATCCTGTTGCACTCAGCTTGTTTCAAGTTGTATCCCTGTGCGATTCCTGCATCCCTTTGACAATCCATGTGTCACAGCTGTTGTCGGTTGGAATTTTTGGTCTGCAAGATGCTGCAAGGACTTGGAGCCCATACCAGTTGCGATCGTTGGAAGGCCCAATGTGGGAAAGTCTACGCTGTTCAACCGGTTACAATCTGGCATCCCAGTTGCATCCAGTGAGGGATTGTGGTTGCAGATGCTGGCAAGGAGTAAGTCTTGAGCTGTTGCTTTCATTCGGGAGTGTTTCTGAGATTTTCTGACAGGTTTATGCATGGATTTGATGGGTTTCGTGAGTAGCACTGTCTGCAATGGGAAAACGCCTCAATTAGCGGAACGGGGAATGGAACTGAAAGCAAAATGTATGTTTCAGACAAGGCACGCGCAAGCAGAAAAAGAAGAATCCCGTTGACCACAAGGCGATTGTCAGCGACCGAGCAGGACTGACCGAAAAGCAACGCTCCGAAAAGCAATGATTTTGTAGTCCCTGAGGTTCCAACGGTTCCAACGTGGGCACCTTTCAAATCGGCAAGAGCTTTTTTTGGATGTTTTCTACAACGTGAAGAGATAATTATATACTAATTCTTATAATATCGCATGTATTAGATTCATATTTCATTTCCTATGTCGGACTTGGGCCTCTCAAAGGAAACAGCCGCTCCTCCAGGAACCACCCGTGATCGCAAAGATTCTTTGGCGGTTTTCGGCGGGTTCGGAGTCCTAAGTCGATGCAAGCGCAATTTTTGATGCTGAACTGTTGGCCAAGGGCAGTCCGTTGTGATATCTATATGTGAAATATAATATGTTTAAACTTGTGGCCAGTTTTAAGGGCATTTGATGTTTCACACTTTGCACGACATTCCTTTGGCCAAAGATGGCCCAAGTGCTTGGCTATAGCATCAGCCAAAGATGGCCCTAGTTGAAGATGCTGGAAGTGCTTCGCAACACATTTTGGATGAGGATGTTGCTCCGCGTCATCGATACTGGGGGCTTGGAGATGCCCAAAGAGACGTCGCAAAGCACCCTGCTGCCTCTTGGCCCAATGGAGTCGCCAAGGTGAGGACTTGGGAAAGTGCCGTGAAGCCGAGGCAAAGTATGCAAGAGCAAGTGTGGAGAGCCATTGCCGAGGCACGGGGTCCAACTTCCGCGAAGCACGCCTTGAGTGCTTTCTTGGCAGAATTGTGCTGCACGTTGTAGGCGCAAGCGATTCTTTTTGTCATTGATGCGCAAGAAGGGGTGTGCCCGACTTGTGCATTGAATCATGTGACTGCTTTACAAGCAGACCAACCATGGAGACACCTAGCCATTGGCATTTTCCTAACGGCGGCAACTACAGTGGCTTTGCACATGGTTGGGATAGACAGGGCGAATACTCGAGAAGATGAAAGTAACATCAACCTTTTGCTGCTCCTGTAGTGCGTGAGCCCTCCATCTTGTGGCATGCCATTGTTACAGTGCAACATGCATGACGAGTTCACTGTCATTTAATGGTTCACAGCTATGATGGTTCGAGATGTGCGAGCGATTACGGAACTCTGAATGATGGAACTGAAGTTCAAAACATGGGTACAAATATGCCAGGATAAGGCAAAAATGAAGGAAATTACATCAAAATCCAGCTGGAATTCTCAAGGGGGGAGGTTTGAAGGGGGGGGCCTGGGACCCTATGACATTATGCTAGCGAAAGCTGATGCTGATTCTGTACTGGGGCACTTTTATATAAAAGGATATAAAAGGTCAAGCAGCAATCCATGTGTGTCAAGCTCCGAAGGCCATGCCGCCGAATTTCTTTGATTTTTGATTTGGTGACAGGTCACTCCAACAGATAGCCACATCGCAGAAATGTTGCGTGACGGCGCTGGCAACGCACTTGACTCAGTTGGGGTAGCAGCCGAACAGCCTGCAGGTGGATTTTGCATGTTGTTGGGATGGATCCAAGCCGGACAGTTGTCCTTCTCAAGTTTATTCAGCCTGAAGTTGCAACGCTTTCTGCTTGTCAATCAGAGTTTGGCTGCGCCAAGGCGGACAAGTACCGGGACCTTTTTAAGACAGACACACCCAAAGAGGTGCCGTTTGGACCTTAAGCCTTTGGACACCGATGTTGTTGAACAAAATATTTTCCCATGTGCAGCCAAGGATCATTCTTATTGCCAACAAGGCAGAGGATGCATTTATTGGCCCGTACTTGAACGACTGCTACGATTTGGGCGTTGGAGATCCTGTTTTGTCCTCAGGCCAAGATAGACCAAGACAGACCAAGTACCAAGAGTCTCAGTGGATAGCCCCAAGCATGGATACCAACCATGGATGCTAGCCTGCTGGAGCCGTCCATGGAGCCGCCCTTGGAGAATGCTTTCCGTGGTCTTACCAATGTGGACGTGGCATGACCTTCATCAGCCTTGAGGTCATCATGTCTGCTCAGAAAAATCAGGGCACCGTTGGGTGCCAAGTTGGGCGTTGCATGGCCTTGCACTTGGGATCACATTGGCACTTCGAACCGAGTCAGAAGAATTGAACATGCAAATGTATGCAAATATATGCACATGTAGTATGCGAATGTATGCGCATTTGAAGTCAGACAAGACAGGGAAGCATAACATCATGACCAGCTTACGGCCTTGGTACTCGTATCAGTTTCTTGCAGAATTTGCAATCGATAAATCGATGCCACCAAAGATCATGGTAAACAGCACAACTGCAAGATGCACACCATGTGCAGGAAGAGCGAGGGTTCTTGTGCAAGATTACTCTTTTACCCATGGTTTTTGTTGGGTAAAGCAACCGCCTAAGGCACCATAAGAAGCACCCTGTCAGCCTGCCATTGAAGGGATATGAGGGAGTGAGAACTGCATCAACCCATTTGGGTCCATTTGGTCCCAGCTCGCTTGAGATTGTCCTGCCGCTTTGTCAAGGAAGACCTCTATGACCGACTCTTTTTAGAAGTTGGTCATCTTCAGCAACGGGAAGAGGAACCACGCGCTGGGCACTGACACTGAGTAAACTGCCAAGTGTTTTGATGGCTAGATCGATTTACATGGTATTTTTATTTGGCATTTGCTCATATTTTTTTGAAGTGAGGCAATGTCACTCCCCGGGTCTTCGCATTGAACATCTTTAAGCGCTTTAAGGGTTTTTTGGTCGGATCCGCAAAGGAATCATTGACAGCTCCATGTGCGAATTGAGCTACTGGTTTGGAAAGGAGATTCACCCTGGCACTGCGTTCATGGATGCCGGCGACCCCATGCTCAGGGAGGAAGAGGTGACGCTCAGCGAACAACATGTTTATTTGCAAATGTTCTCTCATTTTCACACTGAATGCTGGCTGGGAGAATACATAGAATTCCTGTTTGACTATGACTTTGGTTTCTTATTTTCCTGTGATTCAATCCGACGCTTGACACATTCCGCTGCACCACTTTCATCCGCGCATTGACGGGACTTCTCCCATAGAAAGGATCCTTCTTGCAGAGCATGAATTTTTCCAATCAACTCATACTTAAACTGATAAAGAAGAGTCTGAAAAAAACTGATATCTTCAGAATCATTTAATTTCCCAACAGATTTAGAAAACAGTGAGATTCATCCAGTTTCAGCCTGTGGGAGAACTGGAGGCGGAAGGGACATGAAGGGACTGGAGGAACGGGAGGCTTCCAATTTTGACCAAGCAGTTCATGTGCGCAGGAGGAAGAGCTTCGAGAGGAAGAGCTTCGAGAGGAGGACTTGCACTGCCATTGGTTCGTTGGAGCGATGGAGTTATCCAACGACATCGAACATCGTAATAACTTTGTAAGGAAATACATGGAAATACATCATCAGATAGAGTTGGATTTTGTCAATGAAGATGTATAGTAAAGAGGATGCTTTGCAGTCATAATAGTGAGGTGTGTTTGTTGGCAGACCAGGGTTGGGCTTTCAGAAGGTAGCACCGCACCTGTTTTTGGATACAGGGGCTCGGCCAGGATGGCTGTAGGCACACCCATCAATTACCCGCACTTCATATGTCATATCATGTCATATCATGTCATACAATTGTATGCAAGTATCATGACTTCAGCCACTTGCTGACCAATCGCACGTCGGTGAGGACGAAGAGTTGGATGAAGATGGGGATGTAGATGAGCAATCTTCAGGCTGGAGTTAGAGTTGTTAATTTTTCCAAATTCGCATCAAAGCAAGCAGCATGAGCAGAGCTAGGCCCCACACTTCCTTGGTTGTCGCTGGAGATGTCAGAGCAGCAGAGGATGTCGCTAAGGCCAGAGGGGTAGGGACATCGGGAATCCCAACAGGTCCTTGGTCAGCTGCTGAATCGATCAGTTTAGAAGCGTCCAGGTACATGGCGCATCACCCTGCCGATCCACTTGGAGATCTTGACCCCGGCTTGAAAGCCATGTGCTTGGAGATCTTTGGAGATTTACATTCACAAGGAATTGCCAAACAAAAATTGGCTTAATTGATTTAATTGTTTGGACGACTACCTCAGAGTACAAGAATGTGCGCATGAGTCCTTCTATTGTTCAGGGGTGCCAGGTGCTAAGACTTACAGCCACATGAATCATCATGAATGCCACCAAAACTTGGTGCGGTTTCATGAAAGACCCGGTATGTTTAGAGCAATGATGTGCTCGTATTTGCCCGGAGTTCCTTGATTTGGTCTTCCCAAAGCCACCTTCGCCAAAAATGTGGGGCTTCAGATGGCTATCTTTGGCAGTGCCAAGGCTGCGGTGATGCATGAGCACCCCGGGAAGTGGTGGCTCAACGTTCCTCGGGGACGGCTCTGGTTGACGGTAGGCCAGTAGGCATGACAGGGCCTCCCAAGATGGGCTCGCAGGCAACATTTTAGCAGTCATTGTATGTCATTATGCATTAATTATGCATTAGTTATGAATCTTGGCTTGCTCATACTGATTCCATACTGTGGAACTCTGAATTTGCAAGCAACTCGTTGGAACTTGACTTGTGAGCCTACGGCCCGAAGAGATTTTCAGAGAATCATGAGATATCAATGTGATTTTTGATTTTTACCGCTCTGATTGGTGCCTTCTATATCTTCCATGTGTTCTGGATCCGAGGCTCCACAGCGTGCGCTTCCAACAAAGGAGGCACGACACATCAACGGTTCACGATGGTAACGGCCAGCAGCGGCAAGGTGTCGGCCATGGCAGGTAGAACACGAGGGTAGACCCCTGGACAGTTTCCAATGTTTGGGAGGTTGTAGCCGACAAAGTACTCACTCGATCTTAGCCCAACCGCGAAGTAAGGGAAAGGTGCAGGATTTAGAGAGGGTCGGGTGGGATTAGTGAAAGCAGGAGTCAGGTGAGTTATGTGAAAGTGGAGGACATGTGTAAGTTCAGAACTTTGTAGCGTGGCTGCCTGGGGCAAGCTCTGGGCTCATCGCTTCGGGCCTCTGCGACCAATCAATCCTTCGGGAACGGCAGGGTGTTTGCCCAACGGAGTCTCCTTGTGACTCCCTAAGCATTCCGAGGTCCAATTGTAAAGCAATCGTCCATCACTCGACTGCTCAGCGTTGTGCCTACTAGTAGCACAAAATGATGAACAACTGAGCTCTCGGTGCGATTTACACCGGCAAGACAGAGAACAGCGCGGGCATCTACATCAGAGGGAAGGGGGTGTCGAGATGGGTGGGGAGTCGCAGGGTGAGGGAAGGTTGTGAGGGTGGGAAGGTTGTGAGGGTGAGAAGGTGAAGGAAAAACACAATAGGCTTGGCCATTTGCAGAGTCACAAGCAACCTCGCGCGCTTTTAAGTTCCCAACACCACGGTCATCCTTCCTACCGCCACCATCACGTTAATATGATACGGTTTGACATTTGAAGATATTGAAATGTTCATTTCTGCAAGGCCAGGGACTACGTGCTTCGGTGAAAGCCTTAGTTCTCTGAGGAAATTCCTGAAGTTGATGCAGCTTAACGCTGGTAGATTCTGGCACAGAAGCACAGTTACGCTCACACCATGCAGGCAGAAAACGAAAGAGAGTGTGTCTATGGCAGTAGTAGATTTTCTTTTTGGCCGCCAGGGTACCCAAAGACATCCACCAGTGCTCCAATCTTTGATGTTACAGTATTTGATGCATTCTGCGCACGGCATTCCCAGTACCAGTAGGAAGTAGTATGGCAAAAGATATCATTTCTGTGTGTAAATATTTATATGCAGAAATTGCGCCCAACGTTCTGGATCAATCTCACCTGCAACGCGCAAGTGCTGAAGGCTACTGCGTAGCAAAATCTTGCAGGTGTCCACTCCCAACTGGGATATCGGTTTCTGATGATCGTGGTTATGGATGTGATGGCGGCTTGGTTTGGACATTGCCAAGTTGAAATGTTGTTGGCGAGAAGGCGCAAGCAACTTCGTGGCCAGCCCAGTAAATAAACCCACCATGGTTGGGATTCTGTTGAAGAATGCTGAGTACAAACCATTGTTGCTCCAATACAACTCAGGACCTTAATTGCTGCCTGCTGTGTTGCCATGGTGGACATCTCCTCCCCCTGCCAATGGAATACCCCAATGCAGCAAGACCCAACCAGCATCAATGAGCATCATTTCAGCATCAATGAGCTGATGCTTTCAAACACGCGTGCATTATATTGTTCAATATTTCAGACCGTTTTAGGTAATTGAACTGTTTTCATGATAGTGCATAGCGAAGTGTCTTTAAATTGTTTCCCTATTTTTCCCTATGTTTCCCTATGTTTTCCTATGTTTCCCTATGTTTCCCTATGTTTTCCTATGTTTCCCATTTTACTGTTTGAATTTGTTTGTTTGTCCAAGTTGGAGTTGCTGGACACCAAGGCACCGTAGGGCCGAGGAGATGGAGAATGCCATGAAGATTGCAGTGGTTGGACGGCCAAGCGGTGGAAAGTCAGGGAAGCTCAGTGGCTGATGGGATCTGATGAAAGCTTCCCTGAATTTGGATGTTCCTTGCCAAGTGATGGGTCACTCTCCATTGGATTTGGAAAGCAAGGACTGCTGCAAGGACTGCAATGACTTATGATATTTTTTGATGATTATTTAAGGATTGAAAAATCGTTTGTTTCAGGGCTTGAAGGTGGGCCACGGTGGGTCCACACTTTTGTTCAGTTGCACTTTGACCAAGTGTACAGGTCGAGCATCATCAATGCACTTCTCCAAGAGGAAAGATGTATCGTGTCCCCTGCATTGCTTGAGCCGGTGCTACCCTCAGCTGGGCTTTGACTGAGCAAAGCCAGGTGGATGAGAAGGACGGTACAACCATGGACTCCATCATCACGGATTGGTACGGCGCTTAGGAGAGCCATTTCTTGGGCTCGCCACAGCCTTGCTTGCAAGATGGCACGTCGCCTCAGCACAGCACTTGGATCAATTTTTCGAAGGGATCATGCGAGGAGGTTCCATGATCAAACTTCCAACATGAGTAGATGGTGGTCTCAGTGCCCAAATGTTTTTTTTACTGCTGATTTTCAATGATTGTGAATCTCGGTGTGGAAAGTACTTGTCTATGTTCTCTTTGCACTGTCTTGTAGTATCCTTTTTATCACTCTGTCCGTCAGAAGGTGCTTCAAAGAGCAGCCCATCAAGCTCATCGACACGTTTGGCAGCCAAACCAATGGCCCAGAAATGTCCAGAATGCAGATGCTGATAATTCTTGCAATTCGAGCGGTTGAGACGAAACCGATGTTTTTTTTTTTTTTTTGCATCAGTCCGGAGCAGAAGGTGTGCTGAGTGATGCTTCCTTTGCCCCTCATTCAGATTCAAGGTGTGTGTGAGATACTTTTGGCAGCGGTTGGGACGTGTTGGGTCCATTGCTAGCTTTACACGCTTAATCCATCTCAATCTGAATCTTACTATCTTAATAAATCTTATTAAAGTGGCAGGGGTCCAACATGCACCAACAACTTCTCCTTATAGCTGGCTGATTTTCTTCCAGCTCCTCAGCTCCTTGAGGTGCGGGGTTGGCAGAAATTTCACCTACCCCGGCCTTCGCAACACAGAGCTTGGCACCACAGATCCTGGGACGCTGCAAGCCAGTGCCATCCAGTGCCTAATGGAGGCAACCATGTGGCCACATGAAATGTCGTGAAGTATCCTGAAGCATCATGCATTTCCCTATGAAATTGTTGGTGAACTTATCCCCCATGAAATTGGAATTTCATGGAAGAATTGACAATGGGCCAACAATGGGTTCATTAAGCTTGGCAAGCATTAAATCTCACATGGTGCGCCTTGTCAGAGTTCCACCGGAAAAAAAGACCGATAACCAAGGACCTGCTTTGTTGTTTCCTGTCCCAGGTCATTTCCTGCTGTACGTTCTTGTTGTATTTGTTTTTGACCTATTTTGACGTGATACTTTGGTCCAGCATTTCAACCCCTTTTCCAGTGAGATTTGATACAGATCTGCGTTTTAGTATTGTTCATTTCCTGAAGTAGGGGTTCCACGTTGTTGAGAGTCTCACGCATAGCCATATCGGCACACATAACGTGGGCTTATACGTCCTGGAGCGGCTATGATAGAATTCGCTTGGAGAATATGAAAGGATATTGTGCACCAGGTAAGCTTTTCACCCCTGACATGCAGTTCATGTCGGTTGAGAGACAGATACAGACAGTACGTAGGTTCATGATGGTTCATGATGGTTCATGTAGTTTCTTGGTGCCGCGAATGGGTAGGGATTAGTTTGTTTCACCGTGCTTGACCTGCCACATCCTGCCACATGATGTTTGTGGAGCTTGTTTGCATCCCAAGGTTCACGGAGCCTGGAATGGGTACCAAGAAAGCGATTCGTCGTGCCAATGGCTGAGCTTTCAGGGCTTTTGTTGAAAGTGTTGGCGAGCCACGTAATGAGCGGACCAGGCAGTTTGCACAACTCAGTTTGTTGGTCCACTGGTGAACACACACACACACACACACTTGTCATGAAGGCAACTAAGACGGTTACAGGTGGACATTTGTGTTCCCCGAAATCAAACGACCACGCGACTGCTCTGGAGAATTGGCAAGAACCCTGCTGTGAGCTGCGAACTTTGGTGAGGCGCATGTCGTTGTCCTATGCCTGGATGCTGTCCGCCATGTAAAGGGCACCCACAACCACAACGCTTGTGTCTTGGCTGAGATTTCTCAGAGATTTTCAGCACATTGATTGGGCACACGCGCCTCTCACATCCTCTAACCTAGTGGCACAGTAGACTCAGACTCAGTAGACCTGAGATTTCGTTCACAGATGCCAAGGCCCAAGTAGGATGGAGGTGAGACTGGGCAACTACATTGTGGGCGAGGGGAAGTGCTTGGTGATCGCCTGGCACCAAGTCGAAGAGGGCCATTCCAAGGATGGCTCTGCAGTTTGACGGGTTTCTTCTCCAAAAAAGAAATAGCATCTAGCAAATCTTGGCAGTTCATGCTTTGGTGGCCAGCATTTATGAGAATGTTGCATGCACCGACCCTCGGCTTTTGATCAAACCTAAGATTGGGAGAGCAGGCGGATCCAAAGTTGCTGAAGAACATGAGCACGCAATTGATTGCGGTGGCAGATACAAGGAATAAAAACAGATGTGAAAAGCATCGAATCCACATTGGTCCACAGATGATTAGATATTTCAGCGCATTTGTTGCAGCATAGTGCAGCACCTTGCAGTGATACAGTGCTCGGTTTCAACGGACGTGTAAAACATGCAGACCATGAGCTCCGTCAAGATGAAAACTGAAAGTCAAAGCTTTATTGACACTCTCCGCGCAAAAGTAGTTTGGCGAATAAAAGCAGAGTGAACCAAGTGGGCCAGATGGCCGCAGTTTAACAAGTTGCAGCATACACTCAGACTGACTACCAGAGTGGTAGACACTTTGCGTCGCCCCCGATGTTTCCACCGTGTGTGGATGTTAATGCCGGGAGCGTGGCCTCATTAGAGATGCTGAAAGATGAGCAGGCACCTCACCAAAGAAGTATAACCTGGCAAGATTTTTTGGTCACAATGTGATGGATGAGTTGGTTAATAAAACCTTTTGTGGCAGAAATGTTTTTGCTTCATGACAACTGAAAGGCGTGTTGAGCAGTCTTGAAGCGAGGAGCCTCCTTAAAATGTTCTAAACTTTGTGCATTTGATGGCTGCTTTCAATATCCTTGCCAGGGCCATGTGGCTGACACGCCACGCTGTGGCTGGCGGGTCCTGCAGCTCTCCGCCTGTGACATTTCAGAGGCACAATTTGTGAGAATCTGCTGGGCTTTGCTCGGCTTGAAGAATCGGATCCACCATGATTGATATTTGGTACACGAGGATGGTAGGCTATATGGCAGTACGCCGCAGTACGCCCTTCAACTGCTTGCAATTCTGCTGGGAGCATGATGAGCCGCCAACCTCTCGTTGCCATTTTCATTTTCTCGGGGGCCAGGAACAAAGGGCGATGGAGAAGTTCGCGCAGGTCGTTGACAGCGGCGCAGCCTTGCCAAACATGCAGTGGGTTCAGCTAGAGACAATGAGGCTTACCAATAGGTGAGTGCCAAACTTGATATAATTAATATTGACCTTGGGTATGTTTTTCTGGACTTTGAGTTACCAAGTGAGCCAATCTGATGGGCAGATGCCAGAGAAATGGGCGGAAGTCACTGACTGCCTCACTTGGCACCTTCGATTCATGGTGACATATGGCTATGGGTCAAAATTAAACAACCAACCAATGGGGGATTTCCACCAACAAAACAAGGGAAAACAATGGTTAATGGTGGGGAACCAGGGGTACGGGGTTTTGACCCACAGCCATATGGGTACCACATGTTACCACTGATTTGTCAAGGTAATTGCAGCTGTTTTGCTGGACCCAGATGGGGATGCTGCTCAGCGCAGGGCGCCCAGTACTTTGAAGGGATTGGGTCAGGTGGCGAGAGAGAGGTATTGAATTAAATATATGCGTGTATACGCGTAAGAAAAATCCACAGACTCGTGTAGACTGACCCAAAATTGATAATCCATGCTTTACTCAATTTCTTCGGAGTCAGTAGTTTTTTTCTGAGCAAAGTTGACCTCTGCTTTTGCTGTGAGGGATAAAAACATCACAGGTGGCTGTCAGCTGGCAGGCTTTGGACACTCTGGCGCGTGCCGTGCTATGGCTTCCATGGCAAAGAGGCTTAGAGAGACTGAGCTTCTTTGGTGCTACATTGCTACATTCGAGCAATTGGGTCTCAAGATTTCACTGAGCGTCATTACCAGCACAAGGGAGAGAGAGGGAAAGAAAGAAAGAAAGAAAAACGAAAGAAACAGAACAAAGATTAGAGAAATGTAGAGAATAGAAATGAATAGAGGGGAAAGTGTTTTGATGATTTCAATGTTTGGAAGGAAACTGATTCTTGAAGCAAGTTTGCCAGGCACACCAGGCCAAGGCGCTGGCAACGTTTAGGCAGCGGCCGTTTGAGGAGACGAAAACAAGGCAAGGGGCAACTTCCACCTGGCACCCCAAAGCAAAGAAAACACAAGTCCAAGTGAAGATCCCAAAGAAAAGATCGACCAAACAATTGAAGATTTGGAGCAATTAGATTTACGAACCCTTCGGGGTTTTGGAAAATGCTCATAGTGGGCCTCGGATGAAACCATCATGGCACCTGATCATGCAGGTACGCGTGAAGTTCGTGAAGCTTGGATCCAGAAAGATGGGGCAAGTTCCACCGTCAGCACCAAACCTACTGCGGCTCGATTTGCAGAGACAGCTGTGTCATGATGTACAAGTCTACAACGATTGTACTTCTTAGTTCTGATATTGTCTAATGGAGCTGCGTACACTGTACATGTTGATGTTCATGTGGTTTACCCCGTGGGTTCCAGATATTTTCGTGGTGCTTTGGATGTGCCCAGGAAGATTCGCAGAGGCCATCACCAAGAGAAGATGCCCTCAGCAACATAGCGGTGGATTTCTTCCAAGGCCGTGCCAAGGTGAGGGTTCAGCTGCCGGAAAGGTTTCGTGCCAGCTGCGGTTTGAATAAGTAGCGCAGTTCGTGTGAATTGGGGGGGCTCATTTTGACAGTGTTACAGGGAAGTCAATTTTTCTCCAGAAAAAATGAAAAATATTAGAAACAAGTATTATAAGTATTTGACTTGCTCAAGCTACCGCCAGTTTTGGATGCAAGGCACTCATGCTAACACATGCACCTACGATTTAGTTTTGCATGTAATTATCTAGGCTAAATGTAGATATAACATGCCAATTTCATATAAAAAATGTAGATATGACAATCCAAGTGTACCAATTTTTACTGATCGTCTCCAGTGGTCAAGAGAGTCTGCTCTGACTTCTCATAGTCCGAGGTGCCACCATGCCAAGCTTAAGATTCTTCAAGTGCCTGTAACATCTGTAAAGGATGCGTCTTAGATGTCTGATTTGTTTGAGAAATCAGGGGGTGCCCTTTGCTTCATGGATGCTTTGCATGTTTGAGACTGCCGATTGCTGCTGGAAGTTGCCATCCCCAAAGCTTGCAGCGCCTTGCAATGCCTAGCTGTCTCAGGTGCAAGAAAAGCTGGACTTATCAACTTGGATGGCCTCCCTGCCAGAGCAACTTCCCATCTCACAGGTGGGTGGGCCATGAGCCATGCAGCCTATGCACACGGTTAAGAAAAGAGGATGACCCGACTGATCCACAGATGCCTCACATGTCACAGAAGTCCCCGTTGCCACCCTGAAATCAGCTAGGCTTAAAGCCTGCTTTGTCAAGAGATTCTGCTTTTTTGTCCGTTCGAAAGGCTAAACACTCACCCACAAGCACCTGATGAGTTGGGCCGCAATTGATGGACTGCTTGCAGGTGTCCATTCCTGGCACGCATGATTCGGCGACCTTTCAAATGTGGCCTTTACCAGTGAGCTGGGAGCCTTGTCAAATTGCAGCGAGGAAGAAGATCGGGGATGTCCTGAGATCGACTTGCACAAATATTATTTCACCTATCAATGAACATGTGCACATATCAATGCGTGCGTAGATGCAGGTCCATTCGGTCCATTCATAGGAATTGATGATATATGGTGTAGCTGTGCGTGCACATGTATGTGCATACCCAATGATTTACGTATGGAATGTGATTCTGTCACTGTCCATGATGCTAGGGGGATATTCTTTTGCAACCCGCCTTTGGGGCGCAGATGTCGTGCGGAAACAATAAACATACAGCCGAATATAGCCACATAATTTGAGGCATCATTAGAAACCGATCTTGTTTGCATTTTGGTCCAATGAATCAGTCTCACGATCTTGGTCACCTGCTCAAGGAATACCTGTGGGCCTTTGGCCAGACGCAGGATTGGGACTTGTCCACCCAACTATCTTCAGGCCGATCCTGGTGGCCAAAAAAGATGCTGGGTGGTCATGTTGCCAATGTATCAAACGTGGGATCCTATCCCTGCGAATGGACCATGTGCTCTGTTCCCAGTGTTTGAAAGTCTTCTAGGACTGTCACTACTTGGATCTAGCTGGTACGTTTTGATGGTAGCTTTCCACCAACGAATTGTTAGGTTTTGTGGGTGTGCTTGTGGTCGGTGCAGCCCATGCAGAAGCAGCAGGCATTCGATTCTTCGATTTGCGGGTGAAGGGTGATGGGTGGCTGCAGCCTGTCGTCATTTTGCTCGATGTGATCGTTTGATTTGCCTGACATATCCAGATATTGAGCTTGTTCAGACAAGTTTGGAGCAAGCTTGCATTGAGTTTTTGTGAGCAAGTTTTGATGTCCTGGCAACTTGCTTGTGGTCTTTGAACGTGGCCGCTGAGGTATCACGGTCCAATGGCGTGCTCCTTAACCCTTGAGGCTGCGCTGCAGAGTTGCGCGGCCTTCCTATTGGACCATCACAGTGAGTTTCTAATCCTTCGACGCTTGTAGAAGCGTCCAGGCGGTCCTTAAATGGCTTCGCTTGGTCTGGAAATGGCTTCTAGTTGAAGAGAAACACACTGGTTGAATCCCTTTGAGCCATACAAGAGATTTTCCCGCCTTAAAACCTCCAAGTTGGATATTGCAATCGGACCGTGGGGAGTAAGGTCTTCATCACACTTGACAACAATGGCAAACTGTTTGGCCCTTTAGTAGCATCACCAACAGGCGCGATAATACATTCAAGGAGCTAGTCCCCTGCCCTTGTAAATCCCTAGAAGCTGCAGTGGACTCCAGCAGTGGACCGCATTCTTTCACTGTGTCTCATCATCATCACAAGGTTTCCTAGCTACGACTGGAATAGATGCAATCGAGGTAATATGCAACCTAATTTTGCATAGTTTTGCTATGTTTCCATTTCCAATCACTCATCCAATGTCCAATGATCAATAAATGCCTTTGCTTTTGCTTAACAAGCTACCGTCACTGACAGTTGATTTACAATAATTAAGCAAAGCGCAGCTCAAACCAGTTTAAATCAAGAACATTGTTTTTGAAATCGTTTTTTCATAGCTGTTGCCGATGGTTTCTTTTCATTCAAATTGACGTATTGGGTGCCTCAAGACATGGTGCAGCCAGGTTGAGAATGATGTGCTGAACCCGAGATTCACGATTTTTGAATGTTGGTTTGAAAACGATGAAACGGAGCATATCATATTTTTCATAGGTTCATATAGGTTCCATTTGTTCCAGTCTTTTGGGTGATGAGATTAATGAGATTCCTCTCGTGTTTTGAACATGTGGGTGGTAAGCTTTGGGATCAAGCGCCTTAAGAGTTCCACCGGGGCGGAAAGACTTGCGACTGAGGAATTAAAGATGAAGAACGGAGCCGTTCTTCAGCGCAGAAGATTCAAGACCTCTTGAAGAGACTTGCAAAGTACCTGCCACTTCACTTCAGCCCCTTGTTAGAAGATGTTAGAAGCTCAAGTTTTTTTTCTTTCTTGCTGAGACCATTTGTTATTTTCGTTCAGGTCATGCATCACTTGCTTGACCCAAGAAATGTTCCTTCCATGTCCTTCCCTACTTTTGCCACAAATGGCATTGTTTTTTCCTTGGCTTTCACCTTCAGATCCTTCAGCCGTTCAAGGTCCGGAGTTGCGATCAGTTGGCGATTTGCGTGGCCTGATGTGGGTCTTGCAAGACTGGCCGGGCCTGGATGCCTCGTTGAGATGGGCCGGGCCCTCTATGAAAGTCCAGGACTTCTGGAATCCAGGCGAGGCATGGTGAGGCATGTTGCTTAAGGCATCTTAAGGCCACTCCATGGTTGGAAGATGTTTGAAGAATTGTTTGATTCCTGAGCACCAGCAAGACCTCAAGGGCATGTTCAGAGGGTCTTCGGATGTCAGGCTCACCCAAAGAGAAGTGGGTTGCAATTCGCAAGCATTTGCGTGGAGCACCACGGCGACAAGGTCTGGGCGGCGCTGTGGCTCTGCGAGTAACAATTTTGACAACTTTTGATGCAGAAAAGGAAACACATTAAGCACAGCTGAAAAGCAGACTAAACACAAGTGAAACACATCACTAAAAACTGACTCACCAACTTTGAAACATGACTAAATGATTAACCATGATCAACCATGATTAACCCTGATTAGCCTTTTAGCCTGAGTTATCGCCACTCAGTGGCTTGCGAGGGTAGAAAATCATCCGAGACCAAGCACTCGCTGTAGACGAAGCGAAGGATCAACTAACTATGCATATTTGATCATATTTGTGCATTCACTCCATTCAACTCTTACTTACATTTTTCTCAGGCCAGCACAGCCATTGCTGTCATCACAGCTTATTGGCAATTCATTTGGGCAGATCTACTGGGCCCCCAGCAAAAAGTAACTCATGGCATATCACGGCAGTCATTGGCAGTCTATTTGTTGAGTCTACCAAGCTTTTGTTTGCATACTTTACTCATACTGAGTCTGCATTTGTTTGTATTATTTTCCTTTGTTTCATTTTTCAGGTTTCTGAATTGCTTGTACTTTTCGATGGGTATGATTAGATGACTCCTGGGGTCACAAGACTCCTTGGGGGTTGTCCATTACAATTGCACCCCCAACTATCCCCAAAGGATCACTTGTGCGGGCCCAAATCTATCATTTTGCATCAGCAAAGGGCGCAATCTTCGCAGGCGACCGACTTTGTGCAAACTTTGTGAGCGCGCAGCTGCCAGTCTGTATCAGTCTGACATGGCTGAACGGAATCCAGCAAAGGAAGGAAGCATCCGACATGTTTTGACTTATGCTACGAAAGGCCACCTGTAGGTGAGAACCATTGAAATGAGAAGATGCTGCCTCTCACCTCTTGAAATCAGTGATGGCAAGCAGTTGAAGGTTGCCTCAGTGCGACTTGTCCGCGATGCCAAGGTCTTTCCCACGCAGAACTCCTCGATACTTCGCAGGGATTTTAAATCCAAAGCTCTGTGCCTCAATCTCCAAGAGCAACTCAGCGATGACAAGTGGCAGGGAGGTGCCGAACTGCTTAGCCGAGTCAGGACCAAGTGGCAGGTATCAGATACATGATATATTTCAAGATATTTAAATAACGCATTTGGACTAAAATGCTTGTACCGAAGTTCCGTATTCGGAGTCGTCATGTTATACAATTATGAGATCATTCAATGCCAATGTGCTTTGTGCATGATCGTGATTCGCAAGGTGTTCAAGCAGAGTATGTCATGGCTCAACAGACTGGCAACAAGCATGAAACACATATAGTGATATTTCATGCTATTGCACGGTCACAAGCTCAAGGGATCTCATTTGAAGCATTCACAAATATGGTTGTGCTTTGCTACTTACACTTATGCATTTTGTATGATATACATTATAGTATTCAGAAATATTGCTATCTTGCCCACACCGCATTTATATACTGCACTGCGTTTCGGTTGATTTGAGATTCTGTCATTTTCAGTCACTATCATGGGGTGACTGCAGCGCTTCCAACATGGAGGCCATTTCAGAGCCACGGATGTTCGGAGGGGCAAAATGTTGAAGTATCGAAACGTTTCCAATGATCTCTCGATGTCAAAGGCTGCAGTTTCCTACGCTGTCATGGATCATGGATTTGAGCTGAGGCAGGCATCACGCTCTGGGCATTGTCACAGCCTCAAGCTGGCGCATGACTCAGAAATATGCACGGCTCAGCAATGTTCAGAGGTCGCTATGGATTTTCCCACTCGGGAACTATGCCTGGAGATTGTGCGCAAGAACTTTCTGCAAAGTCAAGTGGCAGCCTCTCGAGTATTACACGCCTTAGATGGCTGTAGTGAAGCACCTTGGCACTGGGGCAGCATGCAGCTCACTGCAGCTCAACATAATCTTGTTTCATTATTTAAGGGAGCAAAGGCGTCGTTCGACAGCGTTGGAATTAAATCCATGCCTAGATATGCCAAGCCTGTCCTTTGCAGAACAATTTGCCGAGGAGTACGCAAGTGTTTTAGCAGAATTGGACACAGCTGCGCTGGCACCACATACAGAGAGAGAGGACGCTCGCACGCATGATGGGCTGGCTGGCTAGCATGGTCAAGCACCGAACCGGAACCCGCTGACGAGCGACAAGTGATTTGACAAGTGATTGACACAGGTTGTCTCCATCCATGGTGAATGGCACATGGTACTGAAAAAATTGTAAAGTGTTTGGCATGTGTTGGCCGTGACCCGAGTTGATTTGTGTTGCATCCTGTTCAGACACTTGCATTACCATGAGCCTTTGTTGCACAGTGGAATGTCAAGACAACGCCCGCGCGAACTATCGCGTTTAAATCTTTGGAATCCTGGCCCTGTGGCTTTTGAGGACTATGTGCAAAAGCTTTCAGTTGTCTACTCAAGACTGTTAGTGGAACGGAGCCGCTTCATGATAGCAACCTGGCAATTGGCTCCATGCCAAAATTAACTTCAGGGGTCCTGGGCAGGTGAGTGTCGATCTGAGAAATCACATCATCACTTGAACATCACTTTTGCACTACTCTCTTTGTTTCTACCTGTTTGCCCCACTTTGAATCCAGGAAGCAACTGACATCCGAGAGAAGTGCAAAGCTCGAAGACAAGTGCCCAGCGAACTGCATCTCGGTGCTTCACGAATTTCTCGACTTTTAGAGAAGCAGATGCAGTGGACAAAGAAGAAGGTCCTTTGGCAGAACAGGGAAGCAGCACTGGCGGAGTTTCAAGATGTTAGACTGATCAGTGATCAACTCAGTCTTCCATTTAAGGGGCAAACCCTTGGACGCTGCGAAACAGAGGACATCCCCCCTGGCGAATGACCAAATGAGGCTTCCCATCCTGTTGCACCCTGTCGTCTCTGCCCAGCTGGCCTTGGGATCCCTTGGGAGGGTGAGAAGTGGTGAATCCATGGCGTGATCTTGGCCTCAGGTGCAGGAAGTGACCAAAACCCGGCCGGTAGACGTCTCAGGATGGATCGCACTGTGATTGGCAGGGCAGGGGGCTGAAAAGGCAATGAATTGGAATAGTTTGATTGAATTGTCATCAAACAAATTGGAATTGTTAGACACAAGTTAGAGAAAAGTGTTTGATTGGAAAGTCACAAAACAAATTGAATTGTTAGATAGCTAGAGAAAAGTGACATGAGAATTGATTATTCCTTTTGGAATTCCAGACAGCAAGACTGGACTGTTGTACTTGGTAGCTGAACATGTAGATTTTGTATTGCATCGTTATCATGTGTCATGTATGTGCTAATGCACATAGTACTATATCATATTGTGTTATACCATTAGTACTCCACAGGCGCATCATATTACGTGCAAGTTAGGCGTAGGCATTGTAGGCATCCGCTCAGGATCTCTCAGGTGGGGCTTGTCACCGAGGCTCTCCCAATTTTCACCTCGGTGTTTGATGGCTCTGATCGGCCGAAAAGTTCTTCGAGGCGCCATGTGAAGCCCCAGAGTCTCGAGTATGATCATGTATCGATACCGATACCAACAGCAGCTGGCTTAGATGGAAATTCACTGATTATAAATGGATTCTCCATGATTCTCCGCTCTTTATCTAAATTCATTGGACGAGGCACTCTTCGGTGACTTCATATTCACCTACCAGTGAGAAATTTACTGGAAAAAACTATGGTTTATCGGTATGTTGCCTTTAGGATGTTTAGGGCACTCCCGGGACTGTTGCAACCATTAGACGCAATTCTTGGTGATTATGTTGTTAGGCATTTTATCTCCTTCTTTAATTGAACCTATAAGTCTAAAAGTGTTTGGAACCCTTCGCCTGGCTTCCCCTCGCTCCGAATCATCTCGCTGCCGAGGAAGCAGGGCCGCGGAACAGTGCAGCTCTTCCGGGGTGATCAGGGAAGTCCCACACCGACGGATAAAGCCAGCGTCAACGGCTTCCTTTGATCCACAAGCCTGGCGTCGGAAATGCAAATTGCGTTGCAAAGATCCATTGCGCCAATGAATTCCTTACTTCGACTGGATCTCATAACCCGTAGTCAATCAATAAGAGTTTACCATATAGTTTACTTGGATTATTAGTATAATGGGTTGCCATTGGATTAGTTTAGTCTCGGGGCCTACAGATCTATGTTTTAATGATGTTTCCTCACAGGCACCAAGGAAAAGCCCCGTGGGTGGAAGATAAGCGAGCAATCCGACTGATTTCTGGTCACCCTGAGGCCCTAGGATAGACAAGCGTGGTTTATGCGTGGTTGTTGTGATTATGTCAAGCCTTGCCCTTTTCTGGAGGCTTTAGGGATGTTTTTCATTGTGTACCTTGTTTCCATACATCACAGCTATCCTGCTTGGCAGGGTTTGCAAAGCCGATCCAACATGGACGTTTCTGAAGACATAGCGGTCAATAGATGCTGTCAATAGATAACAACAGTCAATATTTCATATAGTGCACAATAAATATTACAATAGACGACAATAGATCCCTAGTTCGTTTGGGATGCTTTGAGGGGCTGAGTTGTGTAAGACATCCCCACAGATAATTTCTTGCATGTAAATCACTTCTTGCATCCCCACAGAAGCCAAGACCCGGATGGCATGGACAAAGCGTAAGTTGGCGTGGATGTTGGGTTTTTCGCTTTCAAGACTTCAAGTATGAAACACTTTTTGATCCAGAGCTCCACTGAACATGTCAAAACCATTCAGCACGTAGCTACAAGTTTTTTTGGCTTTAATGGATACTTTGCTGAGTCCTCCAAGATGGAGCGACAAACCCAGAAGTCAGTGGATGTCAGTGGTCAATGTCACCACTGGCTCTAAAAGGAGAAATCAGTTGCTTCGCATTGCAAAACGGCCTCACGGCAGCAGTGGGTTGATTTTCAGGCCTCTTTGCAAAGACCCACCATTGGAAAGCAGAAGAGTGCTGTTGCATGCTGTCGCCAAGGCTGTTAACAAGTGGGACCTGATCCACGAAGATGACCAGCCAGAATACAGAGAGCAGATCCTCAACAGGTCGATGAACCGAGCTCATCAAATCACAGGTTGCTACTGAATCATGGGCCCCGATCCACCGCGCAGCATTGTGCTTCTTGACGTGGCAACGTATGATGCCTGGAAACCAATCATAAACCAATCCATCGCTTTTTGCTTCAGTGTGCTGAGACTTGTGGCAGATTGCTGCCCTGATTTGGCAGGATCCATGAAGCCTTCGGCATTGTGAAAGGGGTGCCTGTCATTTTCATGTCTGCGAAGTACAACTTGAACCTTCCAACTTTGATGCACCTTTGTCAGCAAATTGCATGAACATTCGCAATCAAAAAAAACGAGAAAGAGATAGAGAAAGAGAGAGAGAGAGAGAGCTGAGAGAGCGATGATTTCAATCGATGTGAATCATTTTTGTCGGGATGCAATTTGACTTCAGCTGCATGCAAAGATCAAAAGTATCGGTACCCGGTAGCGGGCAGAAAGAAACACATGGGTTGAACCACTTTTTGTATTTTCTTGTAATTGGCAGATCCAATCGGATTCTAGATGTTTTCAAGTATGGTTGTGACACCACATTTAGTGAATGCAAAACATGTCAAACATTTGGTAGTGTAATGAATCAAGGGGGCAAGTCATGAATTGAGGACATTCAAGAAATCCATGCACTTTTAAGATGTCAGAGATTTGAAGCAAGATTAGCTGGGCTCGAGCGAAGGGGTGAGTAAGAAATTATATAGGGGCCATGTCGATAGCTAGGGCCATTTGTCGGAGCACAATGCCTGGCCATTTGTTGATAGCTAGGGCAATTTGCCTTCGTATTGTTTCAAACCAACAGCTCAGAGCCTTGAAGTTCTGCCAAGGACTCGAAGCATGGCAATCTACAAGCGCTGGAGCGCACGCTTGCCGACCAGCAGGCCCCAGAGAGGAAAGGAGTGGAAGGATGAGAGAGGATGTGGATGGATAAGGCATCAAGAGAAGGAGATAGAAGGAGACAAATAGAAGGAGGTACATTATTTTTCATTGCGCTGGGCCGCTGGGAATGTGTAAAGTAAATCGGGGCAGAGTTGTCATTGTCACATTTTGTCACCTCAAAGAAGGATCAACTTCTTTATTCTACGCCTCAAAACCTGCACCACATGCAGCTGTCTTTAGTGCTGCAGGTTGAACACCTGGCTTCAGGCGCGAGGCTGAGCCACAAAGGGCCCACAGTGCAGGGAAAGATATGGCTATGGGTCAATATGAGGCCACCAATAATGGAGGATAATGACCAACAATAATAAAGGAAAACAATGGTTAATGATGGGGAACCAGGGGTACGGGGTTTTGACCCACAGCCATATGAAGAAATGAGGTGTTCGAGGGATGAAGTCCACTGGATTGTGATCCCATGATGTTGTGTTTCGATACGGTAGTAGCCGTACTCCCAAATAAATGTAGAATATATAAGACATAAGATATGCTTTTTCAGATTTTTTCAGGAAAATTGGAAGGGCATTCGCGCGCTGCCACAGTCACCAACAGTCATTGGCAAAAAGCCTGCGCACTTCCTCCTCCCAGAAATGTCCTCCGCAAAGCCCTCACTGCTGGAGGCCTGGATGATCCGATGGCCACCACCCTGGCGAAATGGGCAAAAGTCTGGGGCCTGATTTCTTTGCTTAGTTGTTTTTACGTGCCCAACTTTCAGGTCTACATGCGTATGTAAAGTTATGAGGCATTTTATAAACTCAATGTACTGTTTCAAGTTTCAAGCCACTGCATTCGAAATCGCGGAGCCAGGTGCAACGTGAAATATGTGACTCAGACGAGGGTCAGGCTCCCCAGTTGGGTTAAGGAGTTCGCTCATAGCGGTTGGCTACCAAGCGCGCCTGAGAATCCCAAGCACTGACAGCACCCCCAAACAAAGAAATTTGCCCAGCGGGGTGGAACTTGTCAAATGTGACTCCATCAGCTGGTTTTGTCTCGACAGGGCAACCGTCTTGAGATTTCAAGGGTCGAAATCCAAAGGTCCCTGATACACAACGATTCACTCGCCGCCGCCAAGACACGACCACCAACCTTTGTGCTGTGGACCAACTCAACCTATGGAGACTTTCCCACGAACTACTTGCGGCAGCTGCGAAATGCGATGAGAGAAGAATTCCGCATCAGCCTGGGCACCTGGAGTTGCCAAGTCTCCGTTACCTGGGATGGCTGGAAGAAGTCATTTGTGATGTGCATTAGTTTCTTCACCGACCCTTTGTATTTTTTGGGATGGCATAACTACTCACAGTCGCCTGGGTTCTCGCATCTTTTTGCAATCATAAAAGTGTAGAACAGCCATGTTTGATCGGAGGTTGCACGCATTTCATTGCAGAAGTGTGGGTGGTTTGATGGCATTCTGCATAGGCCTCTCCTTCACCCGCACGCCATATAAAAGGAAGCATGTTCACCAGGATTGGAACAGTGAGGTTGACCTTGGTCCATGATTGAACCCTCAAGCGCCTGTGAAATCTGGGCATTTGCTTCTTGCACTTTCTTGCATCATCTTGCTAAGGTGGTGTTCCCATTCACTTCTTGATTCGATCCACCATGATGCCCAAGCCGCGGAAAAAGATCACATAGCACCTTGGATGGTCGCTAGGGAGGGGGCAGGAGGCGTCAGGAGCTGATCCTTGAGGAAAGGAGTAGGTAGGGATGTGGGCATGGGGTCCTACCTCGAAACCACTGAGACTCGGGAGGGCTCAGAGCCACAGTGACTTCGAAGAACTTCCACACTGCTCTTGAAACTCAAAACCCAATATAAGCTAAGAAAAATATACTTGGACTGAAATCAACATCTTGAACGCGTCAAGCTGTTTGGGGAAGCGGCGGACGCTTCAAACGAATCGGAGAGCCTGCTTCAGTTCTGGTTTTGGCTTGATTGGTGGGCTCCCGCTCCTGTAATCAAGTTTGATATTCTCCCTTGCAGTATGCTTGATTGTAATTCCTGAAAGGGATTGCATGGACTGAAACTTTTGGAAAAGTTTGTGAAAATCCATCTAGGGGTGCCTCCATGTGCCTCCTGTTCTGTCCTGTTCGTTTGTCCACGATGCAATCATCGCGACCGCCAAGTACGGATGCAAGATCAGATGGGCCTGTTCCGTACAAAGCATTGTGATGGTGACGTGCCCCTATCTACTATACCCATCTATACCCCTACCCATTCTCAGTCGGACTTTGGACCCTACATTTGTGACAAACGATGTGTTGCAGCGCCGCATTGCCTTTTCTGAGTTTGATTTTTCGCCACGTGCTCAGTAAAGACATGCTGAAGTGGAAGCGCCTGGGTCCAAAGCAGGCGGGCCTGAAAATGATCTGAAATCATACGTCCCTTTGGGAACCTTTGGGCACGTCCGCCTCTCTCGCTTCAGCA
>VSDK01001094.1:492461-521361 GCA_009767595.1 Symbiodinium kawagutii | reverse complement strand
TATATTACCAAAAAAAAATAAAATTTAATATATAAATATTTTTTTTTTTAAATAAATATTAATATATTTAATTTAAATTATTTTTATATATTTTTATTTTATTAATATTTTTTTTTTTATTAATTAAAAAAATATTTAAATTTTTTAAAAAAAATAAATATTAATAAAATATTTTTTAAATATATATATTATATATTATTAAAATAATATTTATTTAAAAAAATATAATTAAATTATAATAAATAAAATTTAAATATATTAAATAATATTTTAAAAAAAATAAAATATAAAAAAAAAATATACATCTAATTTTAAAAAATATTTATTTATTCATATTTCCTAATATATTATTTTTCATTACCTACCACCATTACATACAACATCCACCATAACCCACCATCATCCAGGACCATCCACAATCAATCCAAAATATACATCTAATTTTAAAAAATATTTATTTATTCATATTTCCTAATATATTATTTTTCATTACCTACCACCATTACATACAACATCCACCATAACCCACCATCATCCAGGACCATCCACAATCAATCCCCATCTATACCCCCTCACACACCATCTCCCATTACCGACCATTATCCACCAGTACCCACATAATCTATCATTATCCACCAGCATACACAATCATCCACCATCATTCATCATTATTTACGACCATCCACGACCATCCACCATTAACGCCCCCATTTACGCCCCCTTACACACCATCTCCCATAATCTACCACCACCATACACGATCATCCACCATCATCCACGACCATCCACGATCAATCACCATTTATGCCCCCTTACGCACCATCTCCCATCCCCGACCATCATCCACCATCATCCTACGTCACCGACCATCATCTACCATCATCCAACATGATCTATCATCATCCACCATCAAATACGATCATCCACCATCATCCATTATTATCTACGACCATCCACGATCATCCACCATTTACGCCCCCTTACACACCATCTCCCATCGTCTACCACCATCATACACGATCATCCACCCATTATCCACCATCATCCACGACCATCCACGATCAATCACCATACGCCCCGAACACACCATCTCTTATTACTGACCATCATCCACCATCATCCAACATCACCGACCATCATCTACCATCATCCAACATGATCTATCATCATCCACCATCATACACAATCATCCACCAGCATCCATCATCATCTACGACCATCCACGATCATCCACCATTGACGCCCCGTTACGCACCATCTCCCATCATCTACCCCCATCATACACGATCATCCACCATTGTCCACCATGATCCACGACCATCCACGATCAATCACCATTGACGCCCCCCTACTCACCATCTCCCATCACCGACCATCATCCACCATCATCCTACGTCACCGACCATCATCTACCATCATCCAACATGATCTATCATCATCCCCCATCAAATACGATCATCCACCATCATCCATTATTATCTACGACCATCCACGATCATCCACCATTGACGCCCCCTTACGCACCATCTCCCATCACCGACCATCATCCACCATCATCCTACGTCACCGACCATCATCTACCATCATCCAACATGATCTATCATCATCCCCCATCAAATACGATCATCCACCATCATCCATTATTATCTACGACCATCCACGATCATCCACCATTGACGCCCCCTTACGCACCATCTCCCATCACCGACCATCATCCACCATCATCCTACGTCACCGACCATCATCTACCATCATCCAACATGATCTATCATCATCCCCCATCAAATACGATCATCCACCATCATCCATTATTATCTACGACCATCCACGATCATCCACCATTGACGCCCCCTTACGCACCATCTCCCATCACCGACCATCATCCACCATCATCCTACGTCACCGACCATCATCTACCATCATCCAACATGATCTATCATCATCCCCCATCAAATACGATCATCCACCATCATCCATTATTATCTACGACCATCCACGATCATCCACCATTGACGCCCCCTTACGCACCATCTCCCATCACCGACCATCATCCACCATCATCCTACGTCACCGACCATCATCTACCATCATCCAACATGATCTATCATCATCCCCCATCAAATACGATCATCCACCATCATCCATTATTATCTACGACCATCCACGATCATCCACCATTGACGCCCCCTTACGCACCATCTCCCATCACCGACCATCATCCACCATCATCCTACGTCACCGACCATCATCTACCATCATCCAACATGATCTATCATCATCCCCCATCAAATACGATCATCCACCATCATCCATTATTATCTACGACCATCCACGATCATCCACCATTGACGCCCCCTTACGCACCATCTCCCATCACCGACCATCATCCACCATCATCCTACGTCACCGACCATCATCTACCATCATCCAACATGATCTATCATCATCCCCCATCAAATACGATCATCCACCATCATCCATTATTATCTACGACCATCCACGATCATCCACCATTGACGCCCCCTTACGCACCATCTCCCATCACCGACCATCATCCACCATCATCCTACGTCACCGACCATCATCTACCATCATCCAACATGATCTATCATCATCCCCCATCAAATACGATCATCCACCATCATCCATTATTATCTACGACCATCCACGATCATCCACCATTGACGCCCCGTTACGCACCATCTCCCATCATCTACCCCCATCATACACGATCATCCACCATTGTCCACCATGATCCACGACCATCCACGATCATCCACCATTGGCGCCCCCTCACGCACCATCTCCCATTATCTACCACCATCATACACGATCATCCACCAGTATCCACCATCATCCACGACCATCCACGATCAATCACCATTTACGCCCCCTCACGCACCATCTCCCATCACCGACCATCATCCACCATCATCCAACGTCACCGACCATCATCTACCATCATCCAACATGACCTATCATCATCCACCATCATATGCGATCATCCACCATCATCCATTATTATCTACGACCATCCACGATCATCCACCATTGACGCCCCCTTACACACCATCTCCCATCATCTACCGCTATCACACACGATTAACCACCATTATCCGCCATCATGTACGACCATCTACCATTATACCTTGTACACTATCTCCCATTACCGACCATTATCTACCATTATCTAACATTACCGACCATTATCTACTCTTATCCAAGATTATGTATCATTATCTACCATCATATGCGACTATCCACCATTATCCATTATTATCTACGACTATCTACGATCATCCACTATTGACGCCCCCTTACACACTATCTCCCGTTATCTACTGCCATCTATCATGATGCATTATTATACACCATTATCCACCAATATCCGACATTATTTTTTACTATGTACATGATCCACCATCTTCGACCATCAGCTACGATGATCCAGCATTACCCACCATTATCCACCATTACCCGGCATCATATACTAAGATTCGCCATTATCTACCATTGAACAATATTATTTAGCATCAGGCTTTATTATCTACCATTATCCATTATCCACTATTATAACTAATTATTATCTACCATGATGAAATATTATCTACGACTTGTAATATGAATTTGGTTATCAAGAAGCGAAAAGGAATCTAAAAATTAATATGCGAAGACCTTAAGTAAAAAGTATAGAGTCAGCATTGGGAAATTGTCCATCCGAAATGCTCGTAGAAAGATAATGCCGAGTAAGTTGTCGAAAATAGAGGTATCCAGGGGGGAATCGATGGAGCGTAGGTAAATCGCGTAGTGGTAGAGTCCAGGTTACGTCGCCCAAAAAAAAGGCCAATTTTCGGAGAAAAATCGCGAAAACTCGAAACCTGAAAAAAACACAACGTCGAATTTTCGGGAAAAATTGACTGTATTTGAAAGAGGTAAAATCACGAATTTTCGGGAAAAAATTAGATTTTTATTCCAATTTTCGGGAGAAATTGAGGAAAATTTCATGAATAGACGAATCTTCGCAAAGATTCACAAAGAATCGCTCGGAAATAGAGGTTACCGGATCCGCGTCGCGCACACGGAAAACGCACCGCATCTGTTTGCGATTTGTGTAATAATATATATTTATCTTAAATATATTTTTATAATTTGAAAAGAATAATATATATTATATTTTGAAAAATAGATAAATAAATAAATATATATGTAAATATTTTAAAAAATTCCAAATTGCCAAAAATATAGGGTCTATCGTAAAATTTAAAATTTAAAACCAAAACCCCAAGCTTTTTAAATTAATTTTCAATATATAAATTAATATGTCTAAAATATGGGGCTAATATAAATTAAATATAAAATTAATAAAAAATTGGTAAAAAAACCCGCGGTTTATATAAAAAAATCCGATTTTTTTGAATTTAATGAAAAATATCTGAATTTTTTTAAAAGCCCCTAAAAAATTTAAGGCTTTAAGCTCCCAAGATATTTATTTAATAATTTTACTTTTAAATTAAAAATATTATAAATAAATTATGTTTAATTAAAAACAAAACCCCAGTTTAACATAAAAATATCTTTAAAATTTTTATTTAAAATTTTCGTTTATAACCGGATATTTCCTATAAAAATCAGATTTTAAGGGTTGGTCCGTCTCTGACATCTTCTAATAAAAATAAAAATTCCAGAGTTGCTAAATTTCTGACATCCCCTATTATAAAAAAGATTTCCAGGGTCGTTCACAATTAAAATTCCCCATTAAACTCCAGGGTCGCCCATGGGCCAAGACTGCACTATTCTAAATAAGAACCAATTAAGAACCCTAGGGTATCCTGAATATTAGGAACCAATATGTGCCCAAAATTTCAACAATGCTTTTTAAGAACCCCAGGCTACCCTGAAAAAATCTTAAGCGGTTCTTATTCAGCGGATCCACCGAAAATAGACTATTCTGTAGACTATCCATAATATGGATTTTGAACCACCCAGACTATGGAAAAAGTATATTATATTTTTTCCATAGTGTTGTAGTTTTGTTGTCTCTACGTTTGTGAAAGCGAGGTTACGCTCCGTCTTCCTCAAAACAGCTGGCATAACCACTTGAAAACTACCACAGAATAAGGCTGTCTCACCACCCCGATGGTCGAGGCACAAAACCTGCTCAGTTTTCAACACCAAATTCAGCGGGTTACATGGCTCTAGGTTTTCTCAGGTCCGGGTACGCCGGGTACCGCATGCTGGTTGCCAAAATTTAGCCTCTACGTTTTACGAAGGCTAGGTGGAATTTAGAATTCTCAAGGAAAGATTTTACAGCAGCAATCCATTCTACAGAATGCATCAAATCTTGGCCTTAACCTGCTTCGTTTCGTGGAGAATTCTCATGGGGATATTAAAAACAACGTTTTAACTGTTTTTTTGTTTTTTGTTACCGTTTCAATTAGTTTGATCTATTATGGATTCTCGTTGTTATATTCCAACCATTTTTTTCCAAACGATGGCTCAAGGTGCGGCCTGGTTCAATAGCCTGCACGTCCTAAAAGATCCAGGTGATCCCAAACGTTCATGGTTGTGTGAGCGGCCGAAAGCCCCGAGACCACAGCAGCAGGGACCCCGATGCCTGGAAAGGTGGAATCGCCACAAAGTAAAAGACCTTCGATGCCCTGCTCACCACGCATGGCTGGCAAGGCATCCCCTGCCGTCCGGAAGGGCACCTTACCGGGACCGAAGCGTCCAAAGATGGGTTTGGGTCCATAGGTGCCAGCTGTGCGGCGCAGGAAGCGGCGGTGCGTCAAAGGGCTACCAACCATGGCCACCTCCGCACGCGCACGTGCGTCTGGGATCACGTCCTCCAGTGCTTGCCAAAGGCGTTGGGACCGCTCCGCTTTCATGGCTTCGTATTCGTCGCCCTTCAGATTTTCCCAAATGTCGAAAGGCTCATTGCCAGCCCCATAGAGATGCAGGACCAACTTCCCGGGTGGACACAAATCAGGATCCAGCAGTGCTGGATTACTGATGGCCACCATGTTTTGATCTGCGGTGACATCCTCCCAACCCAGCATGCTGGTGTAGTGAGGTTCCAGCTTTGACAAGTCAAGGCCTTCCGCATCAATGCCCAAATGGAGGTGAAGATACGAACGGGTCATGGGTGTGTCCTGCCAGTCCTGCTTCATTTCCTCCAATCCTGGGGCATCTTTGGGCAGTAGCTTCGCTGCATCCCAAATGGGTGCATTGCATACCACCGCCTCGCTGGCGCGGAGATCGCCCTTGGAACATCGAACTCCCACAGCACGCTGGCCCTCCAGCAGGACTTCTTCAACACGCATTTTGGTGCAAACTTCACCGCCATGCTTTTCCACCGCCTTCACCAAGGCCTCCACCACAGCACCAAGGCCACCCTTGGGATATGCCAACCCCCTGGAGCCCTTCCAATGCAGCTCTTCGAAGGTGAAGGCCATGGCTGCTGCTGTGGTACCACTGCAGTCCAGGCCCGAAAGGCTGAAGGCCAAGGCATCGCACCAGGCTCGGAGCCAGCTCCCTTTGCGCAGCTTTCCTCCCGCTTCCAAGTGATCCAAAACCACCGAGAAAGGTTCCGACAGCTTCGGTGAATCCCGGATGGCCGGCAAGATTCCGCCAGGGAACTTCAGCAGAAGCGGGAGCAACTGCCACTCATCATCCCGGAGAACCAGCCCAGGGATCTGGCGACCCACCTCTGCCAGCGGCCTGGAGGCCTTCACGAGCTCATCAAACTCCTCAGGTGGGACGCCATACTTTGGAAGCACATCGTTGCGGAAGCTGTCTTTGCCAACTTCCATGCGCCAGGGGCCTTCAGGGGTTCGCATGCCCCAGCCGTAGTAATGGATCCACTCCACATATTCACTGGCACCCACATAGTCCAGCACCAAGCGTAGTGGATTCCGAGGTCCCATATCCGTTAGGATAGATGGCCCGGAATCGAAGATGTACTCACCACCTCCAGGAGCTTTCCGGGTGAAGGAATGAGCGCAGCCACCGCATACGGAATGCGCTTCGACCACCAGCACCTTCCTCCCCGCCTTCCCCAATGCAGCAGCACATGCAAGGCCGCCCAGGCCAGCGCCTATGACGATGACGTCGTAGTCTTTCCGGCTGGGGCCTGCCCGCAGCACCACTTCTCGCTTCCGCCGGGTGCGGACGCTGCCTTGCCTTGCTGTGAAGCTGCCAATGGCCACAGCAGCTGCCACTATTCGATGAGACCACGTTCCTGAACAGCTCGCAGCGTGAGCTGCACAAGCTGCAGATTCACGCGGGTTTCGCCATGTGCGCAATCCATGGGGGACCCTATCCCAGCATGGAGCAGGAGCAAACTCCATGATGGCAAAGCGAGCTAAGCATTGGTGTACCTTTTAGGATTTGGGCCGTGTTACACCGGCTATGATGCTTGTAGTGTGAATAATTAGGATTGTGGTGGTATGGTTTCAGTCACTTGCATGGGTGCGCTATCTTAACAATGGGAGAAGCATTGTCATTGTGACCTTTTCTGCACTTGAGCAGCTGCACAATCATTGTCTCTTGTCAGTATATGCGACGCTATTCTTCCCAATGGTGGACATACAAAGGCTGTGTTCCTCAAGGAAGAACTGTTCGTGTCCCAAAGTATGTGAGAGCCTAGCCCCAAAAGCTGGAAACCATTGAGGCCCAACCGGTACATTTGAAAAAGGTTTCCAATCGCTCAGTGTGTGGTGGTCTTGGTGGTCACTAGCGCTTTTCGGTGCAGTCATCCAGGAAGGCCGAACCGCGACAAATTTCAATCATCGACTACATCACATCTAATATTGAATACCGTTCGGGTCACTTTGCTGTTCAAACTTGGAACGCAACCGCAGGTCCTTGACGATTAAAGCAAATACAACTACAGCTGAGAAAGCTGAGGAAAAGCACTTCCAGCCACCGATGTCTCAGAAATGCCAGCCTCAAACTATATACACCCGTGGTCCATGAAAAAGAGGGCTCAGGGCTTGGACATATAAAGCTATCATATGAAGTATCTGACACCATCCATATGAATGTCTCAAAGGCTTGCAGCGCAGCAAGGATCCGTGTTTTGCCCCCAGCTGGGCAACGACAATACCACTCCGTAGATCTGCGGTGGTGGTTCAAAACCACAAAAAGATGGCCTCTTCACTGCAGCGTTGTATAGCTGTGCATGTCTCTTGTATGTCTCTTGTGTATCCCTTGATGTCTCTGGTATCTTGAGTCACCTTGAGTCACCTTAATGTCTTTGGACATGTTCGCTTTGGGCATCACAGTGATCTCGAAGCTCTATGGCTCGCTCAGTCAACAGCCAAGGAAGTCTTCGCCCTTGGATCCAAAGGAGAATGCAAACTTTTGCAAACGACACATTGTTCTTACGTCCTGAACGTGCCCGTTTACACATGGCATTTAGATCCGTTATCATCCATTTAGGGACATCTTGGTTATTCACTTTGTCATCAAGACATGCATTCTTGATCATTCTTCATTTTGTTCCAATACGTAGCAACACACCATCCCCTCTGTGAATCGGGTTCGGTGAAAAAAACACTGTCACCACCGCCAGCCCCAGCATCACCCTCATGAGTCAAAATCTTTATCTTGCAGTGTTCGTATCTTGCACTTGGTTCGTGGACAGTGCTGCTCTCTATCAGCACTCCTTGTGCTTAAATGGCAGGTCAGCAGTGGTGGATCCTATGAACCATTCGATCTTTCAGGCTACCAGCAGGTTGTGCATACATAGAACCCGCAATACATATCTGTTGTCAAACACTCGTCATAGATCTGAAGGTTCCCTTGAGCTTGCGAACTCAAATTCCAGCCCTGGATTGGCCAGTGGCAGGGGAAGTACTGTGACTCCACCTTGGTGCCCTTCGTTCTTGGACCCAAACTGCGTTTCTTCCTTGCTGACTTCCTTCTCATCTGAGGCCTGCCAGACATTCTTTGACAACTCATTCTTGGAAAACCTCTCTCTTCCAATGTCCACTGCCAGAAACTACAAGACCCGGAAAAATGCGTCCAGTCTCATGGTCCCGTTGCTCAAAAGACTCTTGACAGTAAGTGCCCGCGGGAGAGTGTGTGAAAGCATGCTCACGTGCCGGCCTTGGAAAAGACATGCGCATGATCCTGCTGCAACGTAGGAAAACGCAGGGACAAAATATGGCAAATCAACTATCTCTCGTCAACCGTTTCAATGACAAGCCTAAAAAAATCAAAACTACCGGGATAGAGCCGCCTATTTCATGACTTTGATATTCTGGCCCAGCACATGGGACATTTGGTTCCCAGATTTGATTCATACAGGTTCATACCGTTGATTTGGAGGTCTGTCAGTCTTCCGTCAGCCGGAAAGAAGGAACACCTCTTGTTGCGAAATAGAGGGTGCTTGCAGCATTGCTGGCCCATCAGTCCTTGCGAATGTCCAACACGAATCCCAGTTGGCGCTGTCGCTGCGCGTTCGTGTATAGACTGGCAGGGGCACCAAAACAGACTCGGCCACATGTTCTGCAACATGCTCAAGCCATTTCACAAATGAAGGCACCAACAGTCCGACTACATTCTATGACAGTGTCATGGAGAAAGCAACTTAGATACTGCACGTTCAAGCCGGTCTCTTCCGAATACCGCGCCCTTCACCACTTCCAATCCGCAAATTTCATTGACTGTGCAAGGCTTCCAAAAATACATACAACTCACCACAGCTTTTTCAAACATTCAAACCAATAGCAAGTTTGAATCTATCTGAACCACCAAATCTTCTCTAAATCTTCTGAACCCATCTTGAAGCGGGGGACGCACGCAAAAAAACACATTCTTATCCGTGTTTTTTCGGGGGTTGGAAGCGCCGTGCTGCCAATGATTGCTGAGCATGAGTGTCTTGTTAGGTTGATCATCCTCTTATCAACCGGACAATCGGTTGTCCATACTCTCATGAAAAAAGTAACCGTTTATGTCCACTAAAAAATCCATGAATGACTAATTATAAGATTTGTACAGCTAAAATCCCTACTATATTTTGATCCATAAATGTTCATTGAAAAGTCATCAAAAGGATCACCTTTCCCTCGCCAGACTCGCAGCTACCGAGTGACTCGAGCACTTGCTCCTTCGAGAGGCCACGATCCATGTCCACCTCCGTCAGATGCCGACCTGGCACAGTGATTTCGTCGTTGAAAAATCATTGCCACGGCCAAATCTTTAGGAATGATCTTTTATGATTTAGGGATGATGGATCATTTGATTTTTTTTCCTGCCTCCTGCGGGGCCCGGATCATCTTAAATCCATTGAAATCATGCAGTTGCAGGATGTTTTTCGTTCAGAAAGTACACTATACAGTAGTTGCATGTGGTTGCATTTAAATTCCTCCATCAATAGAATATCAATAGATACAGATAAATCATACGCGTGTGCAAAGAATTTTCCCCATCAATAAGCACTTCTAAGCAGTTCGCAATGAGTTGAGTTGGCCTCATGATGTCTTAAGGCTGAAGGGCTGCTGACATGAGCCAAATCTCTCATGTCTTAGCTTCCGGGCAAACTATGTGCATCTATGATGATATATGCGCATCCCTGTGCCATGGCAATGTGCTCCGGGGGCAAGAAATTTCTTTCGCACCGGTGCCATGGAGGATGGACACAGTGCACAATGGCCATCCATGGCCATCCATGGCCTCCATCAGGCGCTGCAGCAATGATCAAAGAATTGAAGGATTCTTCCTGAAGCAACAGGAGCAGCTTGAAGGGAAGCGACAACAAATTCATGGTGAAAAGATGTGCAAGTCAAGGGAGCTCAAAATGGTGCTACTTGACATCAATTGCAATCAATTGCTGTATTTCCAACGTTTGACAGCTATGTTTTTGGCATTTTTTGGCAATGATGTTTTTGCAGGTTGGCTTTGGGATTGTGTTTCGCATGCGATGAACACGCAAGTCCTGCGTGCTGCGCAAAATTTGTCGTGAGATGTGGGGGCTGTACAGAGACATAAATAAAACCCAGCGGTGCACATAAAGGCCCATTGAGGGCAAATATGCATTGAATTGCTGAATGCTTCCCGCAAAAGCATTCCGGCAAAACTAGTTAGGCAAGTCGGCAAGTGTTGTTACTGAGACATTTCTCACTTGGCCAATTGAAACTATTGCAATCTCGCAGGGCGTCATCGAGACCTCCCATTCGATGGGTATCAGGCTCTCGAAGCCAGCACCTGCCAGCTGCCACTCACGTGAAAACAGGACCAAGAAGGCCACCCATCACGGACGGGGCAAGATCCTCTTGCTGAAGGAACTCCAAGGGAAATTCGACCAAGTATCCTTGAACTTCCCCCAGGACTTCTTTCCTAGCGCGAAAAATGCGAAAGCGAAGTCAATGCGCAAGAATTTTGCAAGAATTCACCCCTCGCATTTCTGTTAAGGGTCTCTGCTGCACCCCCTGAGAATGTTCAATGCATGCATATCAGCAAAACAGGAGGAACAGCATGCACGCATTGATGTGGAACCCTGTGCCAAGTCACGCATGCTCTTCAGAGGGAATTTTGGTGAAATCTGCTTTCAGCGGAACTTGTCGACAGGCAGCCAACTGCTGCCAGGTCTGAACTTTGTCCGAAGGCAGCGCCTGGAGCGATGCAGCCCTGGCCAGCCCTGGATCACATATAGGTGTGAGATGGTACAACATGGTACCATAGATTTCTGCAGTTTCAAATATCTGTGCCATGGCCCTCAGGTCATGGTGACATTGACGTGCTCTACTGAATTGTTAGCATGACGAGCTTGAGGCATGTTGAGGCATGTTGAGGCAAGGCACCCCAAACAGATCTTCATAGATTTCCGTGTTCCGGCGCGCCAAACGTCGCAGTTCCACCACCCATCCCTCCTGGAAGGTTTGTGCGCTGGCAGGTAGGACCGTTTTGCACCTAAAAAGTCGAACTGCTTGCAAATCCAGAACGGCAAAACAAAAACTCTTCTTGAGACAACTGGTGGAATTCCCTGAGCAAGTTGTCAACGTACTCCTTGACTATACTCAGGACACTTACCACCCCAAATTGGCTTCTGAATTCCTGAAAAAAGGCAAAGCAAGACCCGTGAATCACCAATGAGTGAACATGAACGAACATGAACTTACGTTAACCAAATGGCCGTTATGGTCAAAGATGCGCGCAGCTTGTGACGCTTTTGTAACCTGTGGTGTGTGATCATTCTAGTTTTCGGCCAGGCATGTGCAAAACCAAGGCTGGTGACTAGAGCAAAATGCATGTGACGGTCAATGCCGAACACATACAAACACGAAGACTGAATTGAGACATGATGTCCTAATGGATTTCTGCTACTTACTGAGCCCCTGTATGTGGTCCACACCACACATCACTGAACCAAAAAAGTATCAGACCTGGTGGTGGTGCGACTTATTATGGAGCGTCAACTCCCCAGTGAACTTCAAGCAGCGATTGATCTCCCACAGCTGTTCTTCCGTCCTTCTTCAGATTGTCAAATTTCTGGTCAAACTGTTCGCGATCAAGTCCCAAGTGTTGCGCGAAAAGGGCCTTGCGTAGATTTGCTGCAGTACCTCCTCTGAAGCCACCGGCACTGCTGGCTCTGGCTGTCCCCATGTCGTCTTGAATGACTACATTCACCTCAGCCGTTGCAGAATGTTGGGGCGACCAAGGGCAATTTCTCCAGAGAATTAACAATAATGATGCAACAAACTATAATATATAGATAGATATAGTGTAAAAGCCTATGCAAACATATGTAAAAAAATTGTGGAACACCCTCTACAAAGCATCTCCCACAGCCCCAGTTCACCAAAATGACCATGGCTTTCATCCTCTTCCTGGCCTCGGAGTCCCTCATTCCCAGCAAGGACCGATCGTTGATGTTTGAGCTCCCAATCAGCCCTACCTCGTCATCAACGATCATTGTTTTGGAATGGATATAGATCTGCTCCGTAGCAGGGCCAAAGTTCGGCAGGTACCCGTGGGTCCTGGGCGGGGTATCGCTAAGTGTGTCAAGTACTAGAGCTCTTTTCAGCCCAAGGAATCAAAGTCTATCAGATTCTGATCTCATAATTCTTCACAGGAGTGATACATTGTGATACATTGTGAACAAATTGTGATGTACAATGGTCCCCAAGTCTTCTTGGTTCAAGCCGAGCCTGAGACCGAAAATCGAGATGTATTTGGTCTCATCGATGTCTCTAGCCCGCAACTGTGATCGCAAGCCTCTCAGTGTGCAGTACTGGGCATGCATCACCCGGAAGACTGGCCTGCAACGTGGTGTCAGGTTCTGTGAGTTTGCTGGCTCATGCCCGACTCATGCCCCGCCAATCGTGGCAGGAAGGTGCTGGGCAATCAGGGGTGTAAGAGATGAGTTCCAGGAACAATCATGTGCACCAGGTTGCAGCATGTTGTAGCGCTATTGATATACATACTTTACCAGTGCTAAGAAATGCTATGAATACGAATGCGTGCGCGGAGCGGGAACAGAGCATGCAAAAAACAACTTGCGTATCGGATAGGATTTGCCTATACAGCAGTTTGTGGGGTTCCTGATTGGCAGCAGGCATGCGATGCATACACTTTGAGGCAAATCCTTCTCAAAAAATCTCAAACGCTGATCTGTTTGGATGTTGTCTCTTGATGGTTTTGACTTATCAATTCGTCTCTTTGTCTGCAATTTTGCTTACCATGCTTGCGATCGAAAAGTATCTGACCATCTAATTATCAAGGTATGATCTAAATGTCTATCTAGCCTTTCGTATCTCTCTATCAGTCTATCTAAATGCATCTATCTGTCCAAACTATGTCCGTCATCCATCTTCTCTCTTCCGGTCATTCTCTGTCCAAACTACGTTCATGGCAAGAGAATCCGACAATCAAACTCCATGCCCGCGTGCGCACAGTGACGCCGGGCTTCCAATGTGCGCAACTGCGCATGCACATTGACTCCACCACCCCACCCCACCCCACCCCACTCCAACCCGAAAACCGCGCAGGAAATAAAAAGCAAATCCTTTGGGTTGCTAACAGCGATGCTAAGAATGACCTATGAAAGCATAACCACAGGCAAAAGAATTTGAAACTTCTGAAAAAGATTAAAAGTAATCATGACATATCATGACTATCATGCACCAAATAAAAAATCCAAAGCTTTGTCTAAACCAAATGCAGTTGACAAACTGGCGTTTGCCTGGCACAAGGGCCCCTCAAGTGCTGGAAGCAGCGGCAGCAAAATCACCACGTGAAATCGTCCGTCGCGCTGTTCGTGTGCCTTGACAATTCGCCGGAGGAGCGCTTCCAAGACCCGGTTGCCAATTTGGCTATCGCCTCATGCAGCTTCTGTCAGCTTAGTCAACCACGGTCAACCACGGTCAACCGTCAGCTTGTCAGCATCTCAGTCACCCCGGCCTTCCAAGCCCGAGCAAAAGAACTGATTCTCAATGTAGATGAAATGCTTGGAGTCTTGGATCAAATCGCAGTAGGCTTGGTGGGCGGAGGACTCTGTTTTGGTGCCTGCACTCCATCGACCAACAGAACGTACGATCTGTGCCCTGGACTCCTCAGGGCACCAGGATGTGGTGGGACACGAGCATTTGGAAAGCTTGAAACACGATACCTTTGAAGCATTGAGCCACCAAGAAACCCATGAAGTAAAGGCACTTAGGAATGTCAATCTGTAGATTTGCATCGTGCAAATGGCAGAGATGTGCTCTGATCGTATTTGAGAGCTGCTGTTGCTTTCTGGTCTTCCTATGTCTTCCTACCTGTTTCTTCAATCTGCTAGTGTTGGCTCATGAATCTTGATGTCACTTGATGTCCACCATTTTCATTGCCTTCCTTCCCTTCCCGCGCCTGCCATGGTCCTTTCTCCGGCGGCCAATGCTTGTTACAGGTTTGCTGCGGCAGCTTCAGCATCTCCTCATTGTTTACTGCCACCTTTCTCCGCAGCATGGCCAAAGGAAGATGCTCATAGACTGAGTTGATGAACCTGGCGCAGGTGGCACGATCACAGTTCAGCGAGCCCACAGTCTTCCAGCCCTTTCTCGAAGCGTTGGAAAATCAGAGTGTGGAGCTGCTTGGAGATTCACTCTGCACCTTGAGCAATTTGTATACATGGCAGCTTCCATACCTCCAGCCTTCTGACAAACACATGCGGCTTTGCGGAACACTTAACACAAGCGAACAAAACTGCACAAAGGACTCCTGTTGTTAGGGACCAACGGGCCTGGCATGGTTCCATCTTTCCACACAATGGCGAGCCACATCTCGTGCGGGGCGGCCCAGCAACTCACAAGCAACATCCTGCAGCAAGAGCAAAAATGAATGGACCAAAAAACACCGAGAAGGCAAAAACAAACCAAGGATAGTTGCATTGCCGAAGCACCCGAAGCTAAACCAAATCAAAATTGAAGGTGAAAGACTGACAGAAGTTGCGATATGTTGCGATAAGACTTTGCTTCGCAAGGAAATGTGCTGTAAAACCATAGTAGAATGACATGGCAAGATTGACATAACTTCACTAAAGGCTAAAACACAAGCGGTCTCACCTTCGAAGCCACCTTTTGTGTCAGTTGTGAGTTCTGTTCTGCATCTTTTCTTGCCAGGATCCTCTTTTCATGTCATGAGCAGCCTGTTGTGCCATGCAGGGCTTCACTGCAGTTGGGGCTGTCCTGCCATGGCAGCCTGGGCAAATCCAACCGCTGTAGCAAATCCTTTTGCAAACGTCCCTCCGTCACGTCTTTGATGCGTGGATTGTAGTAATCTTGGCCCTTCCAAATGGCCTGAAAAGATTCATCGCAACACAATATTCACAGAAAAGTGCGGATTACAAATCTTGTGACCATCTCGCACCATACTGAAAGCATCAACATGCTTTGAAGAAAGGCCCTCTGCGTGCCTGGCACGCTTGGCTTGCTTTGATGCCTACCCAACACCTAACCCCAAATAAATCTCAGTGCGCTGAAAGCGCTGCTTTCTTTCTACTGGTTCCAGCAATTTGACACTCGAAAAAAGCTTAGAATGCTTAGAGAATGCTGAGAGCTTAGAATGCTTATTTAGATATATCTCCTGATCATTGCTGCTCCCATTCCAGTGCTTTCATAACCTTTAGATATTACTCCTGCTCATTCCTGCTCCCATTCCAGTGCTTTCATAACCTCCGATGATGGCCACCCCCCGAGGTCAAACACGTTGCCACGTGACAGCTCTCGAATCTGTGATGCGATGCTGCCAGTCATCATAGCGACCAATGCACAAGTCCAGGCCACCAACTACGGCAAGCTGCTGATCCACAACCACGACTTTCCTGAACAAAGCACTTCAAAAATCTTCAAAAACTCTCAAACTAGGAACCTTCAATCGCCTCATTGTTGTCCTCCTCCCACTGTAAATGGACCTGACCTTCTTAAGTTCACCTCATGCAGTACCAATCTCCGACGTCCTAACAAAAAATCGCGCACATCCGTCCTTTGAGGCATCCCCACAGTCCCCCTCTCACATGTCGGCTTGACTGCTACAAATGTGTAACCTGTGAGAAATCATTTAGTCAAGTTTCTCGTGATGCGTCCAGAGCAAATTGCTATTAAAGCGGCTGCGATGTCTCATGACGAATATGTTTGGATGCTTCAACTCTGCTTCTGCATATTCCGAATCATTGGGCACAAGGTTCATTGTCTCGTGATACCTGCACTTCTGCGGCATAAATGCAGAAAATCAGCTGATCAAAAACCAAGCATGAGACCCCCAGAAGTCTTGCGTGGAGTCACTGTAAGACTGAAGAAAACACAATGCTGAGAGGCATCTGTTCGGCCCAGATGCAGGAGCACGTAAACACGGACACCTCTCTGTGCTGCAGACTTCAGCAGGGTAGAGACTCTTGAATCGCTTACACCAGGCAATGGTGGTCCCTCTCGTGCCAGCTCAATGTAAGGGCTCAAAAAAAAGCCTTAGCAATCTGAAGCTCTGAGACCAAAATGGAATGTGTAGCATGTAAACAAGGCACAGCTAAAATAAATGTGCCAAACAGCGAGGTCATGATTAGGGCTCGCATACATACTTACATACCATGGATGCAGTCCGATGATCCGGTTGCACTATGCTGACTATGCTGTGAAACATCTACATCATGTAATCGATTTTTCTTTGGCATGGACGAACTACAAGAGGTGACCTACGACGGGAACATGTGCAAATAAATGCGCGTACACACACAATTCAATATGCCACTCACGTAACGTTCTGATGTTACAGGAAGCACGCTTGCGACACATAACATGTGTTCATCGATGCCTACATGTGCAATGCAAACAGGGCCACATACATACGAACATACCATACAAGCCAACATGTATTGTTGCATAACATGCACATTAGATAGTTTTTTCAACATCTATATTTTGTGCAAATTAATTGACTTGCATGACACAACATGTCGCAACGACTTATAAGTTCACAATCATTCCATTGATGTCTCTGACTAGGAGCTTACAAACAAGAACAACATGGAAGTATCTGATGATACGTGATGACATGTGATCACATTCCGTACTACATCTTGGCCTACACGCCACAAGCACAGCTGGAGCACTCCAACTTCAATGCAGGAAGCTGAGGATAAAAATCTCGTGCTTGGCTAAAAGAATGGCTTCTGCCACGGACCGGAAGATGGCCTTGCCATTGATGAGATGCCGACTGAAGCATTGTCCTAAGAGCGACTGGCTGAACATGGCTGAACGCATCTGAACGCTAGGACCCCCCACTCAAGCTGTTGTCTCACCAGTTCCAAGCAAATCCGGCCAAAATTAAATGCCTATGAAGTCAAAACTCCTTGTGCGATCCATTCTAGTCACAAACACATTGCATTGGCAAGCGGCTTAGCAAGTGCCGGTCCCCTTCTTTGGGTGCGGCCGGCATTCTCAAAGGAGCGTATGCACCATAGCGTTGCTGCCGCGTACGGGCAGAAAGCTGTGCGGTCAGTGTGATGGCATTGCACCAGCCCTGTGCGCTCATTTGTCTCCGATGATGGCTCCTGAACTGCAATTTTTTTGGGACACTCCGGGGATCTCTGCATGATGCCCTGTGAGCATCCAATAGCATGAACAAAAACAGGAGCAACGGGTGGCCTTACCATGGTTCGTTTCATCTGATGTAATGTCTCTCTCTGTCATCATCAGACTAAAGGTCTGTCGCATTTTATCTAATTACACCATCAGGTTTTGATTCAATATAGTTAATGCATATATATATATATATATAAAAATCATGTCATGTCTTTTCTACATGCTAATGACTGAATGGGTCATCTGATCCATGACGATCCATCACTGGGTGAGGCAAGCAGTGCGTTGCCAAATGGGCAACCTGCTTCAATCTCAGGCTCTGGTCATCAAAGGACAGCTCCAAAACCCAACTTGCGCCCTTCACCAGCACATGGTCCTGCCCGGGATTTGCACCAATTCTTGCACACAAATTGCAACAATGACAGATTCATACAAATTGACAGATTTGTTTGAACTCATTGGAATGATTATTTACGATGCCTGCGCTGTCTTTGTTGTCAATCTTCTACTGGGTGGGAAAACGCAGACACACGCACACCAATGAGATCAAAATTAAGTATATAACGTACACGAGAAGTACTACAATTCCAGGCTTGCGCTTGAGCATTGAAATCGTGTGGCAGGATTTGGTTTCATAGAAGTTGCTTCGGTGCTCCATGGTGCTCCTCCTCATCCCGAAAGAGAGCAAAGCTCGTGTCAAAGAACAACATGTCAGTGGGATCAGTGTCTATCCTGCAGATGGTGCTGCAAACAAGGCATGGAAATTCGGGGCTTGAGTTGTCAGCGCCCTCTCAAAGGATGGTCTCAAAATGTGCATCCCCAAAGGTTTTGTATTTAAGCTGTGGTGATTGGATGTGATTGGTACGTCTCTGAAGTTTGGACATAGCCTTGATGAGACTATGCTCAAAGGATATATCGGCTTCCCAGACCGCCTAATCAGGTCGTACAGAAATATATACAATAGCTCTTTCTTCCCGCAAAGTGTCCACTGTCCATAGTTTTTCCGCCAAGTCTCAAAGACGAGAACAGAGCAATCCCATCCTTCCTTAAGACCAACCAACGCTCTTGCAGAGTTCTGCTTTGATGCCGGAGTTGAAGGCGGAAGTCGCAACGTATACAGCCTGCGCCGCTACCAACTAGTCACTGGGCCCCATGGTTCGTGCAGCAAATGTCGGAAAACATCAAAGGAAACCTGCATTCTACGGGGGAGGAAAAGCAAACAATATACATAGCACATCATAGCACAGTAATGCATAGCATAGTACATTACAGTTAAACATATAAATTCACATCCAGTACAACATATAGTAACTTGACTCACCCAAAAATATAGCTCTGTAAAATGTTTGGCCAAAAGGCAGATTGAACAGTGCTGACGGCGACGTTTCATGAAGTAATCCTCCGCCGTTTCGTGGCGCCGGACAAAGCACCGTCCTTCCTTGTGCGTCTCGGAGGAGTTGAAATATGTGGCCATGCCCAGGGACAAGAAGTTGCAAATATCCAGGTTGCTGACACAATCACTTCGAAGGAGGATTGCCAGCTGTTCCCGGACCTTCTCAGTCTCTGCCTTTCGTTCGAGGCTAAGGATAGCCTTCGCGGGCAGGAAGGAAACCTCCGTGAGGCCTGAGCAGAAGTTTGGAAACTTGCAACATCAACCACTTCAAGCTGTGTCATTGAGCAACGGCGACTGAAAAAGGAAACAAACTAATTAATTTAAAAAGATCTAAAAGTGTCCTCTGTCCATCCCCACCCTGATAGCGGCTCTCTGCAAAAAGAATGCACATCGCAATGCATCGCACCTGCTGTGAGGAGAGTCCCAAGAGCCATCATTCCCATCGCCAGGATCAGGGACAACAGCGTCATCACATCCACAGGAGAGACTGCAACGATGGAGGGAGCCTCTACCTCCAATGTGTTTGCAAGATGCTGCAGGCCCCAGTGGACGCTTGGCCTAAGTCAGCAACAGTCTCGCGTCTTACTGGATGTACCGGTCAGTTTATACTCACTACAACGGTGAGTCTCGTGTGATGTGCTGACGGCGGTTGAAGGCTGGCGGTGTCCGCTAGTAACCTGAGGTTTAGCCTGCGCATGGTGCAAAATGGTGCAACTACAGTGCCAAATTGCACGGGTAGAGGTTTTGCCCGCTAATAAGGATGGCGCCCCTGAGAATAAGGATTTCCATGTGTTTGGAATCATAATCTGAGTCAATTCTAAGCTCCTGCTGGATTGTGTTGGAATCATCATCCTCCCCTGATTGGTGGGAAAGGACACACGTATAAACCCAAATAATCTCACACCAGAATCTTGCCAGGCAACATTGCAACGTACAAGTTACTGTCGCTTTTCAAAGCCTCTTCGATGACCCAATACTGGCAGTATTCATCATTGATCTGTGGTGATCAAACGGGAAAGATTATTCTGAGACTGTTTATTTGGTAGGGGTCAGGTTGAGTGTATCCTTAGTCACCTCAGTTTTGGTCTAAATCAAGTTGTCTTTAATGTCGATCGACTGGCAATGCTTCTAGTCCAATCCTATCAATTCAAATTCGGTCACTACAAGTGTAAACAAATGTTGATTTGAACCGTCAACCAACTGTCATCAACCATATCATTGGTTCAAGAGTCTATCAACCAATATGCACGGGTAAGGGTTGTGAAGGAGGGACCAATGAGAAACAGGATTTCCACTTTTGTTGGAGGCATTGTGAACCAGTTGTCCTTAATACACAGGTTTTGTTGGATTTACGTTCCTCAACTTGATGTGAAAGAAACAAACATACGGAAAAAAAAAAGGTAAAAACTAGCACGAACGGTCTTGCCAAGGGGCACTCTCATTAACAACATGCCGCCGTTCCTAGTTTTCTGATGGCCAGCATGTAACCCAAAAACCGGTTTGTATTAGCCGCCGATTTCTGACCTGCAAGGTTGCAGGGGCTCCATCATCACCAGCTAGTTCATCATTTTTGGTTTTTGATTTCAAATTTGCATGGGTAGTTCCAACCATCAGCAAACAAATGCTCCATGATCAAACATTTCCAATCAATAAATCGCTGGTGGGGAGAGCGGAGCACACCAAAAAATATGTTGACTCCGCACCAGCCAACCAGTTTCTTCTCGCCCAAATGGCTTCACCGCCCAGAAAACTAAAAAATACAAACAGAAATTGATTTAGCTAAGGCAATTTGAATACTAAGACCAAAGTCAGCAGTGGGGAAACGGGAAACCTAGGAAACCCGAGTTGGCTAACGCTTATTAAAATAATGGCTCTGAAAATATCAAATCCAAAATCAATATTTGAGCCCGCCCAATCTGAATTTTCAATGGCCAAAGGTTTTCCCCAGGGCCCAACACAAATTCTCAGCCACAATTATTTCCAAACCCAAACCCTTATTCTCAACCCCAAACCCTTATTCGCAACCCCCAAAACCTTATTCGCAACCACATGGGTGAGAATAAGGATTGGGGGGTGAGAATAAGGATTTTGCGATACAAATTTAACAAAAAACCTTGAATTCAAAGCCCAAAACAGCATATCTGTACCGCAAAATCTTTATTCTCACCCCCTCAAGGGGTGAGAATAAGGATTTTGCGGTACAAATTTGACAAAAAACCTGGAATTCAGAGCCTAAAATAGCAAATCTGTACCGCAAAATCCTTATTCTCACCCCCAATCCTTATTCTCACCCCTGTGGTTGCGAATAAGGGTTTTGGGGGTTGCGAATAAGGGTTTGGGGTTGAGAATAAGGGTTTGGGTTTGGAAATAATTGTGGCTGAGAATTTGTGTTGGGCCCTGGGGAAAACCTTTGGCCATTGAAAATTCAGATTGGGCAGGCTCAAACATTTATTTTGGATTTGAAAGGTTCAAAACCATTTACTTTAATTAATAACAACTAGCCGACTCCTCCTCTTGAGCCTCTGGTGTGGTAAGTTTGGTGGTTCAATCGTGGCTGAAGTTGGAAGGACAGTTTGGCAAATGACATACATTTCTCACTGGCAGTACCGTGCCCCGCCCCACCACTTGAATCAATTGTTTTCCTAGGTTTCCCGTTTCCCCATTGCTGACTTTGGTCTTAGTAATTATTCAAATTGCCGTAGCTAAGTCAATTTCTGTTTGTATTTTTTAATTTTCTGGGCGGTGAAGCCATTTGGGCGAGAAGAAACTGGTTGGCTGGTGCGGGGTCACCATATTTTTTGGTGTGCTCCGCTCTCCCCACCAGCGATTCATTGATTGGAAATGTTTGATCATGGAGCATTTGTTTGCTGATGGTTGGAACCACCCATGCAAAGTTGAAATCAAAAACCAAAAATGATGAACTAGCTGGTGATGATGGAGCCCCTGCAACCTTGCAGGTCAGAAATCGGCGGCTAATACAAACCGGTTTTTGGATTACATGCTGGCCATCAGAAACCTAGGAACGGCGGCATATTGTTAATGAGAGCGCCCCTTGGCAAGACCGTCCGTGTCAATTTATTTGTTTTTTTCCGCGTGTTTTTTTAACATCAAGTTGAGGAACGCAAATCCAACAAAACCCTTGTATTAGGGAAAACTGATTCACAATGCCTCCAACAAATGTGGAGATCCTTTTTTCTCACTGGTCCATCCTTATTAGCGGGCAAAACGCTTATCATAATCATTCAGGGTCATTGTTTAACCATGAGCTTCCTACGTGTGAAAGAAAACATTCAACCATTGCTACACTGTGCATGTAGGATGGCTGTTGTTTGATGTTGTGGGTTCAGAATACTCCTGCTTTAGTGGCAAGAAATTTCCACACACATGCCATACTGTACATCTAGGATGGCTGTTTGATATTGTGGGTTCAGTACACCTCGGTTTTTTGAGCAAGCATTGCTACAGGGGAAAACATACAATGCGCAAACGATTGTTTTTTTGCAAATCTACTCCCTTCCCAAAACACAACTGAAATTATCATTGCGCACATGCCACGGCCTTATTTGCAACCCCCCCCTCTAAAAACCTGGACCCGTGCAATTTGGCAAACTACAGTACATTTAGCTTGGAAACTCGAATTAGGATGGGAATAAGCTACAACCACTTCGCGAGCAAATGCAACGATTTCAAACCCTGGCAGCTCTGGCTTCTCACTTCATGAGCTTTGGATTTCCAGCTGCTGAGTCTTGCCTTCATGTACCTACAGGTGCCCTGCATGTGTTGGCAGGCTAGTTGCCTCAAGAGAGTTGCCAACAGCCACGTTCCCCAGCAAAGGGAGGACCAAAACACAAAAGCCTTGGCTGCACAAAGAGCAAAGGAAGCAAAAGTCCAGAAAATGTTGGACACAGTCCTCAGGGGGACAGATTTGCAGATTCATGAGCCAAGATGAGTCTCAAATTGCGCCAAGACTCAAACATTTTGTCGTTTCGGACTGCCTACTGATAATAATTGCATCAACACCGATAACACAACATTCGCCTTGGGCGTTTGCCAGTTTGCCACCACCTACAAATATCGCCACATCACCACATGATATGCTTCTATCCTTTTGTCATGGTCCCATGCCCTTGGATCCCCCTGAGCCGTCCTCGTTTCCGCATGCAGGATGCTCTGCCACTTCGTTTTGTCGGCCCAACACCATGCGGTCGCTGAAGCCGCCCGGGTTCGAACAACAATCCTCAGCGTCGCAACGTTGCAACTGCGAATGCCAATTAACCCCCGCTGCCGCCAGAAACTCATCCAACTACCAAACTCGAGGCCAGTCTCGGCCAGCCTGCGTCTCATTCTGGAGCTTGTGCACGACCATAGCTGGAAATGAGTCATTCACGTGTCACTCATTCATCGATCTTATCTTATTTCATTTGTATATGGCGGTACTTAGTACCTTGAAAGATCTTAAAAGCTGGAGCGCTCAACCAGCAGCAAAAGAAGAAACAGTACAAGCACAGCACAACAGCATGGCTTCCGGCAAAAGCTTCAAAGTAACGTGACTAGAAGCATTTTTCTAGAAGCCAGCTTTCTGAAGAAAGTGTTTATGCTTACTGGTACTGGAAGCATTGGTCCAAGGAAGAGCAGCTGGTAGTTGGAAACTCCTTAGTTTGAACCCACAAATTGGACACCAAGTGTCCTCAACAGTTCGTCCAGTGTGAACGGCTCAGTGCTCCAAGTATGAAGCCCCAAGTCTTGCTGAAGCTTCAAATGAGCTCGGTACTGCCTCAGCCGAATTTTTCAGGTTGAGGGATAGAGTGGGAGCACGAGAATGTTTGCTTCACCACCGCCAGTGACACTTCACGCTCCAGTGATTTCCCAGCTTGAGCTGCTTACCCAAATCATCGTCAGACTATGCACCATGAGAGTATCAAATCATGTGGTTGACCCGAATCATCACACATATTCAATATTTTTCAATTATCATGACCGTCCTTGTTCCCATCTGCCATGGGCAATCTCCCTGCAGCCCACAGAGTTCTCAGAACTACTGTGTTGCTATGGCCAACTGGGCATCTCAAACGGCGCGTATCTGGCTACTGTACTGCATCGCATTTTTGTTTACCCAGGTGCTGCCGATGGCGAGAACTACCAGGACTGCCATCACCACCCTCATCCATGATGGGCTCCAGTGCAACCAGCTCAGGCCTACCCTGGTTTCGGCCACCTCCGTCCGCATGCAACCTGAGTCAAAGCTTTCAGTAGCTGCCATGGCTGCACAAAAACATGCATACACAAATTGCATGTAAAACGAATGGGACAGAATCAATCAAAGTCACAGTTGCGATAGGCATTCCGCTGGGTCGGAAGTTTGACGTTTGTTATTAGCCGATGCGATTCATGAACTGTGCCTTTGCGTCAACTTTCACATTTGAAAGGACATTTATATGTATGACATCCTTGAGAACGAACCAAAACATAATTCCTACGTATTCTCGGTCAAACATGCAGAAACTCACCTTTTTCTGGCAGGAAACCTCACCACACCCGCACCCCTGCATTTTTATATTTTAGCGTCTGGGGATTGTATCCCACCACACCCACGTCCCACGTAACATCAAGTCATTGCCATTGCACCCAACAACACCGCATCAACAACCACAAGCCACAAAATCGCAAATGCAGGGTGGAAAACAAGTGACGAACACGTCTAGTCTGCAGGTTTGTTTTCGACCCGGTGGCATCATTGATAAAGCAAGCAAAAACACAAACAAAATAACTTCAAACCTTGTGTCGACATGAGCCGGCATTGAGACCCATTGACACCTAGCAGCAAATTGCTCCAGGCTTTGAACTCCTGCCGGAAGCGCACCTAAGCTTTGTTCCGGTTCCAAACCGTGAATGCTAGTCGACTGAAGCTGGTCTCGCCTGTGATAGAGGTACTTCATGAATCTTCATGGCACTTCCAGCTCCAGTAAAACATGAAAAAAAAACACCCCTTTCTTCGGAAAAAAGTGCAGTGCTGCAGTGCAGTTCAAGGCGCGTGCTGCCTCTCCAATTGACTCAACAGGGTCTTGGTCTTGGAAGGTCTGGGCACTCGGCGCTCCACTGGAGGGCTCCGACCTCGACGACATCCCTCGGTGGTTGCGCTCCGTCGCCGAGCTTCACCCGCCGTCTCGACGGACAAGCGGCGGTTCCGCGACTCCGCAACGTCCTCCATGAGGATCTGCCCCCTCACCCCTCAACTATCATGACTTTCAATGGCTGCGGTGTCCTTGAAGATCCACGAAGGAAACTATCATGCTTTCTCGCAGCATCTCGCAGTACATCTCTCTCTTTTTTTTCTCTGCCTCTCCCTCTCCCTCTCTCTCTCTCCCTCTCCCTCCCTCTCTCTCTCCTTCTCCCTCCCTCTCTCTCTCTCTCTCTCCCTCTCCCTCCCTCCCTCTCTCTCTCTCTCTCAGACTAAAGGATACTCCAGGTCTGTCTCAGCCAGGCTGAGGGACGAGAAATAAAAGGCCCAAACCTTGCTGGTGGGCGCATTAGCACCTAGATAAGATACATTCAAATGCCCAAGTTTAGAAAGATTTTGGGATCGCTGCAGAAGGCCCATTCACATTCAGACCTGCATGCGACTGAGGGCCAAGCCGTCATCTCAGTCCCTTCCGTTGCCATTTGAACTTTGGAAGTCTCTTGGAAGTTCCAGTAGCCATCCTGAAACTCACACCGTCGAGATCTCCAGACTCACCCAACAGTTGGCTAGTTCACAGCTATGATGCGATCAAATCAATAAAGACTGTGAATATGTGAATCAATACCGTCCGATCAAAACGCTTTCTGGCAGTTCATGTTCCAAGGTCAGATCATGGTTCAATGATGTTGAACCCTTAGCAATTCCACGCAATTCCGTGCCACCTTGTCTTCGTCAAAGTGATGGAAAAGCTCCTGCTGTGACTGAGCCATCAAGCACCCGGCACCCGGTACATCCTTCAAGACTCAACGCAACTGCACCAGATTTCACTGCAATAATGGCGGTGAAGAAATCAACTACTTCTAGGGAAAGGGATTGGCACTCCCTGCTCAAGTCTATTTCTCTCGAACCACCTTTTTAATTTTGTTCAAAACGTGCCAATCCGTGACCATGATGATCAATCTGATAATTGCTTAATGGAACATTAACCCTCTCATTCCGTCTCTCTCTCTCTCTCTCGACCCCTCTGTGACCACATCCTCTGCCAATTTCATCGTCTCGTTGGTCTTGGTCACGTTGGCCCACAAGTCCTATCGTTGGGTTTCTGGTTGTCGCAGCCCGGCACCCTGTCGTGCCGATGGTTGCTGCTGACTGTAACTTCTTTGTGCTTTGGAGGTTGTCGACCAACCAACTCGAAGGGAACTGAAGGATCTGCTGCTCCAATTCATGTAGGTCCAACATGCAAATGCCCAGAGTCTGCCAATATGAAGCCACTATTTGAGCCCCTCTTTTACTAGGCATGTAAGACAAACGTCGTCGAAAGCATAGGCGTAGTAGCAAGCTCTTCGCACATAATGTTATGTATTGTGCCATTTTCCCTGGAGAATGGTAGATTCGTTTGCACTTTTCCGGGGAAAAAGTAGGCCCCAAGTTCATCACAGAAGGAACTGCAACTACCAATCATGCCACCATGGATGGCCATGGTATATTTCAGGTTGTCCCCGCATTTGCTCCTGCGCAGTGTTCCCGGCACCTATTTGCGTCAGCGGAGCCTGGTCACACGGAAGCAAATTGATGGAAAGTGGGAAACCTTTGCCATCAGGAAACCTTTGCCATCCTTTGCCTTTTTGTTTGCCTTTCTGAACGCATTTGTGGTAGAAACTGAGTTTAACATAACCACGTCTCACCCCTTATGTTCGATAGAACATCTGATGTATATCTTGTATTGTTTGGACTTGTACCAGGGAATCTACATGGAACACCTGCATTTCGTGGGAACCTCAGTTATTACATTGAACTTTGAATAATTTGAATGGCTTGCACATTTACAGCTTACAGCTGCAAATGGCTGCAGTTCTTCTCATCCCGAAGCTGTTCTCCGTTCTCCAAATTCGTTCTCGTGTGCGTCTCCAGGCTGCTTGGCACCTGCATCAACTCCGGGTAGGTCTGGTAGAGGGACCAAACCTGGTCCTCTGAGCCTCGATTGACGGCATTCAAAAGGCAACCAAGTGGGCCCAGGTCCCGGGCAAACAAGAAATCAACAGCTGAATCAAACGAAATCAGTGCTGAAATCCCAAACTCATGCTAAAGACTGAGATCAATTGAAGGATCAGGATGGATAAGGTAGGTTATCGAATGTTGCCATTCTGGTGATGATCAGAAGCATGCCCCACAGGGCTCAATGCTCAGCATTCTCCAGTGCACCTTGCAGGCTTTGATCATGGCCATCCTGCAATGCTTTCAGAAGCTCCTGGCATTCGAGGACCGGTCTTTTTGTGAACCTACCGGTTTTATCCGGCTTTGCAGGCATTGGGTGGCAGGGTTCCTCAATGCTTGAACTGAATCATGTTGAAACACTTTTGGCCAGCTTAGTTTCTTCATGCTTCAAAGCAGTTAAGCAACATGACAAACCTGAAGAAGTCGCCATGTTCCCCTGCAGCCTCTGCCAGAGCGCTTGCACTTCCAGCTTTAGCTAGGGCATCCTCCTGGCGCACTCCAGGGGAGCGGGCCGCACAAAAGGCTACACTGTTGTCCAACCTAGTCTTTTATATATATATATATATTCTTTTATTTATTGTTTTTGGAAATCTGACTGGAAACAGCAAGTCTGGAGGCTTACCGGGTATCTAGTGTTCAATTTAGACTAGTGGCAAGAAAGTTCAAACAAGTTCAGGCATCCTTCAATGCAATTGATAAGGTTCTACTTACCCGCAAAGTAGATCGGCTGAGAATTATGACCTTGCTGGAAGTACAGTATTGACTCTGATGGGCTCGTGCCATAACATATATATTTCAATGCACTTCAACAAGAATAGAAAGAGCCAGCTAAGGACAGCAAATGGAATCCTGACTGCCGACATCAGCAATGTACTGTCTATTGTGTGCGAATTGGTCATTTGAAGCGATTCTGACAAAACTTGTCTGCTTCCAATCTGAGGTTCCAGGGGATTGTAATCAGCACAACTTTGGCAGCAGTTTCCCGGGCTGCCCATGAATCTACAAGTCTCCGAAATCTCGACTTTCGCCAAGTTTTGCATGCCATCGAACCTCTGTCATCGGCAGCCCGTGGTCGAGACTAAGAGAAAACAAACAAAAATGCTGATGATTTCTGGAATGCATCCTACCCAACCTTGACAAAACTGCCATTTCAGCATTGAGATGCATTGAGAACATCATCAGGTTCAGTGGCTACAGGATGTTCAAGGTTTAGGCCGCAGTGGATGAAACACTTCCCCTTTCATCACTGGCCGGTACCCCTTACAGAATGCCCAGAACTGA
>VSDK01001094.1:464226-485506 GCA_009767595.1 Symbiodinium kawagutii | reverse complement strand
TTCCTGTTCGCCGGACCAGAAAGGTCTTCATGGATGGTCTCCTGGATGTGATCTGATGGATGTTCACATCTGTTACCTCACAAGGTGGAGTCCGAGGTGCCACTCCACTTCAACCTTGTTGCCCATGCTATCAGACCTCAGCCATACCCAAGGAGGCCAAACTCTGAGCGAAGCGTTGCGTTTGAGTTCAGGAGTGCATTAAGGTTCTAAAATGTCCTAAGCATGACTGGTTCTAGTGCTGTGGATGTTGAAAAAGTTTACTCTTCTACACTTTGCCGGGGCCGTTGTGCCCTTTCAAAACGTGCCTTTGCCTTTCAAATATAATGAAGATACATCATGCAAGTGGCCCTCTGTGAACAGAGAGTTTTTTTTCTCAAGGCCCAGGTTCCTTTGACTGGCGCTCACTTCTCCGGTCGGGTCGGGTCAGCAACAACCGCTGGACCTCTTCTTTTTAGTCGTCTTCTGACCCTTCCGTTCCCCAATGCTCTGGATCTTGGGATGGTTCCACAATTCCAGGCGAATGTTCTCGTGCGGAAAAAGCGAAGAGATTGGCGCAGTTTCTGCGTGGAGTCTCCAGTGGGGCGATGTCTTTGATCGCGCACTGTTCCAATAAACCAAGGCGCACGCCGCGTTCGCGGCGTCGACTCTTGACACCTGCGCCAACTTCATCTGCTGGTTCCCCGACCGCTCCTGGACCAGGCATAGCTCACCTTGGCGCAGCTTGCCGCGCCACTCATCCACCCAGTGGCATTTCTCCTGTGCACCCAGCCAGCGCTTCAGGAGCGGACCTGCCATCGCAACAGCCGCACTGCCAATCAATGCCTTCGGCTGGCGACAAGCTTCATCTGGGACGATGCAGCCCTCCAGCAGGAAGGAGGATGCGGCCTCGAACGAAAAATGGTTGCAGTTGTGGCCAAGTAAATCATAGTTCGCAGGGGAATACCTGCATGCCTCCCAATGTAACCATTCTTCGAACTCTTCCTTGCTTCGCAAGGTGTAGCCGAGCACTGTGGAACGGTCGGGTTCACCAAAGGTGGACTTGGGATCATCGCATGAGAGCACCTTGCCGCTGAACCAGTACTCACGTCCGAAGGCCACGATGCCAGTGTGCCAAATCCCTTGTGTGTGCAGCAGTCCAGGCATATACTTGGCGTAGCCGCCAGTGATGTCGTACCAGTTGAGCTTCACCGGGGTTCGCCGAAAACCCAAACAGAAAGCTACAAACTCGTGGTAGCTCAGTTCCTTGTCTTGGCCCGGGTTCTTTGCCCTTAGCTCGACCTCCTGCATGAGCTCAGCGAAGTCAAGCCTGCTGCCCTCAACGTCAATACTTTTCAAACGTAAGTTGAGGGTGGCCATGTCTTGGATGCGCAAGCATCCTACACCTCGGACATCAGCTGCCTCGAAGGCATCAATGACCTGCATTAGAAATGCAGGGTTCCTCACCAGCATGCTCTGCAAACGCCTTTTCAATTCCGCTGAGCTTGCAGATGGCAATAGGCCAAAGTGTAGCCAGTCCTCCATCTGAAGCTTATCGCCACGCACGCAGGCACCAATGAAACAACGATCCACCGTTTTGTCTTGCAGGTATGCTGCCTGAGCTGGCACCTGAGAACACCCCTTGACACCTTTGTAGAAGTCAAGGATCGTCAGATACCCCTTGTTCTCCGGGTTAATCTCCCGGAACTCACTACGAAGCCTTTCGTAGATTGAAACCTCCTCAACTTCGAAGTTGGCTCGCCATTCGTTGATGGCCTCCTGAAAATTCTCCAAGAAGGATATACAACGCCGCAACATGATTTTGAAGCGGCTTGAGCCTCTGTGAACAGAGAGCGGTGTGGGAATGTGCCTATAGAAGTGAAAAAAGAAACGTGACTGCGCATGGCATTTTGGGATACTTTGGGGGACAGGGATTTGGACCATCTCCAACGACATCCAACGACTATCTAAGAATCTGCAGTCAAATGATCACAGCTTTAGCGACGCTAGCGAGGTGATCACCACATGTTGCCCTGGATCTTAGTCAAGCTAAGTAGCTGACCGACATGTTTGCTCAGTTTCGGGTTCTGAGGACGCAGCCAGACTCCTAAGAAATTCTCCAGCTGCAACTCTTGCCTTGCAGGGTGGATCTGATGACCTGCTGGCTGGATAACCTGCTGCATGCTGCTACCTTTTCTAATTGAGATTTGGCTGTCAACAAAAAGCCCTTCTTTTCGTTGAAGGAGTTCGTGTGATTTCTAGATGTAAGATGTTGCAAAAGCGTATTTTTTCTTCATTGGTTGATTTTAGTTAATTAGCCCAAACATGCCCGGGATATCATGGGATATAGAAAACAACGCTTGCTGAGTGAACGTGAACTGATTGCGCAGTTCATTGTTGCACTTAGCCTCCCAATATATCCCTGCTGATGCTCCTTGAAGATCCTTGAAGGAGAATGAACACGATCGGGCAGCAGATTTCTGCAAAAAAGCAGCTAAGCTCAGCTAGTTGCAGCTTGTTCAAGCTACAAGTAGTAGGATGTCCCTTCCCCCCGCTCAAAGTTCAAGCCGTTGGTATGGGCAGTTACCTGCCAGGGCCTACTGAAATGGTCCGTCCTAGACCACCTCCGACTCCTACTGACCGGAGGAAAAGTGAATTGAAGTGCACTCTGCCACAACAACCTTCTTGAGAAAACCCAAGGGGGGCACAACCTTCTCAATGACCCCTGCTGTCCTGCACAGGCCCGCCTTGCTAGCTGGTAGGACGGCGCACCTGGTGGCCCTGGCATGTGCCTAAGTATCACATTAGCAAAGTGATATAGCATGCAGCACATGGACCGTCATGGACATATACCGTATCGGTTTCGTTGAGCTTAGTTGGCACGTTCCGAACACATTGCCTATTAGGCACAATTAAAATATATCTACTATGGCTATCATATACGAATATCCGTGGCATGTGATGAGCATTGCAATCAAGTCGAAATCAGGTATTCCGCTCTCTGGCAATAGCTTGCATAGGCAGCATTAGCTTTTTACCCCGCACGGGAGAACACACTCGCTCAAGCAGGCTGAGTGTCAACTGGGAATGAGAGATCTTTGGCTGGCGTGTCTTGGAAGCAATTTTGTTCAAGTCTTGCACCAGTAAACTGCATCAAAATTCCTATGCGCACAGCCACATCGACTTGCTGGGAGTTTGTCATATTTGTGTTTGGTCTTCTTTTCATATAGGTCAGCATACACCTGAAAAGGAAAGTGTTGCAAGCCGGCTCCACCTTGCATGACTGCTTTTGTACAATCATGTCTTCGATTCTTCTCATCCATTAATATCCATCAATCGGATTTTATCGGCATTGGTTTTGAAGTGGCTTTGAAATTGATATTACATATCAGATATCATGCTACGGGGTGATTCCACCAGTACGAGCTCCAATAGATTCCATTGCATCTGAAGCCACGGCCAGCTGTATCACAGGGTCCCTTGGTGTGGGATCCAGTGCAATAGCGGGTCCGCTTTGTGCACTCAGAGCGGTGAGAGGCTACACTTCATCAAAGTCTCCAGTCTCCTGCGAATGATCCTCCATCCTGAGCCAATCTGAGCCACAAACTCTTCAGCTGGTTGACACACAGATTCCGACTCCGACAGATCGATGGCTTCTTCTTCTCTCCCTACAGATCGATGTCTCTCTCTCTGTCTCGCTGGGCGTGGCTGTCTGCCGCCTCACAGAGGCGCCCGTAGGGATGAGACCAAGGCCGGTGCCAAGGCCGGTTAATTGCAAACATGGACAAATATCTTCCGCTATGGGCAGCATAGTTTCATGGTCACTGGTTTTCACAAAACCCGTTGGCCAAGTATCTTTGATCGGCACTTTGGCCAAGATCTTCAAGAATGTACCTGGAATCGCACCCGAACAATGCTCAAAGAGTGCCAACAGTCAATGAGTTGAGGGGCACAAGCTCTGATTACCAACGCAGCCGCCAAGCCAACGTTCGCCTTCTCCACGCCTGTCACATTGGCAAAGCCAAGCCAACCAAGAGGATCTGCTCAGGGTTCGTCAATGTCGAGTGACATCTAGTGACCGCTGAAATCTCTGATTGCTAGTTATGCTTGGGCTATGTTGGCAAAGAATGGCAAAGAGGCACGTGGCCAACCTGTGTATTTTTGTTGTGCGTATGCCAGTCCCGCCGGAACATTAGGTGCAGCAATGGCATTCCGTTCGAATTTGGAAGAGAGGCTGCTGCTGTGAGGCATGCAATGATATGACATGTTTGAAGAATGAAATGGTTCCAAATGATTCGACTTTGTTGCAAGAAGTCCATGTGCCTTCGTTGCTGGTGGAGCTCAATAAATTTTGCGAGAGGCTTCGGAACAGAATCGTTCAGATAAAAGCCACGAAGAAGCTCCTGACATGACTCCAAACATCTCCAAATCAAGAGAAGAGCAACTCATTCTGACGCAATTCTGAGACGTAAGGCAGTCACACAGTCTGTGCAAGCTCTGACACTGCAGGACTTGTGAGTGTTTGAAACGACAGGTTGAAAAGGTCGTAGCAAAACATGTCCAGCATGCTGGCCCTTCCCTGGCCATGGTTCTAAATGTTCTAACATGTTCCAACACCTGTGCAGTGACTTTGTCCGCTCCTCACTGTTGGAAGATGCGAAGAGCCATGAAACACCAGGCCAACGTAAGAGAAAATCGATGCCATGCCCGGGCACATCCAAATCACGACTTGGCAGGAAGTCCTGACAACATGACTCCGAGAAAAGGGTCTGTCCTTAAAAAGGATCAGAAAGGTGGATGTGTGATGTGATATGACTTGCTTCTCAATTTTTGGATTCCTTGCGAGCCCCTGCTGCATGACAACGCCATGGCTTTCAATCCTCTTCAAGGACTGCAACCTCTGAAACTGTTTCCATCTGTTTGATTTGTTAGTCACATTCATAAATCCAGCATATAAAGGTCACACAGGATGTTTGCGCACTGCCATGGATCTCGAGATATCTCAAGTATATCAACTTGTCACATCCGTTTGCGAACGAGCGCACACATCTTGCAAAAATACACTCCTGAACAATTACTTAGTTTTGTTTGACGCAGGAATTAGTTCTGGACCATTTTGCTTGGTCCTGTTAAATCCCATGAGCACACTGAGGGCCCCCATCCGTTGTAAATGTCTTGCCATCATCATCTTGATGCTGGGTGATCCCCTATCGGTTCTGAAGGCTTCAACAACTTAGCCTAAGCGCTGGGCGGCTCCTTGCTTGTTATTTCATGCAGCAATTCTGCCACTCACCACATGAATTTTGACTCATTGTATTGATAACCCTGGGAACTGGACGTAACTGGTATGTATAGGTGCAGTTCATCTACAAGTTGAGCAACCTGCAACCGTCCTGAGACCCTTGAACTATCCAGAAAAGGCACGCACTGTGGACAGGAGCGACGGAGCAGCACGATCTGATCCTTCTCATCGTCCAAGGTGCCCATGCTACGTAAGGCCCATAACTCCTGCTCGACTGCTCGGCTCTGCTGATGCATGGAACACTATTAGGGTCAGAACACTTTAAGATTTTAGGGTTACCTTGACAGGACGGCGAATGACAAACAAAATCTGTCAGTAAAAGATAGTGAAAGTGTCAATAAACCGTCAAATCATGACAGTGCAAACCACTATTTTTGCTGCCCTCCCCTGGCAATTACAAACATGTATCAAATAAACCATATCCAAACTTTAGAATGTCTTTCCAACGACCCGGCGATGGGGGATTTCAAATTACAAAACACGAATCATGCAATATAATCTTCCTCGAAGCAATCACATTTGTATTGAATTTCACCAGAAAGAGAGAAACACAACTAGTAGAACCCGAAAGCCTGGAACATCATGTATCAGTAGAACCTATATTATAAAACCGTAGAACATAGTAAAAATATGTAAAATAGTATAGGCTAGGCCCATGTACAAACTAGATCTAGTGCCCAAAAACAAAGTTCCGAAGGATGAGACACCGCTCCGGGGGAACGTCTTCGCACCTGGTGGTTCTGGATCTGCACATGTCGCCAGGGTCCACCTTTGAGATCAATCAGCTCACCGGTTGAACCCAAGAAACACCGGAGCAACTGGTGGCCTGGGCGGCGGCAGAGCCGCGTCTCTGCGACATCTGAGTGACTCATGGTTTCTGTGAGACACTCTGTGATAGGAACTCTCTGAAACACATTGAAACACTAAAACTATCTGCCCCAATGGACAAAAGGCCTTCAACAAATAGCCTGTACGTGTGCCTGTTTGTGAGTAATTATGTAAAGTCGTTGATTGTTTTTTGCCTCGAAGTCGAAAGTAATTTTGAGTCTGCATCTCGCTGGCTGACAAAGTTCAGCATTCTGCAGCCCAAGTGCCGTTCTCTGCAAGGACCCACAAGGAACAATTTGCATCCGCCTGCAATAAAGGCCAAGGCCAAAAGAGGAAGCAAGACGGATGTTTAGGTACCATATCAAACACCCGTCAAAAAATGCAATTCAATGACCCATGATAGATTGAAATATGAGAATGACATGTGTCGAAGCGCTTGGCATCTTTTCAGGTCCTTTTCTGTTGAAATTGCTGATCCAGTATGATCTGAGGTCAACCGCCCTGCGGGATTCACCAAACATCCTGGAAACTTGAATGCCTTCCTGGAAGACGATTCGCAAATGCCATCCCTTGAGACAATACGCCCAAAGGGATGCCAAGAGTCTATTCATTAGTTAGCGGTACTTAGATTCTTAATGATGTTAATGGATTCTTTGTAATTCACATCAACACTAACATGATCCCATAGGTACTATTGCTCTCTTTTCCAGTGCATCACAGCACAATCAGGACTTCGCCCAGGTCCTCGCAATGCAAAGAGATGCTTCTGATGCCTTGCGCCTGAAAGTCCTGCAAAGTGACCCGGGCCCCGGGCTGCCCAAACATACATGCAGCACATCATACATCAACATACTACTTCTACCTACATCTGCAATGTCACGACACGGCAATTGCAAAGACTCCACCTGACATCCTCTTTGATTTCTTTGCCTGAAGTGGTGGCGTGATCTTTCAAATCTTGTCATACCGGGAGTCCACAGCCAAATTGTCATGAAGTTCGGTCCGGTTCTCCGAAGATGCACCGATCAATATTGTCCTGTCATGGAGCGCGGAGCGGAGCAGTAAATCCATGTTTACGTCAGGCCGCCTAAGCCATGCCCGGCATATCTGCATCACTCTGACATACTTTGACCATCTTTGATGCAGTGGGATGCTAAGGGATGGTAGGGGATATTGGGGAGGGTCGTCTTTACATCCACTACAGCACTGAGGATGGCAAAAACCTTGCATCTGGTAATGGCTCGAGAATGCAAATACAGCACTTCATCAGTCAATCTCTGGTCTTGCCATCACAGCGTTGCTGGAAAGGAATGGCCTTGGATCACAGCCAGCTTTCCACGGTTGGAAGCTCAGTCAACGGGTGATGCATCACCGAATATCACCACGTGTCAGGTACTTCTGTCCCTTGGCCCCGCCCTTCCTGGAGGTGCGGATCAGGCTTCACAGCGGCTTGCAGAACATGCACGGAATACTTCTCCGACACCAACATGGCGTCAAAGCCCTCAGGATACACACAATCCATGTCTAGCTACTTCGGCTAATGGAAAGCCATGTGCTACGCCAAAAGCATCTCTCTCACAGTTTTCGAGTATCTCTTCAAAGTACTACAACCAATCATCAATGACAGCTACGTGAACCAATCCTTTGCATCACTCCATTCTCGCTTCAGGCTGCGACTGGATGGCAGGCCAGGGAGACTGGGCGGGCGAAGGCAGTGGGCCAACGCGGCGCGTCAAACTGTACCTCGGAGGGACTAAGGTCGTGCACTTTTGCGTCGCCGATGGCTGGCCAAGCAGTGAGAACACTGCAGAAAGATCAAACCCCAGGATGAAATCAAATGATTTTTGTACCTGAGAATGTTGCGTTGAGACTACAGTGAGTGGGGTGGTCGGTCGGGCTCTGTTTGGCAACGGCTCCATCAGTGTGAGAAACAACAATAGCATGACGTCGTAGATGTTGCACCGTGTCCTGGAAAAGTTTTTCATAAAGGATTTTCTCTATATATATCAATTAAAGGAGTCCTTATGGATGCTTGTAGTGCTTCTTACTGTTTGAGTGTCTTGCCGCATCTTTGAAACAAAAGCCAAGCCAAACCGCAAACAGCTTAAACAGCTTGGAAGATCTTGGAAGCTTTGAATTGTGACCTCTCTGCTTGCCATATTTACCAAGCTCTCTCATGTCGCAAAGTTGTCACTCTATAAGGGGAAGCTCCACGAACATTAGCGCATGCTCCGGCTGTGATACACTGAACTGAGTTTGCCCAACATAACTTTGCTCCGGGTATGGTCCGAACCGTCATGGCATCCCAGCACTTCAATTTAGCAAGGGTCAGTCACGGCCATTTGACTTAATAGCTCTCAAAAAATCTGCCAGGTAATGCACGTTCCTCTGTCTCTTGAACGTTCTCAATGTATCTCTCACTTCAATGCCTTTGAAGGAACGTAACTCAAAAGTCGCACCCCAAAGTAGAATTTGTTGTTGTTCATCATGTTGGATCAGTCCAAATCATCAACAATTGACAGTTTTTTGTGATCGTTCTCTGATTCACTGTGAGGAGCAAAAGAAAACAGCCGCTCTTGGTTTCGGGGAGGCGTTTTAGCATGCAATTGGGACCATGAACATCCATACATACATATCAATCATATCATCCATGAACTTGCCTGAAAATTCACCCTGAAAATCCAACCTGTCCATCTGCATCCAAGCGGCAGCTTCGCCCTGAGGAAGTGCGAAGGTCACCTGCAGCGTTGCTCCAATGATCTCGTCCAATTGCCCAAGGCTGCTGAGGGGTTGCGACATTGTTGTTTGACATGTTGGGACCATTCCTTACATTTGACAACTGCGCTGAAGATTCTGAGAATCCTCAAATCATCGACGTCAATCTGGGGTGGCTATGCCTTGGGCTGCTTGGGCTCGCTGCGCTGGCCCATTGATATTTGAGGGAGAATGCACGTTGTGTCTGGTCGCCATTCCGTGCTGCTAGTGCTATTGCTGTTGATGCTGTTGTTGCTGTAGTCGCTTGTTGCTCTTCTATGTTCTTCTTCTTTTCTTGTCATCATCATCATCATCATCATCATCATCATCATCACCAGCATCATCATCATCATCATCATCATCATCATCATCATCATCATCATCATCATCATCACCACCCCTATAGCGCAAATATGCCCAAATATGCTCATATCGCCCATATCTCTGCTTGTTTCCACCTCAACTCTCCCCGTCAACAGCCTTGTGCTTGTCGTGACTCAAGTGCTGAAGAAGTGCACCAGGCGTTCCAGTTCTAGAGCTGGCACCAGCAGCCAGTGCAGCATCGAAGGTCGAGCATTCTTGATCATGGAAAGTTTCGAAAAAGGTCAAGGTTATAACCCAAACCTCACATCAATTCATGTCACTAAGGAAATTCAAGGTCCACAAGATATCTTTGCTGCATCAAGCAAGGTTGACAAATGCAAGGTCGGCTCAAGCGCAAAGGAAACCAAAAATCACAATACCTAAAGCTGGGATAAATTGTGTATCCTTTCCCTGCTTTCTACCTTGACTTTGAATACGAAGCACGACCAAAGACAAAACACCAAAGCACAAACAACCGATGCCGCAAACACAAAAAGTCCGATGCCAACAATGGTGCCTGTCAATTGTAGGTATGATATATCAATGATATTAGGAAAAAGGCGATCAAAGCGGTCAAGAAACATACCGATAGAAATAGCATTGAACCATTGAATCCTATTGAATCCAGGAAGAAACAGGATAGCAACGAATATTTTGGACTGAAAGCCAGTCCAAACATTTGCATGCAACTCTCAAATCATTGGAGCCTAGAACTTTCATGAACTTTCGCAATTTGATAGTTAAAGTGTATCTACAACAGTTTGGAACTCAAACTGGTGGTACCTTAGCAGTGGAAATTCAAAACATGTTCTCACATGTATGGCATATGGCATCTGTGCGAACAAAACGTGCAGCTTACAATGTCGTAAGTCTAAATGACCTTCTTACATATACATTGCAGACTTCGCAGCACCGCTAGGGACCAGTGCGTTGAAACTTCAAGGATTCGATTGCCGTCACACTTCATCATCAGCAACAAAACTTTTAAAGATTAAAGCGTCTCCGTATACATTTTGCGTGCGGAATGGCTTCATCTGCATGGGTATCTGCAAAAGTTGGGAGCTAAAATCTCGCACGTGCCTTTCAACATGCTGGAGCTGGAACCCTTCCATGCGCAAGCAATTAGGACAGGATTGGAGTCAAAACAGGTTCACGTGCATGCTCGTCGCAACATGTTTTTCAGCCACAGCTGCAGGTTGCGGATTTGCATGGAATGGTTTTTGCAAGAACTTGGAGCCTACATGAGCCAAACTGTTTCATTTTCAGGGCACTTGCAGCATTTCGGATACAGTATCTGTTCCTTTGCTTGTTACGTGCACTGTCGTGCACAACGTTGGAGCTAAACTGTCCGACCGAAGCGTTGTCATCTTTCCCACTGGTGCTTACGCTGCTTTGTGCTTCTGAGATCTTCTGAGTTCATAGTCCAGGAGTTGTACAGGAGTGGATTCGGAAAGGGTAGGATTGATGTCACTTGGGAATGATGCTGTTTCTGCTACTGATGATGATCATCATGATCATGAATTAAGCCGTTGTGGGTTGGTGAGTTGGCAGAAGTTGGAGCTAATCTTGCCGGCTGCCTTTATTTCCTTCAGCCTCCCTTTTCTTCTCTCTTCAATTCTTTCCTTCCCCGCTTGCTTCCTCTGTGTTCCTTCGTCCACTTCTTTCTTTGTCTTCCTTTTCAAATACCAAAAAATATTTTTTTTTATTCTGGTGATATCAGCCTCTCATAAAAATGCCATTGTCATAAATTGTCATCCAATTTCGACTTGTCTTGATCAGGATTCAAGCGCATTGGAAAGCGTCACCAGTATCTACACCTTTACACTTCGTAATTGCATTTCCAATCAATCTAACTATCCATCCATCTATTTATCTATTTATCTAAATCTATCTCTATCTCTATAACTTTATCTAAATCTACATCTATTTAGCCATCTAAATGCCTGCATGATAGATTCTCAAAGAATTTTACAAATACCTACACCATCATCACACGCCAAGGTGCCAGGCTGAGGGACCACATAGTGATCAGCATGATGCTGCCTTGCTTTACAGTGCGCCAGGGCATCGATGCACTCTTTCTCAACGATTGCTCTGATTGCTGCTGGCACGCCTGCAACAAGGGAGTTTCGGGTCTGGTGCTGAGCAACGTGCGGTAGAACATGAAAGGATTCTGCAGTCAACAAAGATGGATTCTTGTAAACATTTCGCTTTGGACATTTGTTTTCTTTTCCATCGCCATCCTGGAGGTCCAGCTCAGCTGAAGGCTTTTGGACATCTTTGGATACAGCATTTTGCCCCGGCGACATGCAGGAGAAATATCTATTGCCCTGGCTCTGGAGGGACAACAGGCAGGATAGGTGCAGCCTGCGTGTCAGCTTGTTCACATTGGTCAAAAGGCGTTCTGGCGATGTTTTCCTCAGTGCAACATGCAAGTGACAGCCTGGAGCCACACTGCAGTACATTGTGGCTCAAGGTCTCAAATCATCACATGCAGTCGAAAAAGGGACATCCAAAAGCAACAAGGCCGACTGGGCACGGAATGAAAGGATTCTGAAGTCGTGACAGCTTAACCAAAGGTGACAGGAAGTGTAGATGGCGACACATGTAAAATGTAGGCGGTAGCGGCGGTATAGGTGTGACTTAGGTATTGCATGGTATTGCACCAACCAAAGTAAGGCCCTGGGTGAGGGTGCAGGCTTGGAGGGCTGGCGAGTGTGGTTGGATACAAGAGCATACGACAAACACAAATCAAACCAAAAGGAGATACAATATGTGGATCAAAAATAACGATGCAGAATATGCATGCATATGCATGCATATGTCTGCATGAACCTCTGTGTATACAACAGATATACAAGGTTAATGTTCATCCTCATGTGCATATGTGCGTCACTGCATGGAGTCAATCAGTCAGTGTAGGTTGCTTGAACGGAGCAAATGGGAAGCATGCGTCTGCTGCTTCATAATGATATGTGATATTGGGGGAAGGCGTAAAGGTGGGAGATAGACAAAGCACAGGAAACATCAGCTAGCACTTTGGTAGTGCATGTATATGCATGTATTATTGCAGAAGCGGTAAGATAGATAGTAGATCAGCTAAATTTCAATGTAATTACTGTGACTACCGTGCTGGCAAATAGAAGAGTACGAGTATCATTCAACGGTATTGTACTTTTTGTCGAAAGAAGTATTCAGCTCAACGACCCTCAACTAGTAAAACTGTGTAGGCGGTACAGGAGGTCTATGCGGCAAGCCTGAGTAGTGAGTCACACATCAGGCCGGCCAAGCAGTGTTGCATGTGCGCAATGCAATGCTTACAGCTATGTAGCTGGCCCGGGCACGCAAGGTGGCCATCACTAGCGATTGAGGCCGGAAACGAATGGAAACGATATCAGGGAAGGGTTGGCAACAAGGAGCATACGACCACGTCATGAGGTGAACCGCCACACCGTGAACTCTCAGCACCTGGCTGCATCGCTCAGCCCAGTTTGGGCCCTGGAAAAGTGTCTCCCTCGGTTTCAGAACCCACACAACGGATCGGCAACTGGCTGCAAAATGAAAATCACCCAACATAACCTAACATAACCAACTAGAAAATACTAGAAGTATCCGTCGCGGAAGAAAACAAGTACATTTGGTCAAAACACAAAATGGAATCTGAAACTTGTATGATCCTATATGCATTGTTTCCTGCAGCTCCCTAAATGATTCACAAGAAGCTTGCTCATGCTTGCTCCACATTTCCCGGCTCGATTGACTCAACAATGTTTCATTAGTGCAATCATGTTTCAATACTTTCCCGTGTGGAGGTAGATCAACGATCTCCGATCCCAAAAATCCAAAAAATAATGCACAAATAAACTGATGCCACCTTTGGCCTGCAAAAAATGGTCGTCTTCATGTCCAATTTGGCTGGAACCAAACAGCCTCTTCATGTCTTCCATATTGCATCGAAGCTGCAGTGCGGTTCGATGGTGCTGATTGTCTGTGCAAACCTGTCCCAGTCGGTTGGCAGGAGGTCAACGGGGAATTGATTTCGGTATAAACATAAAACGAGTGTTCTGGGAAAGAACTGAACACCAATTCACAAAAGCAGGCAACTGCAGCAGCATGTCCTTTTGCTATGCAGTTGGCCCGTGCGGGTGGTTTGGGTTTGATGTTCATAATCGAAACTGTCGGTTCCATCTGGAACTTTGATAAGAATTTTGATGCAAAGCATGTCAGCCCTCCGAGTCGGTTGTGAAGAGGCCTTGCCTTGCAAAACTCTCTCTCTCATTCTCTCTCTCTCTCTCTCTCGCTCTCTCTCTTTTTCTTGTTGCCGGAAGGAAGTTGGAAATCGGCTCCTGACCATTGAGTCGGTTTGCGTTGAGATTGAGCTTCCAGGAGGCGAATTCACCACGCTAAGCCCCATGCTTTTCGACGTCCCGTTCTAGGAAGCCAATGCTGATGGTGCGTCCATCTGCGGGTTCTTCGCCGAATTTACAATCACCACTTTCACCTCAAAGCAAAGCATGTGGAAAAAACACAGGCTGACAAGTTGACAGAACATGACAACACACACATCAAGATCCATCTTGAGCAAAGCACTTGCTGACAACATCTGACAACTACGTTAATGAACCTTCAGGCTGCTGTTCTAAACGCGAATGCAATCCCCGTGCACTACATGTGATACAGTATGAGGTCCTCACAGTCCCGAAAAACGAGTCCGCCGTGACCTGAGTGAAAGGACAGTTGTTGCTCTCACCTTCGTTTGTGTGCATACTCAAGGAAAGATAAGAGATAGAAAAATAAATAATAGATAGATCAATAGATAGATTGATTGATCCGCTGATCGATGCATAGATAGGCAAATAGATAGCACAGGTCTGGAGCACAAACATGCACGGACCTTATCATATATTGACCCATATTGCCAGACTAACATCTAGGACATGAACTTGTCATGCGGTGGCTTGTTTGTTAGTGGAGGGAGGGAAACATTGCTCGCTTCAATCATTGGCCAAGTATGGCCAAGTTGCTTTCCAGCTCCACCGCAACCCACACACGCCCCGCATCTCTCCTTTGTGAGCTCTGTAAGGCCTGCAGCACGCCCACAAAAACACATACACACAATGGCCATTGCAAAATCATTACAAGCCAGGTCCAAACAGCAAAAAGCGGGCATACTCAATGACAAAGTTCACATTTGAACCATCAACCTGTGGAACTGCCATCAGCTGCCCTTGTCTCTCAACGCCTCTGCACTGCTGGATGATGCACTGGACCCAGTGGAGGGAATCATCTCCTGTTGCTCGGTGTCGCCACGTTTGCATGAATTTTGCTTGGGCGAATTCTTGATCCGTGTTGATCCAACAGAGTCACTTAGTTTCATTATTGTTCACTAGTGAGTCACTATTCTCATTCGGCATCCAAAGTAAGTAACGGAGAACTATGGCAAATAGACAACATGCTCAACCACATTTGCACCGAAAAAAGCAACACCTGCAAAGGCGTTTGGTCCGACCCAGCAGAAGTCCACATTGCACCTCCATTGCCTTGAAGGTGGCTGAGCGCTTGTCAAATTTCCGTCTCAAAGCCTCCCTGCCAGTGTCTGCATCCGAAGCACCAAAAAAATCAATGAACATCAATGAATATCGATGAACTAACTAATGAACCAAACTGAAGCCATGCTTCCTTGTTCCGAACAGTGCCTTCCAGCGGATATACGTTAGGATTGACGCTGATTTGTCCAACCCTGTATGTCACATTAAAATTCCCAAACGATGGCGCATGAAGGTGCACAAACTCTGTGAGCATAAAAGCTTTGCAAAGCTTTTCAGCAAACGCGGAATCTCAATGTCTTCCAATCCACTCGTGCCGCTACAGTTCTCGACCTTGTTTTTCTTTCGTTCTCCCCAAGCATTCTCGAAACATCGTCAGACTCAAAGCGGCGCAAGTCCTTCCAAAATGGGAAATGCGAGGGTCACAAATTGCAGGACGACATTTGTGGGACATCTCAAGGATGGAAAAGGGACATGAACGCGACATGGCTGAGGGTACCGCGCAGCTGCCAACAAATGGACAAGTTGGAGGCACAAGCAAAGTGGTCTCCATTTTTCTCAAGATCCCTCTACTGGTAAAGGCAAGTTGAATATAGTAATGAGCAACATATCAACATGTTAAATGACCATTCTTGAAGAAACATTTGAAGCATTTGATCTCAGTGTTCAAATGTGCTACAAGCTGATGTTCAAATTATTTCAAAATGCCCTTTTTGTCCACCAAAGTTCTCAAATTGTTGAAAGATCAGTCTCCCTTCTTTGACCTCTCTCCCTCAGCTATTTTCACGAATATGTTGTTTTGCAAGGTAATTTGTTCGATTGAAATTAATCAGTGAAATTCACATCCGCAAGCCCTTGCCATCTCTCTCATGATCTGCAGTACGGTACTGCATGTTACCTGGTGCAATTACCTCGTGCCATGTTCGATGATGGCTTTTCATTCTTCACTCACTAGCCACTAGCCTGCAATTGCCACCGCACGAGGATTTGGATTTGGGATGGTTTGGGATTCAATATTCAATCCCGCTCGATTCTATGTGTGGCAAACAAGATAATCTGTTGAAAATAGATCAAACACAAGTGTGACACACACACATAAATGGGCCCAATGTATATATAAATAGTTCCCAGGTATTTAGAAATAGTTCTAGGGTCTTGGAGCCTGCCAACAAACAAACAGGCCCAAGAAAACACTAAGCAGTACCCATCCAAAAAAAACTCATCCCAGAATCTATTTCAATGATATCCCTGTTTTTTCCATGTCTAAATCGGGAGTTTTGACAACATGCTTAGCGACTAGGACCTTCCTTGTCATGCATTCGGGGGTGGGAGTCTATAGATCCTAGTAGCAATGGCAGCAGTAGCATTAGGAGAACCAACGGACTAAGAATCAAAACATTCTTTAACCAAGAGAAGCTGAGTTCAGAAAACCCTTATCTTCTCACCCTCAGCCACCGCATAAACCTCCAGGGTCCTCGGCCAACCGTGCTTGAAGCTGACGACAAGCCGCAATGGCAGCTTGAAGTGCTTCAGGTGGCCTCCAAGAAATTTGATGACAGGACTCTCTCTGTCCACTTCTATTCATTCAAAACGACCCGAAGCTACACATCTGGACAGGCATAGATTGGAATCCGTACTGATCCCAGTCAAGAGGCAGTTCCTCTGCCATGCTTTCACCTCGATGCACGGTCGATGATGCTCATGGTTCACCATGTTTCATGTTGGCTGATGGTAGCCCTCCAGAGGAGTGAAACTTCTATGTCTCGATAAGCATCAGGCAAATTACAACCCTCAAACCTGACCAGCCATTCGTTTGGGTCAAGAGTTCTTCAACTAGAGACATTTAAGTGAGGAATTTGCATTTCACAGAATGGAAAGCTTTGGAAATGCATGGGGCCATGGAGATCCATGGAGATCTATGGAGATTCTGGACATTTCTGGAACTTCAAAACTTCAAAAGTCCTGCTGCCAAGGTTAGCCAAGCGAATGCAACGGCGGCCCAATGCTGTCTGAGCCACGGGGTGAGCTCTGCAAGCCCGGGCTTTCTCCAGGTCCTACTGCCATCGGGAGTTCATGGAAGCTATAGGGACCAGTAGGTCAGTAGGTTTATTGGATTGAAGAACAACCAAAGAGGAACAAGAAATCAAACACATGAACAAACCTACAAACAACTAGAAGAAAGAATCAGGTCGACACAAGCGGTAGATATGTGGTAGATATGTAGGAAACCAGGTAGACAAACAAATGGGGAGATAGATAGATGGATGGATAGACAAACAAATATGAACATATCAACATGCAGCAAATGGCTAATACATTGTATGCGAGGGCAAATGGTCCAAATGGATAAACATCTCGACTAGGCGGAAAATAGGGAATGAAAAGAAATACCATTCCTTAGTTTTCATACAAAGGGGATGGAACAAGCAAGACTCACCAGGGAAAAAGGAAAAATCAAAAGAAAGGAGCATACACAAAATGAACAGGAAACTATTTGAAAGTAAAACAAGGGCTAGAATGGGCTGGAGGACCAATAAAAGTGACTGTACATGGGACGGTCTCATTCTGCGCAGGAGGATGAGGAGGAGGACCAAAAAACTCGCTCTTGACAAGCATTTGGAGGTGACCTTGAGCTTTGCATTGTATTTGCGACTGTTCGACTATGTGGATTTCAGTTCGCACTAGTCCACATGGTGTCTGCATAGTCTTAGCAGTACATGCTGGAACGTACGCATCTCGTTTTACACAAAATGCAGGCGGAAAAGTGCTCCTGCCAAGTGTCCCTGCCCGTCTGGTCACTACCCAAACAAGATGAGGTTGCAAATGTGCTGGAAGCATTAAGCATTACGCACGCAAGTATCTAGCATAGAAGTGACAACGTGCCGAGCAAACATAAAGCAAGCCTTGCAAGAAGATGCAAGATCATCACGCCCTACCGCCTCTGAAAATAAGTTTGATAAAGTCGAAACTGGCTGCAGTATCCCCTATCAGCTCTGGGCATTTCCTGCACAAATTAAAAGTCTTGCTTCAGTCATTAATAGTTCTGCCCCGGGCAGGGCATGTACAAGTAACATAGATGCCGAAACTTGCTCAAATCATCAAATCGGGGTGTTTTCGGAAAGGCCTCAATGTTGAAACAAATAAAAGCTTGGAAGGGGTTTGAAGGCCCCCCTGTACTGTCCTCATTGATCCCTCAAAAAAAAACATCCTGATGATGATTAACGATGATGAACGATGATGAATGATGATGAATGCTGATGAATGCTGATGAATGATGATGAATGATGATGAATGCTGATGAATGCTGATGAATGATGATGAATGATGATGAATGCTGATGAATGATAATAAATGACTCTAAATGACGATGAATGACGATGAACGATGCTGATGCTGATGATGATGCTGATGATGATGATGATGACGACAATGACAATGGTGGGCATGTTTGCTAGGACCTTGCTGAGGCTTTGCCCTACAATCACCAGCGCACCTTTGCCCAAATTGCTGCAATGATGGGATGATGATGGATGATGTAGATATGTGACGGCGATCGTGATGAATGATGATGAATGTCATGTTGCTTTCCGTGCCTTTCTGATCATCTTTGGATGATGTTGTTTTAGCTCAATTGCCGTGACACTATTCATGATTGCTACGCATGGTCATTCTGCATGTGATAGTGCTAGTTTCGGTGGCCGGGGACCAAAAAGGGATAACAGGGAACCGGAGGACTAGAAGACGGGAGCATTCGAATTGTTTTTTTTTTCCGCTTAGCGCTTTTGAACAAACAATGAACTGTGCAATTCCATTGTGCTTCCCTTTGTTTGATCCTTGGCCTTTTTTTGGTGTTGATCGTTATGCTTCAGGAAACAGCTGTGCTGTTTTGCTATCTGCATCTATTTTCTGGTGCTCAAGTGCCGAATCCAGCCTTCGCCTGCCAGGTTTGTATCGTCCGGATCCTGGCGATGTGCTGAACGAAGGTGTTGAAAGGACTGCTTTGTATCTTGGTGCTTTCCCCTGGGGTCAAAGGCTGCAACAGGCACATCAGCATGAGAGAATTAGCACTTGCTAGAATTGAACTGCCTCAATTGAGCGCTCATCCCATCAAACAATGGCAGAAATGGCATCATGTTGACGAGTTCCTTACCATCATGGCCCTTGTCTGCTGGAGCCCTTTGCACTTTTACGACGGATCCCTCACATCAAGTCGCTGCCTGGTCACCCTTCAGCCATGCAAAGACGTCCAAATACAGGACGGCACCTTGGACAGTTTTGGGACAATCAACCTCTGTGACTGCATCCCACTGAGTCCATACATCATCCGTCATGTTCTAGTAAGGCATTCCGGGGCATTCCTCCATTGAGATTCCCTTGCGGTGTTGCCAGCATGTGCAAATTTCCACTCGCCCGTCCTTTCAGACAGGTGGCGGAAATGCCTTGGCAGCTGCAAGTCAACTCCACTTGCCGGGTCCTTCTTGGTTCCTCCCATAAACCTCGGTTGTGCGGGCCTTAGCGGCCTAGCCAACTTCTGCTTATTCTTCAACCAGTCTCTCTATATTTTAATTTTTGAGCAATATTACATGGGGAATTCGTGCCAAACAAGCGCGACCCTCCAGTTCAGGTTAAGGTTCAATTCCTCGCTCAACATTAAGGGAACATGAGGGAACAAAGGACTGCAGCACTTTTGATGGGATTCTGTGCATCATGAAGCAGATTGAAAAAGTGTGTCACCAGTGTACTGACATGTCCTGTCAAACAATGCATCCATTTAAATGGCCATGCGTGTTAGGCAGACCGTCCCTCCGCAGCATCCCAACTGGTCACTGGTTTCAGAGATGATTCTTGTTCCACGGGTGTGCATTGATTTCATCGAGTCAACCAGATTCAACGAGCACCGCGGCAACCTGAGGCTGACTTTGCTGGGAGTTTCACGCCAGGGAGCAAAGTGAAAACAATCCATACGATGTGTAGAAAGAATGCCGTCGGAACAAGTGCTCGATAAAGCAAGGTCCTGAGAGGTGACATCAGTGACATCATCAAGCATCTTGTTGGATCTGTGTATGTTATTGTGTCGAATGTATGTATCGACATGTATCGACTAAACATGTGCACAAGGCATGTGAAATAAGCGTGCGCGAGGAATGTATGTGATATATTCAATGCAGGAAACGTCTAATGTATGTAAATGTACTGCAATTGAGTAATATGGCGCCATGTAATTCAACATAATGTAGAGGTCAGCATGCATGCGTAATGTGATGTCAGGTAACGTATCATGACTTGATTTCATGTCATGTATGCATGAAAGTACGTAATGTACTGTATATAGTGTATTTTCTGCAATGCATGTAGGCAATGTATGTAACATATGTAACAAATGTATGGCAATGCATGTCATGTAATTATGTATGTAGTGCAATGTAGTGAAAGGTAATGCACGCATGCATGCATGTACAGTAATGTATTGTGTGATATTGTGTGCAATGCATGGTATGCAATGCGGGCAGTTCATGAGTTCATGGGCATAATCCATGTTGAGTGGACCAAGGTAAACACTGGCCTGAGCACATCAGCTTCTGGTGACTTAACAAATGCATGAAAACTCCCACTTTGGTGACTTACATTTGCATCCTTTCCGCTCTCTTCGCGGCCAAGCATCGCGGGGGTTTTCATGTGGTGCGGAATGTTGCAAAAGCCACGGTGAAGCGCAAAACTCCTTAGCTGCGCTGGACGACGCTGCTTCGGTGCCCACAAAAAGGGGGCCATGATTGGCCACTCCATCACCCTAAAAAATTTCTGCGATCCCTGCAGCACTTTGAGGCTTTGGCAAAGGACAAATGCCGAGTGTTGTAACTCAATAGTATGCGGTGGCCCCTAGGGTGATTATACAAAACATCCTCGAACAATTGAACCAATGCACCAAATCTACATGCCTGCGAATGCAAAGTGAATGGGATCCGGAGTATGCATTGTTTTTCTCCTGCACCCCTACCTCGAGGTTACTCATGCTTCTAATGACCAGAAACCACCTCGGTTCACTTCTAACTCGCATGCAGGTTTGCCTCTGCGTTTGTTTGATCCTTGTCCTCTGATCAAGCCACGCAGTCACAATCGTTGGAGGAAGAACCAGCAATACGGCGGCACCAATCAGAATCTTGCGAGATAAATAAACGTCAAGCCTTCACTCAGGGGTTCAATGGTTGAAGTCTTGAAGAGGTTACAAATTCACACGGTGATGATCATCATCCACAATCATTCATAAAGAACAATTTGACATCTTTTGCCATCTTCCATGTTTATCTGGAATGATCTGGCAGCTACAGGTGGGGCAAGTAAACTATCCAACATGCCAAGTAGATCCAGATCGTACCACGTCTCTGTGTGCCAACTGGAGTTCATAGCTCAGTGGAGAAATGTCCCATACAGCCCCCGGACCCCAAGACAATGGCAATCCAAAGGTACATGAAATGTAATGAATTCTTTCATCAAAGGAATTAGGAGATCACTC
>VSDK01001094.1:400432-464103 GCA_009767595.1 Symbiodinium kawagutii | reverse complement strand
CTCTTTCCGGACACGTGGCATGACATGTTTAAGCCGCGCGCCTTGCCAGAACCCATGCGCAAGTCGTGAAAATCACCACGCATGAGAACGCCGGAAATGGCACATCGTTCTCTCCAACCAAAGTGCCCAGCATCATGTAGCCTAGAGCCCCAGGCACAGCAGGTTGTGCTTGGAACACCCGTCACGCATAGATGCATGTCTGAGGAATTGGAGGTCCGACCTACGTAGGCTTGAAAGAAGTTCAGTAGACATGTTTTTGCATGCAGCGGATGGCGTAGACATCAAGAGCAAGCCAAAGAAGAGAGGAGTAGAGGAACAAAGAGCAAAGCAAACAAAAAGACGAAAGAGTGAAGTAGTGGCATGGACTTCCTTGGAGCAGGCTGGATTAGCGAAATAAAGTTCCTTCTCATATGGGTAGGGCGTTCCGAAGGGTTTCAGCACAGAGAGGACAAGGGGATACAAGGAGAAAAGAAAGGACGAGAAAGAGGTGAGAGCAAGGACAGTGCAGGGAAAGGAGACAGAGAGAAAGGGAGAGACAAAAAGAAGTGAAAATAGAAGAGGGAATATAGAGAAACTAAAGAAGCAAAAGCGGAAGGGAGACAGCCAGCAAAAAGGAGGCACAGCAAAGAAGAAAAGGGAGAAGAGAAGGAATGAGGGGAAAGAGAAAATCTAGAAACAATTAGAAAGAAAGAAAAAAAAGAGAAAATACGAAATAGAGAAAAAAGAAAACCGAGAAGAAAATTGGGAGAAATAAAAAACAGATATCAAAAAAGGAGGGGGAATAAAGGAGGGTAAAGAAAATACAAGTAGAGGGCAAGCAAGTCAAGCTATGCCGTCCGATGCTCTCCTGTGAGGCAAGGAGAGCATGGAGTCAGGCATCAAAATCCTAAAAGCAAACTCACAATCCATCGCCCTGTAAATCGCCATAGATGGGCTGTCCGCCTTGCAATACTTGCCCGCAACACAAGCCATATCAGCATGGTCGAAGTCTAAATCAATGTCCTGATACCGGTCGACCAGTGAAACACCTCCTGCAGCGAGCTCTGCCGTGGTGATGCCAATGCATCACATCGTGCGAAAAAGGATAAGTGACGCAAAATGACGCAAACAATCGGCCACATGTTTGACAAGCAGCTCAAAGTATGAAGCAACCTCAGTCTTCCAGCTGAAACGCACAACCGAATCGCGTTGCATCTGAAGTCCTTCGGTCCAACCAAACAGGGGAAACAATGATTGCATGCTATATGCTAAAGACAGGCTTTTGCTAAAGACAGGCCCTTTTTTTGGTTCCTGCCATCACAAGCGAGCCTACAAAGCACATGCAAAGCTCAGCGGCCATTTGGTGACAGCCCTCTGGTATGTGGCCAAGAGACTGATTGGTTCCCATGGCCATGCACACCCGTGCGAACGCATCGTATGCTTGCCAGCGAGCTTGGACAGCACGAAAGGTTTGGATGTGTGGTAGATCAACCTGGGTCGTCCAAGGATCAAGAGGCGGGCCTCAACATGTTTCCTTTCCGCACCAAGGGTCACAGCTGGTTCCATAGCTTCATTATGGGAGTTAAAACTCCGATATGTTGTGGAATAATGTGGAGTGGAAAATGATGTTGTTTTGATCCAGCTGCAACATGCTAAAACCCTATCTATGAATCTAGTGTTCCAGGGGAGTTTAAACTCTATGTTAGAACCATGTCGGAACCCCACAATGTTCCAAAACCCTGCTAGTGGGTGACAATTCAAACCCAAAACCCCATGAAAATACAGGTCCTTCATTTGGAACGAAGAGCGGCCGCGGTCGACTTTTCAATTTGATTGCATTGTGACGAGTATCATTAGCTGACGCCTGACGCATCTGAAAATATCTACAAAAAGCCCTTTTCGGTCAAAATGGCAAGACCATGCCTCATGCAGGAACATGGGGTCATGATGGGTCATGCTTTTTGGGATTTGGCGATTGCGTAACGCTCCTGGCATTTCCTGTAGGAAGTACTGCCAACATGATCACAACAAAAGGATAGGGCCGTGGGTTCGTTTGATCATGCTTGGTTCATTGTGCTTCTTAACCCATGTACTGCTTTAAGTTACTGTTTTGCTGGGCCTTCAGCTAAGGAAACTAATTCTAATCCGCATATCCACCAAATTTGTAGACATTCTTGGATCTTGGGGCATCTTAGCTCGAGCCTCTTTGCTTTTTACATACAATTTGTCCAGCTTTCCTTGGTGACGCTTTCCTTGACCTGCCCGCATAGAACCAGCAATGATGGGTGGGAGAATTGCAAAACCGCTCAAAACTGCTTTCCTGGACACAATCGAAACCATTTCCTGTTTGGGGATTGTGGACCCGTCGTTTCCTTTGTTTTACCCTTACATTCCTACAAATATATTTATGTGTGTATTTAAATATAAATATAAATATAATATCTATATTTTGATATATGAATATATATATATATATATATAAATAAATAAATAAAGTAAATGAAACAGGCACGTGCCCAATTATGCCCATCTGACCAAGGTCACAGTGGGAAAAATGATGACTTTGGAACTATATAATGCACATACAGGGCGGATGATGCTGAAATACGGTGACCAACGCAAACAAGAGCTCCGCACGGACAAGTCGTCAGGGCTCGCCCTCCAGGCCAGGCGCTACTTTCATGTTTTCCTCATTGATGTCTTCTTCATTGGAGTCGGTGTTGTTCGTCTCTGATGTCAAAGAGGCTTGTACCTCCAGCAATTTCTAGTTGGATGTGGTGCAATTGGATTGTTGAGTTAGTGGTGTTATTAGTTTTGCATCTTGCTGACGACGGCGGTCCGTTGGTTGCTGATGTACTTAATTGCTTTCAGGGTGAGGAACCAGTCTGATGAATGAAAAATATCGAGCGACTCTGACTCACAATATGATGGTTTCTCCCAATTGTGAACTCCAGAAATGGATCGTTTATTACTGCAAATGGCTAATTTCAATGTTGGATGATTGGAGGGCCTCCATTTCAAGAAACCACTTTATGGCTCCCCGGCCTCAGAATCCTCCTCATCGTTCTTGTCCATTGCTTGAGTCAAGCGCTGAAGTTGTTTCTGCAGAACTGGCACGCGAAACATCTCATTCACCTGAAGTGCTGGCACCTGCTAAGCACCTGTGCTGCAAGCTACTGAGTAAATGTGCCACCTTCGGTTGTTACCATCCAAGAGCACGTATGATCACCTGAAGAAAAGGACATCCAACGGTTGCTTCTTGTTTGCACAGGTTTGACATAAACATACATAAACCAATAGTGCTCACAGGCACATGATCAGGCCTGGACTTAGACAACCTTACAAATCATAACGTACATTAGCGTACACTCTTCCAGCATGTTGGAAGCCAAACCAATACTTACACCATCACTCCGTCCCTCTGCTCTTCTAAGCCCATGCCTGGACACCTTCACAAATACTTACGCCAGCCATTGCGGACTGAGACAACTGATCCATTTAAACATGTAACCACCTTGGCATATGGTGGCATTGGAACAGAGACTGTATTGAACACGCCAAAAGATCTGAATGAATCTCAGGACCTGAGTCCATTGCCCAACCTAGCACCGAACAAAAGGGCACCGTAGGGCAACGGAGAGCACCTTGTTGCCTTCGTATTGTAGTGCTGCAAATCGGCTCTTGGCAAGGGTGGCATCATCTGGGATGGGTAAACGGACCACCTGAGTGAGCAAACCTCGGTTTTCATGGGAGGTCGACAGCCCACTTCCCCACCGCCCACCGTTCGACCAAACCACAAATACTAAGGCATGGACGCACACCGAAGGCATGAGCTGCTACTGATGCGTGCATAGAGAGCCAAATGCTGAGAAGGTAGTACCTGATTCATGGAAAATGGGCCTCTTGTGGCGTCATGGAAGTGTAGCAGTGAAAATGCTGAGCTTACAATCGTCCAGCACAACTTCAAACATGAGAACCCGGCCGCTATGAGAGTTTTGTTTGACAGATTGTTTTTGAATATCATCTGCTCTGCTGCGGCAATCCTGGAAATTGTTTCTGAGGGATACGTAGCCAGGCGGTGAAATGGAAAGCAGAATTAAACAATCCACGTCCACGTCCAAAAAACTTGAAGTCGCGCTTTGTTTTATACTGCTTTCATCTGGCCAAACCTAACACAAGCCTTGCGCGCGAGGTGTCTTCCCCTTATTCCAATAGTTAAATGGGTAAAGCTTGCGCATAGCTTTGCACGAACGGACTGGAAGGGCTTATGCTGCCTTTCTTCGCCACCGAAAGCGCTGGCAAACCGATCACCAGGATTTACACACAAACATGGAAGCGTATCCCAACAAACATGTATAGCTTTTCCCATCGTTTTCCTGTTTCAAACGTTGCAAGGTTGGCAGATTGACACACTGCGCACTCTGCATGTCGCTGCCCAGCCGTGTCAGAGAAATTGCATGGAATTTTCCTCCTCCCCAAAACAGCACCAGAGCAAACCAGCACAAGTTGGTCGTTGTGTCCTGTGTCCGGTCCTGCCTTGAAACTTTGACATGAAGTGCTTAGCCAGCCATATGAGACCCCAGTTTTGCTTTCCAAAAGGCATAGTGAAACAGAAAAAATAACTAAACATAAAACAATTTTTTGACTTTGCTGATTCCATGTGAATTGTCTGAATTGTATTCCCCACACGAAGAAACAAACCAACCAACAAACAAACAATAAAATTGATGTTAAGGAGTGGCTCAACTCCGCCAGGGCTTCGAATCAAGTTGCAGAAATGCGCCAGCATTGCACATTGCGAAAAGATGCATCAGCCAATGTGGCAGGCCAATTCCCTTAATGCACGGGACGTCGTGGAGGAAACTTCATGTCTCGTGGCACGTGATGACAGAAAAGTACCAGCTCATCATCCTGTTGGACAATGTTAGACACTCTGGGGCTTCGTTGGCTGTGGGTTGCCTGCTGGGAGCCCGACTGGCTTGGGCCGACCCTCCACGTAGAGAGTCATGCAAAAGCCTAGCTGCAGTGTGCTAACCACCAAATAGTTATCCTTGGCTGTTCCAGACTGAGCAGAATGGCGACATAGTGATGCTTGAAATTGCGACTGGTGGTTCAACTATGAAATGCAAAAATCACTGCCAGCAGATTTCCCCACCCCCTGATTGACAAGGCTGCTTCTTTCAAGCTGTCACAAGGCCCAGGCACCATCTTCCGCACAGTAAGCTGAACCAAGTCCCTGATATCCTCCCCTTGGCAAGGTCCCAGGTCCATGCAGAATGTTGATCTTCTGAGGTCTTATTCTTTGATAGGCTGTCGGTCTGAAATGGCTTGCCGGCATTTGAGGGAAACTGGGAAATCCGGAAACAGTCATCAACAAAAAAGAAAACATCGAACTCAGGCAAAAAAGGTCAGAACAATACCAACATGCCAAGTGCTTTGAAGTCAAGCAACGGTAGAGCTCTTTTCTCTTCACACGCATCCTTTGGGCCTGGTAATCTCGCTTGAGCAGGAGATCCTGTCGCACCAAAGCACTTCATGGGACCTGCAGATAAGAAATGGTTATATAATAGTTAGCGGCCAGCTTAGATAGGAAAATAGGTTTATGGCATGTGAAATAGTGCTGCCCGGGCTCACTTGCAATCTGTATCAATCTGTAGTTATGACTCATGACGTTGGAAGCGACACTAGTCGAACAATCAGATTCCTGCAATGGCATCTCCCTTGGTGGAAAAACATGGAAAAACCTTTGGGCTTAGCAACTGAGGGCAGCAGCATGCCACAGCCGTCCTTGTCAAACATGAAGTTCTCCCGGTTGTAGGAAAACAGCTCTCCACCGCCCCATGCTGCCGCAGCGGCACCCGCCAGCAACGCCATGGTGCTCAAAGGCACGGCCGATCCGGCCTATCCCACAATACTTTAAGACTGAAATCTTTGGTAGGTAGGTTTGAGTCTTCTCTTCAGTCGTTGATTCTGGCAAGCTTTTAAGCGATCTGACTCAGCCTTGCACAAAGGCTGAACCTGCCAGCTTGCATTTCCACTGAGGGCTTTCATGACACAGCTTCAGGTTTGGCAAGCTTTGGTTGCTACAATGCTTTGGTTGTCACAATGTATTGCGAGTACACCCCTGCACCCTAGGTCTATCAAGTGTTCTCTGCTTCAAAAGTGTGAAGTCGAAATTCTTGTCCGTGGTTCTGATTTATTTGTGACACGATTCAGTGACTTCTGCGTCATAGGTCTCACCAGAGTTGGAGCATCAGCATCAAAATATGGAGCATGACTGTATTCAAGTGCTGCAAATATACCAGAAACTAAAGAAATGCAAAGCATGTGCCAAATCGAAGCCTCTCAAGAGCATCTTTCAATCTCAGAGTTGACACTTTGACCCACTTTGCATGTGCAAAACTTCGAAGTTCACAGATCTTCACAGCTCCATTGGGCAGCCCTGCATTCTTGGCTCGAAGGGTGATGCACCAGGCGGTGGCCCAGGGGGTGGTGGCCCTGGCTGTGCTTTCCCGCCATAGAGAAGATCCTGGGCCACCAATGGTCACCATGGTTTGGGCCATTTTTGGCAATGGCGTCAATATGGTTCGTAAGGCTTTTTGAAGATATCAACTTGAAAATATGTCTAAGGACTTTTTGAAGATATCAGTTTGTGTCCATCTGTGTCCATCTCATCCTCCATCATTCATCATTTATCTGTCTCTAAGCTCCCATGTATCAATCAAGGGAACATTGCAGAGTTCAAAGCAAACGTCACACGTGCATCCGAGGATGCTGAGATGTGAACCATGCAGTGTGCAACCTGGAAGGCTTTGTGTTGGTCCTCTTGTCGTGGTACTTAATCAATCCTCTTCCCCAAATACTAAACGGTACACCCCTCCAAAAAAAAGAATAATGAGCACGGGTGGGCTATTGTTTTTACGAGGGGGTATTGAATATTCGGGTCACGGAGGGACCCCTACTAATTAATTAATCGAATTCCTCAATAATAACAATAGAAAACATTAATCTGAAAAATCAATATACAAAAATCCTTTTCCAATTCCAAATAAGGTATTGCTAAAAATTGGATTTCGAAGCTTACCCCTAATAATTGATTGTATTCCTTGATATGTTTTTTAATGATTTCAAAAATCAATCAAATCCTTTTCAAAAACATGGATTTCGAAGCTTCCCCCTAATAATTGAATCACAATCTTGAAAAATAAAAATGGAAAATGTAGATTTCCCAAATCAATCAAATTCCTTTTTTAGATTCTATCAAGGATATTGTCGAAGAAACTCCACATCAAAGTACCAATTCTTTGAGCCGGTCCTTGAGATCTGGATCCAGTTTCTCGGCTTCCGAAAGCAGCTTTGGGGCGTTGGCCTTGCCCACAGCTTGAGGATGGCATCATAAAGTTGGCATTAGAACAGCGAAGGAGAAATCTGCATCAAATCCGATAGAATCCGATCATCCAATCCCATTGCATCCTATTAGCAGCTAATTACTAACAAATCTGGCCATGGTGGCCCTCCAGTTCTTAGATCAGTAGGGGACAGCACCGGTGCATGTCCCTGGCGCAAACCGAAACCATCGATGCCCGGATCCGGGGGCTCCCTCACCACCTTGGCTTCAACTGGAGGAACCCAAGCGCCAGGACTTCCTCAGCAGGCCCCAGGTGTCATGTCTTAACCGTTTCGGCCTCCGTGCAGATCAACTGACCAAGTTCTGCACATGCACCATGGTGCTTGGCAAGAGTGACAACACTTCGTACCCCGTTGCAGTGTATAGGTGTGCAGAAATACATTTGAAAAAACACAAAACACTTTTTTGCAAAATAAACCTTGATGTCACCAAAGCAAACAGAGAACAACTGCCACATGGGCCTCGAAACATCACAAGACATTGGCAATCATAGACAACCTGTGGTGCATACAATGGCTTTACCTTCAGGAGCCAGGGTCATCCAAGGTCAACATCGTAACAGTGAGCGAGGCAAACGATAGCAACACTGAGTCACACCTGGTGATTGGCTGATGAATCAAACGCAGTGGCGCCCTAATATGCCCTAATGATGCTGATGATGCTGCTGCTGATGCTGATGATGCAGGTGGTGGTGGTGGTGGTGGTGGTGGTGGTGGTGGTGGTGGTGGTGGTGTTGGTGTTGGTGGTGGTGGTTGGCAATGGATAACGTTGGTTAATGCTGGCTCATTTCATGATTTTCATGTGATGGTGTCGACGATGGTGGCGACAACATGACTGGTGTGCCACGAGTGGTGATGGTGGTGGTGGTGGTGGTGGTGATGGTGGTGGTGATGACGCTGATGGAGAGCCACTGTCAGGAGCAGTATCATCATCCATTTCTGCTCCTTGTAGCATGAATTTCTTTCCTTACCATTCGGCAATGGTACGATCAGCAACATCAAACAAAATCTCATGATAACGTAAAAACTAGCACCTTAACAACAAAATCATGATCACAATTATGATCCAAATCACCATCATCACCAGGTAATGTCAGCGCAGCCACGAAGAATCACATCATTTTGGTGGCTTCCTTTCAGCCAGTGCCATCAAGGCACCTGTTGGCGGAACCCAGCTGCCTGGAGTTACCTCATCTACGGTGCTGTGGCCCCTCTCTCTACCGTGCCTGGATCACCTTCAGAATCTTTCAGATCTATACATGATATATTTCATATATATAAATATATATATATACATGATTTATGCATCTTTACTTACACCTTCAGATTTCTCTCTGTAGTATTTTTCTTTGCCGAGCATAGCAGCACGTCAGACACAACTCTTGCGACCCCAAAATTCTGTAGTATCCGAACGTTGATGGTTGCTCCACATGGCTTCGATCAACCGGGTACTTTGGGTTGATGGCTAGTGCCTAGAGGCTTCAACAATGCCCTTGGTATCGGAGATGACGTGATGAACATGTGTGAAATCACGTTGCATACCAAACCCATGACAAAAATGATAGGAGTGCTGCATGAATCATGTCATATCATACGCTATTATATCCGCCCCAGAAGGCTCTCACACGGAACCCATTTGTGAATACAGTGACTGCAAATGAATTTCAAGGGTGAAAGCCTCTGGCACATACCCACCATGGGGAGTTGCCCCCAGTGATGCTCCAAGGAATCAATGGCTTGAAATGTAGTTGCAAAAAACCTACATTACACACATAGGCTTCGCTCGCTCTTGCCCCAAAATATGTTCTTGTCTCCCGGCCCTCCCTCCCACAAGAACTTTTACATGTCATATTATCAGATCACTATCATCACTTATCTCAAGGATTTGGCACTATGATATTCAATGATCATTGTCATCATAAGAGGAAAGCTGGAGAGTGTCGCAAGATCTGTCTACAAAATTCTTGAACACGATTGAATGATATGAAAGGTCCAGCACACCTTGGGGGATCAGAATGGCATTGGAACCATGCTGACCGTTGCTGACGTCCTGAGCTTCCCCGACATAGCCCTGAGGGCTCCAAGGAGACCAGGCTTGCCATGACCCCGGAGGCCCTGGAGTCCTGGCGTGCACAGGGCTCCAAGCTGCATCCATTGCACGCCTCCACAGCGCGCCTGCGTTGCACGATCTTCTCGTCGGAGGAGCATGAAGAGTTTGCCTCGTAGTCCTGGCGGTCGCAACTTCGCAATTTGATGCAATTTGCACTCGGTACCGAAGCTTAGGAGTGCCTTTTTAGGTCAGCAATGTTGAGGGACGAGTTTTCCCTTCTCCCCTATGATTTGAGAGCACTGTGATGCCTCTCAGGTTCAATCCTGAACTATGGTACAATCCCCATCCAACATACTGGATTTTGAGCTACAAGTAGGCAGCTCAACAGATTAGACTCATTAGACACACGTACCTAAACATACACACACACACACACCTATCCAAAAAATGGGATATCACAGGGTCTGGCAGCGACCAGTAGGAACATGTCAGCATCAAGCACCTGTGGCAAATTGCATCATGTAGCGTCTGACCTTCAAGAACTAAGGCCGTTTAAGTATGTTTAAGTTGTGTTCTACATGTGGAACTATCATGAGTCACTTCATGAGTCACTGATAGTCACTGTTTCACGAAGGTTGTTTCAGTTGTGTCCACTCCCAGGAGACGCGGCCACATGTGACAGCGTGGAGCCTCCACGAAGGGCCAGGAGCCGCCACTGCCAGGCTTAGGTCCTCAACACGAGGACGTTCCTACTTGGGAGGACAGGTTACACGACATGCAGCAGTACAAAGCAACCAACCGACTCAATGGGTTAACGCCAAAGCAGCCTTTGGACAAGTTGCCTGTTCCGGGCCATCCAAAAAATTAGATTCGTTCAACCTGGAATATTCTTCCACGATGAGCGCACGTCAATGAAATCTCTTTGTCGGTGCAAATAAAGCCAAAGCCACGACAAATGTGCAACGTGTCTCTTGGTAAAATACAATCTTTACCAGTCATCACGGTCGTCATCTTCAACACAACCCCTCACCATCATTGCCAACGAATCAACAAAGAAACGCAACATCATCATGATTAACAAAACAAAAGCCAAAACAAAAACAATAATACACCGTCAAATATGACAAAAGCAACCGCTTGACAGTTGCAAACGGCATTGAGGAACTTGAGCAGCAAGCCAATCCTCCTAGCCTTTTCCTTCGACTTTTGTAACCTTTAGTTAATATATTTTTTTACAAATATTTCATATTTCTATATAGTATTTATTTATTTACAAATGCATACATCTACATACACACCGCCAGTGCTTATACAGCTGTGATTTCAGAAGCTTATCAATCTTATAAGCAAAAAGACTATATAAAGGTAAGGTCACAGTCGAACAGCTGTCCTGAAGCTGGTCCCCTTTGCAACCTGTCGCGTCAGCAAATAACTGTCATTATTGATGCCATTGGGGAAATGGAAGGAGTTTCTGGTGACTGGCTCTTTAGCTGCTGATATATGATGACCTACTTAGCCTTAATTCTTAATTCCTACATCCCTGAAAACACCCTAAAAATTTAGAAACAGTTGAATGAGATTGAATAAACCTTTGACCCAAGTTGATGAAGCAACAAGAACATCCGCGAGGCTGGCACTTCCATGCGTTTAATAACAGCCATCCGCCATCCGATTCTCATGTCAAAAAAGGATAACCGTGGCCTCAAAGCTGAAATGACTGGCCCACCGAGTCCAGAAACTTTCATGGCAAACTCTTGCAGTGTGCTTGCTGCTCAGGCTCTGCGTCGCTGTTTCACTAAAGCAAGAACACCCAAAAACATTGTTTATATAATCAAATTGATTATAAGGATGCTTCAGGTCTAAAATGGTCTAAAACTTGAATTGCTCACTGGGACAGCTTTCCCGAGCCATGCGAGCAAGTGTTCAGGACCAGCAAAACCATTTGAGGGGTGCCTTTCAGATCCATTTCTGGCAGTGGAAGCTGGCGCGACCTTACTCTCAGAGCAAGGAGAGATTTCGGGTGAATTTCAGTTTCTCACCCTCTCTGGAGCAGCGCAGAGCTACATTCGTTGCTGTCTGGGGTCGTGTTGAAAAAAACGAAGGCAAACAAAAATGGGATGAAAAGAAAACACTTCAAGAGAGACGGCCTGGCAATGGCATGTTTCATACACAGTCCATACATGTCCATACAGTGTCTAAAAGTGTGCTTAATCCTCCTCCATTGAGCAGATCGAAGATTCCCAGACCCTTTCAGTTCAAGGCATCCCCATGATTTCGTTTCTGTCAACGATCTGCAAAAATAATGAAAATGATATAGAATATATCGGGATATCGTGCACTGATATGCACTGATCATCTCATGTCTCGCACCGATCTTGGGCCCCACAAACCTTCCACATCTGACAATCCGTACGTTGGCGCTTCCGTCAGCTCCAGCCTCAAAGCGACCTTGTGAACGCCGGCAGTTTCGAGCAGCGAAATACACAGCGCAGTCTGAGGAGCCCGGCTGAGGTCAACCTGCGGGGGCACCCCATACTTGCGACCTCAGCCCCCAAGGTCCGACCGACGCCAGGATCTGTTTATCGCTGCGAAAGTAGCGCGGCTAAAGCTACTGAAGGAACCTCCTTGATCCTGCTAGACTGGTTTGCACATTCACTACACCTGGAATGCTATAGGCTGGCATCATTCAGTGTGAAGCACTGGCATGTGTACATGCCAGACTTGAATATGCGAGAACCACTGGTCCTGTGCCAGTGCACAAGTCTTGCGCCCTGAGGTTCCCTGCATGCTTTTCGGTAGACCTGCCCAGCTATGCCCAGCTCACACGCGAACTCTGCTCAGTACATGTCACATGTGTTTCTTTTTCTGGAAGGTTTGAGGATCAAGCCCGACATAGTCACATAGTCCGACCGGAATCAAAATTATTAGAAATTGCTAGATGATCGCACTAGTGCCAAAATGATCCAAAATGTGGCAAGCAAATTAAACTTGCTCCGACACGGCTGTGTGGGCTCAAAATCTTAGCCTCAGCTTCGAGGCCATCATACTTCTCAAGTATTGCAGGAAGCCTGGCTGAAGCAACGTGAAGCGACAGCCATTCCATGCCATTCCAAGAGGCACAAAAAATGACCCCCGAAGACTGCATCTGAACGTGGATATTTGTAGAATTTCATAGATATCCGTGTCGTGGTCAGCCAAAAGAACTTCAGCCGAGCCACTTGGAAAGTTTCTCTGGGGCACATTGTTCGTAGACCTTAACAAAGTATCAACATTGATCAACATGGTTCAAGAATGCGCAAGACATCAAATGTTTCAAAGATGTAAAAAGCAGCAATGTGGACATTGGACATGTCACAGGGCGATTGACATCACCCTGTGCACTCTGAACGCCTCTGTATAAAGACCAAGCTACTCAGGCAATATCATGGAACCACTTTGAGACCACACTCTTATGACCACTTGACATGACTTGACTGCCTCAAAACAAGCAAAAATCTTCACGGATCCTGAGTTCCCCGGGCCCCGCGAATCAATCTCCGAAGTAAAGCCACGGTGTCAGCATCCACCTGGAAGTTTCAAGTCGATTCTGGCAAGTGGCACTTCTGGGATATCCGAAACTTTTAATGTTTCAACAAATGCAACTATATTCTCACAGTTCGGTCCCAAATTATTCAAGTCCTCTAGCAACACGAGTGTGTTTCAAAAGTCAGGTGCCCCTGTTGAATCTTAACTTGAAGAGAATAGGCATTTTTGCGGCATAAGTGCAACCATTGTTTTGCGGGATATTGTCATGATGTTTTGTGGACATTCCGCGACATGAGGGTTCAACGTTTCAACATTTCGGTTGAGGAATCCCTGATGGAATCGGCCTTAGCGTTATAGTTCAATGCGGATTGTAGTTCCATTCAGAAGGCGTTGGGCACAGCAATAGAACAATGCCACAAATATAGGTCTTAGGTCTCAAAAATCAGCAACCGAATTTTTGAACTTTCCCAGTGGGGGTTTAGATTTGATAGGTTTTTTTGAATTAAGGCTCTAATCTCAATTTGTCTCAGCCAAGCCTTAAAATGGCTTGGCTGAGCAACTTTGAGCAACTTTGAGCAACACTGAGCAACATTGAGCAACATTGAGCAAATGTTTGCAAAATTTAGTACAGCTAGGCTAGTCAGAAGATAAACCAAAGTAAATAGAAAGCAGGGGGTTCTGCACTGACTGAAAATGAATAGGAATAGTAAAGGGGATAGTATTGAAAGTAAAAAGAAAATAAACAGAAACTGGAATCACCCAGCACGCGCAATCCTGCTCAATTTTGCTCAGAGATGCTCAGAGATGCTCAGAGATGCTCAGAGATGCTCAGAGATGCTCAGAGGTGCTCAGACATAATCTCAACTTGCGTGCTAAGGTCCAGTGGAAGCATGTGTTAAAGTGGTCTGGGAGCCCAAAAAAGTATTGAGCAACTGATAACAAGTTGCTTATTGTTGCTTAATGTTGCTCAATGTTGCTCAATGTTGCTCAATGTTGCTCAATGTTGCTCAATGTTGCTCAATTAATCTCAGTCTTTTAAATTGATTTTAGTATTGCCAAAAAATCCTTAAAAACCTAAAACCTATCAAATCTAAACCCCTACGATCTAAACCCCTTTTTGGTTTTGCTGAAAAAATCTGTCTGTTGATCTCTTGCACTGCTGCTCGCTGCCCAAACTCTGGAGCCTGTGGCCGCTTTTTAGAAGAAGACCTTCGCCTCAGCTGTGCAGAATTGTTTGGAAGCCAGAAGGGTCAGATCCGCAAAGGAGATTTGACTGACTAGATATAAATAGTATGTGCAACTACTATGTCTAATTGTGCAGAAATGTTTGCAAGAAACGTGTGGTCTATATCTTGCACACATTTCTGCACAATGCAACTTAATACTTCTCAGTATTGTTATGCATATCATGCACCTATCCTGGCTCCCAGCTCAACTTACTGGATCATACAAGATCACGGAAGCCTTTTTAAGTTCTAGATTCTATGTGCAACTTACCTTGTTCAACATGGTTGGTAGTGGTATTCAGGTGTGTTTCAAGCATCGTAAATGTTGGAACAGGCTCCGCACTATTTGAGTCCTTCCTATGCAAGGAGGTCAAATCGGTCAAATGTCTGCAAAGGCAGTTCAGGACGTTTGGCTGCAGGGAAGCAAATGGAAGCAAAGTATCAATCAATTGCCCAATGCACTACATGGTGTGTCATTTCACATCTCGCCCATATGATCACAGGGCAAGAACACGAAGAAAGATGAGGCAACTGTGATATGGTGGCATTGTGGCTTCATGGCTGAGGTGGCGAAGTCGTACCCCATGAAATCACTGCACCGATAAGGGTCGAACGCATTCGGCTCCTGAACAAAGGAGGCCAGGTCCAGCCACCGAATGCAAGGACGGCATCACCAAGACAGCAATGCCACCACAACCAAGAACAGCAGCAACAACAGCAGCACCCCTCCCACAGAACAGCACAGCAAATTGGCTATACCAATGGTCCAAGGTGTCTATTGCATAGATCCCATAATGGGTGGAAAACAAATGAGAAGTGTAGATTTCTTCTGCTGCTGGAAGTCTCTCCCAACATCTCAATAAACAGATCAAGGCAAAGGCGCCATTGGTATCCCGCTGCTATATAGTCGAAACGAACTGGTCAAGTACCCCTTCACAGCAGGAGCAACACATGACCACAACTATAAACAAAACAAATGTGGGATCAACGATCAAAAGAACATTTGAGCGAAGGAACTAAACGAACAAAACCCGTGCAAAAGGTGAAGTTGGTCCAAAATCATCCAATTCACTCTTGTCTGTCGGCGTGGTTCCCCAGAAACGAACAGAAATGCGAGCAACAGAAATGCAATGGATGTGATTCTTCCTTCCGAAGCTGGAGGTGCCCCCGCGTTGAAAAGAAAAGAATCAACGTCCGCTCAGCCATGCCCAGCCTATCTGGGGCACCCCAAGAATTCTCATGACCCCAGTGCCTCATCTTCATCCTCGCCCTCCTCCTCGTCCTCACGTCAGACTGCATAACATAGGATGGCCCAAGCATGTCTATATTGCTTGCATTCATTGATTCAATGAATTTCAGCGCTTCTTTATGATATTTGTGGATCCTATATTTTTGTTCCTGGCCAACTTGGTTTTCACATGGATCCCGTGAAGAAAAACAGGGCTTGTGACGAGCTATCTTGTAGTCGTTGCGACATCTTACAGGATTTTCAACTATCTCAATTTTGAATGCAAGACTTCTTCGTACCCTGGCACTGGGTCATCCAGGTAGTGCATCTGAGCTCCTCAGATTCTTTGGCTTCTTCCATCTCTTCCCTCTCCCTCTTGGATCTTCTTCTTCGTACCCCCCCTGCCAGTGGCACAAAGAATGACAAGTATGATTATTCTGATTCAAGCAAAATCTCGAGTCAACTTAAGCATCCAGTGATGGCCTCTCAAATGCGTGTTGGTCGTGTGACAAGTCATCTCACAGGACAGGATGGTAAGAATACGTGTCACGAGCAAAAGGGGCCCAAAATTTCACCTTCTTCGGTTTGGCTTCATCACTCCCTCCTGCAAGGCAGGGTACGGAAATTTCGGGAGCAGAAAGGTGCTGAAGCTTCATGCAAAGAAACAAGTTAAAAGCACTTCACCTTCCATTGTCAAGACCTTAAAACTCTTCAAAACTTTCGCAGGTATTTCAAGCAAACCAAACCCATCAATGAAAATCATTCAGGATTTGCAACATAGCCTCTTGCGCGCTTCACTCGGCCTGGGCCGCTGAATCAATCTTTGAGGCTTATGTGTCCCAACTGTTACGTTATCCCATTGTTGTGCCTGCCTTGCCAGGTGCGATTCTCAGGGGCTTGTCCGCAAGTTGGTGGGTCGGCTGATTTTCACTTTATCTTTACTGATTTCATCGTGCTGGGGTTCATGTTTAAACGGGTATGCACTGTTTTGTTTCCTTGGCTGATGATCTGGCCATTTTTTCCGAAATTTCTTTGCATCACGTCCATTTTTGTAATTCGGACGACTGATTCTTTTCACCCAATTTACTTTAATCATGATCCTTTGCGGTCTTAGATTCTTTTTGTGGCTGTGATCGTACAGACATGTTCTGGCTTTTGCTGCATTCCACGGCTAATGTTTGCATTTTTTACTTCGGATTTCAAATTTTGTCGAACTTCTCAGCCGATGTCCGGGCTTTCTCATTTTTTATTATGGGGTCGTATCAGCCCAAGATTTACACTGTTCTGCGCTCAGAGCTGATACCTGATGAGTAATGTGTAGGTCACAAATGTACCGTGACCGCGTGCAGCAGTGAATAGTCTTGACGAAACCTCATAAATGCGGTCTCTTCGGGGAAGTACCGTGCACATTTTTTCGCACAAATGGATTTTTGTGCTTGTGGGATCGTATGCATCCTTGTGCATTTTTCGGATTATCATGTTTTTTCGCGCCTGTGCCCAACTCTTTTGAGGGATTTCTTTGGGACTCCAGGAATGGTCCTGGTGTAGGCAAAAACTTTTTGCCAATGGTTTGGCAATACCAATGGCATTTCACCTGGTCTATGGTTGACCCTTCATATGGCTCTTTGGCTCATTTCACCGTGTACCCTGATCAGGGTTTTTTCCATTTATATTTTTTGCATCTTTGATTTTTCCGGTCGTGCATTTATCGGCCTTCAAAGACGATTGCAAGCTACGCAGCTCATCAGAAAAAAGGTGTGCCCGGCATGTGTTTGCAGGATTCGCTCTTGCACTTGGTATGTTATCGCATCTCAGCTGTTAGGGTGAGCAGCTTTGTCCACTTTGCAGTGCCCAAATGTAGTGGACTGTTTTCTCCGTCATGGTCATGACTTTGTGTGGACCGTTGGCATTTCTATCTTATCCATGTGCGTGTTCTTTCTGAATGCTTGCCTTTATACTTTCCTTGGCTTTATTTCGCGCGCTCCTTCTTTGAACTTGCGGGTGACATGGTCTCTTCTTGGTTTTTTATTTCCATGTCTTCTGTGATCAAACTTGCAGTTTTTCGCGCTCTCAAGCTGTCGTTGTTGTGCCTTACTTGTGCCTGTCATGCAGGGTGGTCATGGCCATGGTGCGCATTTGCCTCCTCCGCCGCCGCCACGTGCGGACTTTGTTCATCATGCCCAGTTCTTTCCTTCTCATCCTGGTTGTGGATTTTATGCTCCTGGCTGTATGGCGCCGGCCGCCCCTCCTGGTGTTTGGGCACCCGGTGGGGGACCTCCAGGTGTGCACCATGACATTGCAAGATCACGTTCTCCTCGAAGATCCCATGTTGATGAGTTGACCTCTTTGCTTTCTCGGTGTTCGCCTTCGGATTTTCGAACAGTCTTCAACGGCCTTCCTTCTTCTCTTCGGAGTGTCGCCTTCGAGGCTCCGGATGATGTGAACCCTGATGTGAAGTCTATCAGCGACAAAGAGGCACGCATGAATATGTGCCGGAGGATCAACGATCTTCGTCGCGAGCGCTTGCAAGCACTTGCGACCCCACAGACTGCACAATTCTATGCTGAGGATGGGTTCAAAATCGTGCCAATGTCGAGGCTCACTGAAAGACACTTCTGGGATTTGTTTCACAAACTTCCCATCACCACAACTGACCCGGTGAAATTGGAAGAGTGTCCTCAAGTTTCTGGACTCTTGTCCGGAAGCGCCCCGTGGACCTCCTAGTGCTCGAGATGTTGAGTGGGCCTCTGGGGACCTGTTGGAAGGATCAGCTTTGCCAGTGGCAAACCCCGCTGAGCAAGGCGGCATGGATGCTCTGCGTGCTTTGGCGGCTGGATCGCCGTCCAAGCCTGTTCAGGATACCAGTGTGGAGTTTGCTGATTGGGTGAAGCGCCGTGTCGACACTGACACTGCCAACTTCACCATTCACAACTTCGAATTGGATTGTGAGAGTCACCGGTTTATGGGCCGGAAGCAGTCAGCTTCCAAGGCTCTGATGCGACTCAGCCCACTGGAGGCCATGAGCGACCTTTACCAGACTGTTTTCCAGATCTACCTCCGCAAGTTGGAAAAGATCATGCCGAAGCTGGGGGCCAGATCCAAAGAAAATTCTGCTTTGAACAAGATCCTTGACGCCTTGAATGTCAGTCCTGATGAGAAGGTGGCAGTCCTTCTTGCTCGGCTCCGCACTTGTGACATTGTGCGTCGGCCAGCGTGACTTGAAGGTCTTCCAGCTGATCCTGTACTGAGTGTTGCCCTGAGAGCTGCCTTAGATGTCATCTTGCTTCTGCGGTTTCGTTTGTTTCTGCTTTCACGGCGCAATTGGGATGACCAGTTTTTGCTTTTGAGCCTGGCCGGGAGCCTTTGGCTTATGCTGTTGCAATGTGTGCCTTCTAAGCGAAATATTCGTTTATTACGTTTGTTTGGTAAAGACCCGTGGGTGCATGGATGGCAAAATCTTTGTCAGCGGCCATGTCTGTACATCATTTTCCCTTTTCCTTTGCGGATTTCGCCTCATGGCCCTGCTTTTTATGTGGGCGAAGCTGTGCAATTTCGCCGCCGCATGGTCGAGCATATCCTTCGGATTGCGGCGCCGGACGGTGCTACACAGCAGCCTTTTTACCAGGTTGTACGGCACGGCTGTGATAGTGGTACTCAGCTGCTCGCCGCCCTGAGCTTTTTAATCATGCTGCCTGTGTGCATCGCGTCCGCCTGTGCAGAGACACGCCTTCTTGCGGAAGCGGATCTGTGCCGTGAAATTGGCACTTTGAATCCTCCGATTGTGTACAGCCTTTTGCCAAAACAAAAGAAGCGCTGCTTACCTGGGATGCGGATTTTTGACTCGTCTCGTCCGGTTTGTCGTCTTCGTGTTTCGTCCCCTGCGCTTGTTGATGAAAGAACTGTTTCTCGTGCGTCCGTAGGGCTCCTCCGACCGGAGTGGCGCGATGGCCTCAAAAAGATCGCCTCAGCCCTAGCTGGTCATAAGTTTCCTAAGGCTCATGTTTGCGCCCTGGCCGCCTGGAATTTAAGTCCTGGCGCTTGGGCTTACGTGGCCCGCCGTGTCGACCAACATGAGGAAGGTTGGCGGCGAAAGAGAGGCTTACGTCTGCTCCGAGTGATTTCTGCAAAGCGGAAAAATCTTTGTCCCTTACTTTTAAGTGTAGTTGTTTCTATCCCCTGGGTCGGTTCGATGGCGGCCCAAAAAATCGTTCGGCAAGCCATTCGAACTTTGATTTCTGATTGGCGCAAAAATGGTCATTGGGTGCCTGTGGCTCGGCATGCCAAATGTTTTGTTTCCTGGTCAGCTTCCCCATCGCTGGCCAACCTTTTGTCGGACCCATCGCTCTTGCGCAAAGCGCTTGAGGATGGAGTCTACCCTGACTGTCCTTGCCAGGCTGCGCGCTCAAAGGCAACCGGCTGGCCTGTTGTTACTTTTGAAGGCTGTGAGCACATTGCAGCCCCGCAGGGTTGTGTACCTTGGCCTGAAACGTTGCAACACCTAGCTCGATGGCCGGCGACTCTCTGCTTACCCCCTCGTTTTGAGGATGTGGTTTCAGCGGTCCGTACTTCTTTTCGGCGCCTGCGGGACAGATGTCGAATTCCAATTTCTGATTTCTGTACAGCTAATGCCATTGAACTCTGTGCTGCTCAGCTGTGGGACCTGTTTGTCAAAGACATCCGGGTACCCATCACGCGGGAGCACGTGGATGAAGCCCGTGCCTGGCTACGATCCCAGGGTTTTTTCGTTTCCATTTTTGACCACAACTCCTCTTGTTTGGGGGTCTTTTGTCCTCGTTTGGTCTTTGAGCATGCTTGCAAATTATTGGATTTTCGGCATCACCAGCGGCCAGATGCGAATTTTGTCTGGACCCTTTGCGATCGGGCATCGCACAGCCGTGTACTGAAAGAGATGGTTGGCATTTCTGGTCTCCCGGCTCATCTCACACCCGCCCTGCATTCCGTTGTTTCTCAGAAGCAATGGCAGCTTGGCACGGTGTCTTTGCTTCCCAAATGGAAGTGTCCAGGCCTCAAGTGGCGGCTTATTGTGAACAAGCACTGCACACCATGTTGTGGGCTTCATTCCTTGGTGTCTCGTGCCTTGGATGTTCTTTTAGATGCTTTCCCAGTGCACTTGTGGACTGATTATCTGTCCATGGGTGATATTGTGCCTCTCGTTTCGCAATTTAACAGTGAAGTTGACCGCTACCAGTTTGATTCTGGCTGCGCGTTTGCTGCTGATATGACGGATTGTTTTCGGCACCTTCCTTGCCATCGCTTTGCCGGCATGTGGGATGATCTGGCAGCGTATTGGCTTTCTTTTTCTGTTTCTGTCGTCAGTGTTCCAAGCAAGCGCCTTGGCAGTCGTGGCCTGCTGGGTCGATGTGATGACCCCGGCTGGACCTGTTTAGATTTCGCATCAATTCGAGCTGTTGTGGCCGCTTTTTCTAATACTAATCATGTTGCCATCGGTTCCTGGTTGGGGCGTGAACAGCATGGGGCGCCTCAAGGAGATGCTCTTAGTTCTGCCCTCCTTCGTTTGTGGAAATGGCACCGGGAGTACCATTCACACTCGGCCAGGGTCGCAGAATGCGTCCCGATACTCCAGACCAAGTGTAAACTTGTGCACATCCTTGGATCCAATGTCCTGGTGTTGGACGTTTCTTACCGTGACGATTTAAGAATGTTCTGTGCATGGCGTTCCGGGTCGGCTGTAGGGTCTGATCTGGTGCGGTCATGGGTTTGGGCTCAATGGCGACGACGTTTTGTGGTCGGAACCATGTCTCTGGAAGAGGCTGACCCATCTATTTTTACTGGTCTGCAGGTCGTTTGGGAAGGTGCTCGCATTTGCCTTCGACCTCGCATGCCGGACCCGTGGGCAGCCTATTGTTACGATGAGGTTGATAATTTCCCTCTGAAGCCTTGGCAATCTTGGGGCCCGCCTCAACAATTTCAAACCACTGTGAAGGGTCTCTTTTGTCGGGCTTGGTATTTTTCCACGTCCAGACCGGCTTTCAAATTGACTTTGTGGGAAGTGTTTGTGGCGTTAACACTTCGTGCACATTTTGAATGGACATTCGTGAGGCGTTTGGCCATGGTTTGGAGCCGGACGTGGACCCCTAAGGGTGAGTTGTCTCCGGTTCCAACCCTTTTTGGTGATGTTAGTTCTGTTATTCTTTCTTTCGAAGGCTCCCTGCAGCGAATTCATCCCTGACCATTTGCTGAAAACACCAGTTTGTTTTGCACAGAGGGACAACAGTTTGAGGCTTATGTGTCCCAACTGTTACGTTATCCCATTGTTGTGCCTGCCTTGCCAGGTACGATTCTCAGGGGCTTGTCCGCAAGTTGGTGGGTCGGCTGATTTGCACTTTAGCTTTACTGATTTCATCGTGCTGGGGTTCATGTTTAAACGGGTATGCACTGTTTTGTTTCCTTGGCTGATGATCTGGCCATTTTTTCCGAAATTTCTTTGCATCACGTCCATTTTTGTAATTCGGACGACTGATTCTTTTCACCCAATTTACTTTAATCATGATCCTTTGCGGTCTTAGATTCTTTTTGTGGCTGGGATCGTACAGACATGTTCTGGCTTTTGCTGCATTCCACGGCTAATGTTTGCATTTTTTACTTCGGATTTCAAATTTTGTCGAACTTCTCAGCCGATGTCCGGGCTTTCTCATTTTTTATTATGGGGTCGTATCAGCCCAAGATTTACACTGTTCTGCGCTCAGAGCTGATACCTGATGAGTAATGTGTAGGTCACAAATGTACCGTGACCGCGTGCAGCAGTGAATAGTCTTGACGAAACCTCATAAATGCGGTCTCTTCGGGGAAGTACCGTGCACATTTTTTCGCACAAATGGATTTTTGTGCTTGTGGGATCGTATGCATCCTTGTGCATTTTTCGGATTATCATGAATGCAGCTTGACGGTGTTTCTTTCACATAGATGGTGCACAACCAGGTTAAGGGTCGAATTGAGTGACAGAATTACGAAGAGTAGTGAGTATATTTGGCAACGAGTGAACACTTGTGTATCGCTATATGCCCATCATTCATCGAAGTTCATATTCAACTATTATTCATTAATGACTACTATATCAATATGGCAGACTCAGTAAACAATTCCAGGATATTCCAGGTCCTCTCTGTGCTGTCACCAGGTAGCTGGCGTCTTCTTCGGACCTTTTTTTTCTCCGGCTCATCTTCCTTGAAGGCAGTCACCAAGCAAGCCGAAGGCATGGTAAAAACCGACTTCAAATCAGGTAATTCCACCCATCAAACTTCCAAAGTGTTTGAACAATGGCTGCCACTCAAAGAATCAAGGGCTGGCACTTGCTGACACAACCGGCTGTGTTGACATTGCTTAGCACAGAAGTCATTCTGATCCTATGTGATCCCCAAGTATTTGCAACCAGAGTGTTAGAGGCCTGATGGAACATCAGCACCGATACGATAGTATTCAGCTCGGTACTCAGTATTTACATGGTGACTGGAGGTCCGCTCCTGTTCCCCATCCTCTGATTCCTCTGCCTCCGATGTAGCAGAAAGATCAAGAACAGTTCACCAATTTCCAGAAACAGCTGAAGACATATATACTCCCCCATATCATGCCACATCAATTCGTAATGCAAAATGATGCAAGCCCGAAATACCGGACACCTGCAATTCTCCAAGGGCTGAGGTGACTGCAATTGATGCGAACTTTGTGGATGAGTACCTACTGTAGTCATCCGTAGTCTACAACTTCATTGCAGCAGTCACCGTGCATAGCCTCGTCTTCAGCTTCCTCTCTGCCGCCTCTCAAAAGGCACTGCGACATGGTGAGCTTTGTGCATTCCATGGCTGTCCAAGCTGCCACAACAAACCACCACTGTACCATTTCAGCCAACTGCTAGGACTGCTAGGAGATGCTGGGAGATGCTGAGAGATGCTGGGAGATGCTGGGAGATGCTGGGAGATGTTAGGAGATGCTGGGAGATGCTAGGAGATGCTAGGAGATGCTGGGAGATGCTGGGAGATGCTGGGAGATGGGAAGATGCTGGGATATGCTATGAGGTAAACAGGCAGTGGCTTCTACATGTACCAACGCACCCTCCACAAGCCAGCTAGCAAAAATGAAGAAAGCACCCAGAATACCACGCCAACCATCTTGCAAATCTACGAAACTTTGTACCTTTGCACCACTGAATCTTGAAGAACATAGACGTGTATACCTAGTTCAGGAGGAGGCCCTTGTTGCTACATGTTGCTACCCCATTTGGGACGGGCAATTTGGGACCCTTGCCAATCTCGCTTCGGGAGCGCAAAACCGGCCTCAGAACGTCAATGAGGGAGCCAGGCTGAGAAATAAAACCACGGAGAAGCTTTATGAAGCCAAGTCACCAACATGGTGACTGATGGTGACTAAACAGATCTGAACAGTGCAGGAATCCAACTTGGAATTTTGCTTACGACATATCCGTACCATTTGGGGAGAGACACGGAGATCTACCCCAGCGCTGGGTTTCTGGCTGGCTCCGCGAACTCCTCCGCGAACTTTGACCTCGCATTAGTGGCGTAGTGAACCCCTGAGGCCCGGGGAAAGAAATCACTTCACAAACATACTGAGCCTTCAAGTCAATGTAAGTCAATGTAAGTCAATGTAAGGCTTTGTAAGTTATAAAGTTCATGTGAGTTCATGTAAGCAACCAGTAAAATTTCCAATAAATTAACATAAAATCATATAAAATCAATAAGCTCAAATAAGTTCATGTAAGTTCACTAACTTCACCACCACTTCAACTGCTGCCAGTGAAATCCACTGGATTCGGTTCCTCTACAAGCTCTTCAGGGGAAAACACATAAACAACAACTCTCTTCTGCGCAAACCATCATCCCATGTTGACACTCACATATAAATCAAGCATATCCCCACACACGCACCAGTAGAACATGGCATGGCAGGATCATGCTGGATCCTTGTCGGTATATTTTCATATGACACGCCATTGACATGAAATAACTTGAGTCCGATCATTGAGCTGTCGGACTGTCCGAGGCCTGGTCACAGTCTCTGCACATCTCTGAGCAAATCTCAAGCATGCCAACGCTTCCATGGACGGTGACAGGCAAAACCCACCTCCAATTGCTTGAAAAAAATTGAAAACAAGAGGGTCGATCACCTCATCATAATTCCGAATCCCTCCGGACATCGTAAGCGTTTCGGCATCTTCATCTTGTTTCCAATCAATATAAGTTTTGCAAGCAAATCCATACATTGGATGAAAGTGGAGTGTCTATGGTACACACGACCTGCAGCATACTGGGTGGCCTGAACCTTGGCATTACCTTGGCCGTGCCGTGCCTTCTCTTTCTTGTTTCGTGGGCGTAGCACCGCCTTGCAGGCCATTCTTAATTTGTTTGTTGAGTCGGCAGGAATGTCACCTGTGCTTCATTATCTTCATTGCGATTTCCTCCCCAAACTGCACAATCTTTAGAATGGCTGCAGGGAACCTGGAATGTGAAAGGAATAATCCGTGTCATAATGCGAGTTTCATGAGCGGCGGAAAATGACTTCGTGCACTCGAATATTCCTCGTCCCTGAACTGAGTCATCCCCGTGACATTGCACTTTTTTTCCGAGGTGTAGGGGGTATCGGTGCTGGCTCGGTAGCTATCGCTGCAAGTGAAGCTTTGCCAGCGTGCGCGGAAAATGGGGCAGCCTTTACTTGCTGGTTCATGTGCTAACTTTGTTGGGCAACATGGTAATGGGCCACCTGTCTCCCTTCCATCCGTGCCTTGCTGTGCTTTCCCATCACTTCAAAGGCTCAAGCCATGAGAATCGTGGACTTGCAGCGATCTCATGTGCTAACTTTGCATCTTGTGAATTGCTATCGGTTGGGGAAACAATGGGTTGGCCTTTTCTGTGCCTCCTGTACTGTTGGCAAGTGATCGTGCTCATTACCTGCTAGCTGTTCTGGCCGCAGCCCATAACAGCCGTATAACGTATGACACCACAGGCTTGATGTGCCGTTGAAGTAGGGAAACGACAGATCTTTCCAAAACCTGTATCATCTGCCATTCGGCTGGAACACAGAACGCATGTCCTCACCAAGGAGCAGTCAAACAACTGCCATAAGTTGCTTCCATCTTTATGCTAGTCAATCCGCAGTGATTATTTTGAGTGGACATGTTCTAGATGGACTTGAAGTGGCTACTGCCGCTGTTTGCTGCAAGCGCATCATGCCCTTTTGCCTTTCAGAAACTTCAACGCCCCTCGGATCCCCTGGGTTTGAAATGCTTTGATTATTGGGGCTTCTTGAGGTTTGTAAGGTTCCACGCAGCTGGAGCCAGGAATGTCAGCATGCCGAGTCTTTGAAACCAGGGATGGATAATGCCACAATCACAATAGCTTTCAAGGTGTCATCAAAACAGGATGGGCTCATGTTGCAACCCATCCTGGGAATCAAAGGTCTTACCATGTCTTACCATGTCTTACCTCATGCTTCAAATGCTTCAGAACTTCAGGCAACGTGGCAATTGGTTTTCTGATTTGCCATCCAGCCGGGTGAAGCCTGGGTCATCAACAAATGATTTCTCGCATCTTGCTGCCCTGTCCAATGGCCCACGTCAGCTGACATCTTCAATGAGAGACAAATAGCACAAATTGGCTCGAATTGACCTACATACAAACAGTCTACGTCCTGATGCAGCTTGGAGAGAAGTCTCCGTATGTCTCCAGCACTAAGCAATTTGCCTTAATCATACCAACAAACATGAACAAACAGTCCATTTCAAAACACTTGCCTCATGAGATCGACAGGTGACTCCTCGAGGCTGCCATCTCACACGATTCAAAGCAACAGCTACATATCAGGCCGCTTCATCCTTCATGGCAGCACCAGCGCTGCGCGGAACCCAGTACGGCCTGTCATTGACACATGCTCAGCATCACATCTCGGAGCTCATTGGTCACTTTTATGTAAGAACTCAAGCAAACCGATGCGTTGAATGCGTTCATGGAGTTCTAGAATCCAATGCCTTGAGTGCCTGCAAGGCACTTGTCCATCAAGAGGCATAAACGCATGATGCACATCATATATCATCATATCATCGCATATCGCCTGCCATCATCCTACATCTGACTCCCAAACCATCAACCAAATCAAGACCCCAAAAATAATACCCGGCGCATCGCTGCAAAACACATCCCACAACCAATGTCGGGATGGCCCTTGTGCTGCAAACTGTGACATCATATCCATCACCTGCAGCAGTGGTTTGTTTGTCAGTTTGATCTTGGTACCATGATGCAGTCCAGCATCCGAAACTTTTGTACATTTTGTACAGTATATAAGATACGTACTTTGCACCGTGTACTTGATACCATGGTCAGGGGCCAACCAACCAGCTTTGGAGCATGTTAGCGGTAGAAAACCAGAATCCGCTTCCATTGCCCCCTGCAGCTCTAGAACAACTTGTCCATTTCAATACTTTGCATGTCTTGCCCTGGAAGACCGAACCCAAAACAAATAAACATCGATCTTGTTGTCTTGTTGCCTTTGTAACTATCCCCGCGACTACCCCTGACTAAGCACACTTCAACCATGGCTGCTTCGCGATTTTGATATGACTCCCGTTGGACAGCTATGAGGGGACGTGTATGGACATGTCAATCCTGAAAATGTAAAACATTGAAGAGGGAGATCTTCTGTCCCCTAGTTCAAGAATACTGACTGGTACAAGGGAAAGTGTTTCCAACTTCGTTCCATTGCTTAGATGGATCTGCCTTGGAGGAAAAGCAATTCATGTATATTATCATGTCCATATGAGTCCATATGTTCTTTTGGGATTATTCATCGTGAACGTTTCGTGGAAAATGTGTCGCTGTCTGAACCTGAGCTTGCAAAACGAGCACGGGTGATTTCCTTGGTCAAAGTTTGTACACGGAGTTACTGAGCCTTCACATGCTTCGCATTGCAGTTCCTTGCGTACTACAAAATCTACAAAACCTTCATGCAACACCACAGGATAATTTTCCAGCTCCCAGCACCGAGTTACATGCACCTGCATGACTTAAGGTACTCCCTACCATTCCTGCCACATCCTACCATGTACACCACCCACCATCTACTGTTAAATACTGCTACGTACTATGCATAGGACCGCTTCCCTACTAGCATACGCATTGACCTGTACGCACAATGAGTTGCGCAGCTATCTGGAAATACATGCCACCTGGAACTGCGATCCAGCAACTACATTGTACATGCAACTACTGACTCTTGGCCACTGACTATATACGAGGTACCTTGCTCACTCCTTCTCTCCAAAACTGAAAGTTAATTGAATTACATTGAAGATGAGCAAAAGTTCACTCCCGATTCCTCAAGAGGAACAACAAAATAAGCTCCTAATTAAAGAAACATCATGCACTCATACTAATTCAATTTACACCTCCTGATGGCAAAAAACTGTCACCCTGAAACTGGAGGATGGAACAGAGACGCACCAAATTTTAGTTACAGTCACACTTATTTGCACATCGCTTAAGTGAATCACCGAGATCCGATTCCAATGATGGAATTTCCGAAGTGATCAAATTTCCGCGATCAAAAAAATTGACATCGCAATAGAATGGTTCCAATGCTTTCCACATCTTTCCACGACATATTCCATCGGATGGCCATGGATTGCCATGGATCACAGTGGAGGAGCAACAGCCATTCCCAGCTGTGGATGGCCAGCTGCAGTGCAGCGAGACGGCACCTCCGAGTCCAAAAGACCGCTGATCCACTGGGAATGGCAATCCACCAGGGTTTTGACCTCGGAGATCATGGGAAGTTCAAATGAATCCACTGGATCCACTGGTAAAAATAGCTGGGTAACTATTATTTATATATCATATCTTATCATCAAATTTTATCAAATATCTGCAAATACCAGTAGGGGGTATTGATGGAAATTCATGGGAGTTGGTTATTAGCTGGGTGGCAATAAAGCTCTTTGCCAACCATCATGCGCACTCTGACGTCGTGGTGAGCAAGCATGAGAGGCACTGAGCAAACTCAGCATTAAAATATGGCTGCAGATCGAGCAAGCAGTGAACCATAAACCAAACAGTAAAACAGTAACAGTGACTTATTTGATAATTCATACACCAGTATTCGAAACACATATCATTGAATGCTTGTTTAACAAACATCTAGTATTTCAAACATCTAGGAATTCCACACAGGTGTGAGTAATCCTCTGTGCATGTAAACTTCCGCTTTGCTAATCACGAATTGGTTGCTTCAATATGTTTCAATGCTATTTCACTTTGAACTCTTCACGAGCTTAACGCATAGCAAACTTGGTCCTACATCCTGAGCCAATGGCCAAGGTGTGTTTTGCATAGCGGGCATCTGTACTTGCCTGGCAAAGAAATTGATAAGGACCAACCACCCTGTCTCTATCAGTATCAAGACTATTCATCTCCTTAGATATCTGAAATCCATGATGGTGAAACTCTTTTGATGATGGAAAATGGTGGAAAATAGGTGCAAAACTCTCCAAATTCCAAGGGGTTTCAACAACAAGGGGCACTGGCTATTCTTCACATCTTGTCAATGTGAATTGGATCCTCCCTGAGCCTCGGATTGAAAGTTCAGCCTTGGGCACGCCAGGTCCAGGTGTGGGATGTCCGGATTCAGTGGTATCATTTCTTTGCGTTCCAAGAAGCAAAAGCTCGCGCAACTCTGACGACTGCAAAGCCTTCTGAGCTGCCTTTTGCGACCTGTGACAGGAACATTACCCAGAGTTGGGCAGAATGATGCACAAACAATCCGTTTATGCTAGTTTATGTGTCGATTCAGTTCTCCTGCGGGCCTGCCTTTTCGTTTAAAAGACTTTTCACCAATACAAGGGAGGGAAGTCTGAGGACCCATGGCACCTGCAAAGGACACTCAGCAACTGCCATGTGTGAGGCCGCCTTGGAATGCAATGCAACATCAGCTCAGTGCCAGGGTGATTTGTCTTTTGGTTGCCGGGGTGTCGCCCCCAATGGCCAGCCGTCGCAACTTGGTTGGAGGCCGGGCAGTATGCATATGCATGCATTGGACGGGCCGATAGGAAACCAAGGTGCCAGGGTGATTCGAAGCTGCCAATAAATTGAAAATCTCTGCAGAAACCTTCAATTCGACCTTTTTCTCGACCCAATCAAAGACCTTCACTTTGGAAAATTCTGACGATCTGAGGCTTTTGGCACATCAGGAAATGGCTTGTTGGTCAGGTTCTTCAAGACCTGAGTAGACGCTGAAGGGAGAGAGGTCACACGTGGGTGTGGCCGAAGGGTAGGAAGTCTCAGCCCAAGTGACTAATGGGATGAAACAAAGAGCGAAGCGAGCCAAGAAGCTCAACAATCAACCATGACACATAGTCTCATATGAGCATCGTATGGGTATCATAATATGAGTATACCAACGCGAGTCTTTCTGGTCTTGGAGGCAGCACCGTGCCAGTGAGAACATGCGAGAACAGGCCGGGGATGGTAAATATTGCTACGCATTTTGATTCTTCCACCTGAGCATCTGACAGGTCCAGTCAAAGATTCAGCCATGCCCCACAATTCTGCAGCCTAGATTGTGCAAGGTGGGAGCAGCTGTCCTTCATGTTGGGTGTTTGGCTTCTGAGCTGGGCCATTGCCAAGCATATCCAAGCATGTAACATGTTGGTAATCTTGTAGGCTTTCGATGATGGGCAAGGTATGGCAAGGCCTACCTTCTACAAACACCACTTACATCCATCTTACATCTTACATCCACTTACCTTTAGTTTGGGATGGCTGGGCATCCTCCTGTAAAGTTCTGCTGCACCACTCAAATTGCACATGGCCGCGTCCCACACTGTGATGCCTTGCAAACCCCGCATTTTTGACACAGCCGAAAGCCACGAAACTGGGAAGGCCCTCTCAGGCCGACCCAAAAAGCAAAGGTCCCGCGAGAATCTCAGGATTTCGCGACAAGAATGGTATAAGAATATCAGAAGAGCATCACATGAACATGAAATACTGCATGACTGTTGGCCTTGGATTGGAAATATCCAACGAAGGGTGCACGTAGGTGCCCCTAAGCAGAAGCCAAGGATCCAGCAGGGCAGAACAGGGTACTGCCCATCCAGAGCTGCAAACCCAATCTAGATATCTATAGAAAAACATGCAAATAATAAAACGATATTAAACGTAACAAACTCGTTGTAGTCATCTTCACCTGAAAACATGACAATTGTAACCATGTATATCCATGTATATGTAATCGAACGAGCAAATCCATCCGAGGCCACATTCGGCCGTGACGCAATGGAAGTGGCGCTTCAGTGCTCACTCTCACTCTGGAGGAGGCCGAGCCATGCCTGACGTGCCCCACCGACTGAGACAGCCGCATACCCTGCAGGTGGCTTCGTGCTGTTCCAAAATCAATGCGCTGCAGGTTATACCCTGCCACATCATTTTGGCGCCGCTTGACTTGACCCATCCTATCCATTCATGTCCCATCTTCCACCTTGTGCACCGTGGGACGTCAAGAATCTGGCTGCCCCAGTTGACAAACAAGGAGAACATGAGAGAACTCAGTGAGCCAGTCATTTGCAGGGAATTGCTTTTGATATTTTCAGATATCCTCCCCACTACAGCGGCAGCCGCTCAGCCTTGGAGAGAGTGTAGACCAAAACGATTGACACCATGATGCTCGCAAGCACTGGGCCGATGTTCCAATCGAGTCTTGCTTCACCTTGGTGAAAGCTTCACCCGAACAGGGCGAAAGGTGCACACACAAATGCACAGGCTGTACAAACAGGAAACTTTAGACAATATATACATAAAAGGAGTGCTGGGTCAAAACATGTCAAAACTACCAGAATCCTCGACCTTATCATGATTCATCTGTTGTCATCTGAGATCCGTTGTCTATCTTGATCCACTTTGATCAAACCAAAAGAGGCTAAGGTGACATCATGACCATCAGCAACCTCCTACGGTATCCCAGTGTGTCGACATCAGCTCAACCCCTAGAGGAGCCTCAACGTCATCTACAAGCTGAACAAATCTAAACTTTATGTTTGGTTCCTTTGGCATGGTTCTGCATGATTCATTCCTCTTCCTGCTCCATGTTTTAGCTCTTCAGGTTCGTGCTCGCCTGGAGCAGTGAACGCGACTGAGCCATGTGACGGTTTTTCACCACCTTTGAACGGCCCTTGATCTCATCCAGCCGTTGGAAGTAAGCTGCCTCAGCGGACCAGGCTGGGCTCCGAAAACAACTGACCAGGCTCCGAATCCACATGCTGAACATGCGAAAGCCACCCCAAGGTGAAATCAAAGGAGCGAGATGAAGCTACGCCAGGTGGCCAGGATCCAAACGTAGTACACAGCGGTCATGACCTTGGTGGAACATGCCGAATCCAAGCGTTGCAGCATCCATCACCCAGCTTCGTACCAACGAAATTGAAGCTGAAATTACCCGCGCATCCATACCGATAGCAATAGCTGAGAAACAGCTGGGGAAAAAGTAGATGATTGGAATGTATTGGAATCGGGGAAAAAGTACATAATTGGAGTCAAATTAGGAGTATATGGTTAGCAAGCTTGGACAAAAACATGGCAAAGCAGTCGCTGATGTTATCTCCTGTTCCTGCACCAGTGACACCTACGTGAAACATGATGGATGGGCGCTTCACTGACCGGCCAGCGCCCTAGGGTTCTCACCACCGCTCTCCCACTCTTCTGAGACTCCGGCCGTCAGTGCTCCTCCCAGAACCTGGCAGGGCACAGCTCAGCAGGGATCTCTTGGGGTCTCTTGCGATGCTGGATGATGCATAGAAATCCACAGCATGCCCAGTGGAAAGGTCTGGCAAGGCATTGCCAAAGCTGGCACCATGCCCATCCCATCCATCCCTATATCTTCGCAATCTCATGCATGGCATGCATCCCCTGGACCCTTACTGCCGCATACTCCGGCAACACGCCCTTCCTTAATCGTCTACCAATTTCCCATCCGAAACGTGTGTGTGGATTTTCCTGTGCCCGCCAAATGCAGGAAAGCTTGCATCGAAAGCCCGGCGTGTCATAGCGACACATGCGCCCAAATTGACTACATACTACTTCATCTATTTCAAATATATCAGGGGAACTTAGTTGCAATGTTACCCATGTAAACCCACGTGTTACTTCGTCTATGTACCGACATGTTCGGTGCGGCTGCTACCTGCTAATTACCCACTTGTTGCCTTGTAGCGACCCCCTTGATGCAGAACGACCACGGCGACTGCAGCAACATACCTTTGCAATCGAAAAAAGGGCGATCATCCAGGTCAGAATCGGATGGCACGTGATTCATGGCAGGCCGACTGATATAAGCTAAAAAAAACCGGAGCAAGCACAAAAGCGAAAAACAAGTAAAGGCACGCTGGACCCCAACAGTTTTGTGCAATAGACCCCAAGCGGCCATCAAGTTACATACCTTTCTCCGCATAGTGTAGCAAAGTTCTTTCATTGGCGAAGACCGCTTTGGGATCCAAATTTTCCATGTCCTCTCTGGCTCCAATGCTTGCCAATCAGTTTAGTGAGAACATGACATGCCAGCAAATACCAGCGTACAAAGTCTTTTGAGCAGCTCAAGCAAAGCACAAGGAGTAGTGGATGGTAGTGGGACTCATCGCGCAGGCTTCCATTTCAGTGCTCAGCATCTGTCTCTCTCTCTATCCTTGAGACCACCTCAGGCCTGACCGTTCCATCAGCCAGTGGGTCTATAGGCTGACTCCATCTCCGTTGTCCTTCAGGAAATGTCCCTCACCATGAGGAGCCACGACTTTGGAGATGTTGGGCACCTTGAATTCTGGGCGATGATGGCGATGCCATGCCACTGACAAGAACATTTACTTTTTAAATAAGAACATTAACATACATTAACACTACTAAATCATTCAGCACTATATACCGCATTGCGAATGATATCCATTAGAATATCACTGCACAAGCAAAGGAGGGGATGATGATGTTCACAAGGGATCCTAGGGGATCACAAGGATGATAAGCAGCATAAAAGGCTACGACGACGACCATGATGATGATGATGATGATGATGATGATGATGATGATGATGATGATGATGATGATGATGATGATGATGTGATATGATTACTGTAAATGATTCCGCTGATATGATTTTGATGTTTTTTTGAAATTACTTTGCAAGCAACCTTTTCGGTGGACTGAATGATACGACCGAAATGGTCCTAATATATAGCTGCTCTAGAAACACTAGCAACGATAAAAGGCTGAGTACTGTTGAGCCATAGGGTGCTGATGGGTTCTGTAGGTCATTCGGGCGGATAATGCCACCCCAACTGCAAACCAACAAATGACTCAACATACTTGGATTCATGAGACAACTGGATGCGCATCATGCATCGAAGAAAGAAACGGTAACAAAACATTCCGGGCGCTATTCAAACTCGTGACCGCAAAACATGCAGTTGATAGGCATGCAGTAGGCCAGGCTATCTAAAGTCTTTCAACCATCATCCCAATGGGGTTGTGAGATATCTGCAGTTAAAAAAGTATACAATGTATCAAACTGTACTCACAAGGAAAGGTGCACTGAGACTTGGCACATGGTATAAAAATGTATCAAAAATTCGTCCAAAATGTGTGAACGTAATTATGACGGTGAAACATTGTTGGTTATGGTCATGGATAGTGGCACAGGCGGTTGTAATGTTGTTAAACTGTTCGAAGTACGGATTTTTCCACCCAGGTACGGCCAAATCATCAATGGTGGGCTCGCTTCGCAGCATCGATGAGGCGTTTCCCTTACCTTGCACGACATGCCGCTGTGAAGGGTTTGGCCAGGGCATCACTTGAATTTCATTTCTGATATTCGTGAAATTTGTTGTGTGTGTTCCTTTTATTTCGCATATTATTCCTCTTCTTAATTAATAAGCATATTATGCCGCGTATCTCTCTCTCTCTCTTGGTGGTTCTTGATGTTTCTACACATTTTGCACATGTTTCTACGCATATTCGCATACATTAAGAAGTTTCAGTTTGTCATGTACTGGAACATAGTTCGTGTCGAGTCTCCGAAGCGCAGTTTCTTTTCATCCTGGAAGCTTGGCAGTGACTATCCCTGGTTACCCTGGCTGTTGCTGCAATCGCATGTGCTCGCTATCTAGGTCTATCCAGGATTCGAGTGGATTCTAGATTCTGAAAAGCAAGCATGAGCGCGTGATATTGTACATTCTCACCATTCTCATTCACTCTCTGGCTGACTGGATTGATTTTTCCTTGCAAACAGTTCGAGTAATTACTCAGCATGCACTTATCAAGAGGCTCAATCTTCTTTCCAGTCCTTTGCTTTGTGCCATTCCTCGAAGTCTTTGTGCCAGTGTGGCAGGATAGGCACCCTTTGCGGATGAAGAAAAGCCATTGCATGCCTCAACCAAGTGTTGCATGTGCCAAACTGTAACCCACTGTAATCCTACATGCAGAACTGTGGTTCTTTCTTTCTGGCCGAGGGCCCCTTCGTCTTCTCCCCAAAGTGCCCATGACTAGACACACCTGGCTTTCGTAAGCGCTGATACCATGCCAAGCAGCTGAAATTTGGAAAACTTGTGAACCTGGATTGCCTGGCAAGCATCATCGTCCATGCATGGATCCAACATCTTCAGTGTTAGTTGTGAAATTGTATCAATTCACATGTTCTGGGCACCTCAGCAATGCCCAAGCCACTTGCAAACAAAGCCATACTCGAAAGTTGAAATGTAGGAGGCCCGAGAATGACACAACACAGCAGTTCTACGTCGAAAGGATTCTGCTGATACAGGTGCGGCAGGCTGGGACCGGCTGGGAAACCTCCACGGCTTCAAAATAATCTACGCAGGTTATGAGTCGACCCTGCCGAAGTGATCACTCGACCCACGTTTGCTAGAGCTTTTGTACCCGGTATTACCCGGTCATGGGGATCAGTGCTAGCCTCTGCAAACATGCCAACTTTGCCTCGATGTCCTTCAGAGTTTGCCTAAGCCAAAGTGGAGCTTCGGACACATCCTGCAACTTGATCTCCAAGATTGCGTACCTGCCAGTGCAGAAAGAGGATCTACATCATGAATCATCATGCTTATCTTGCCCGCTCCGAAATCAGGCCATCTGAAAATCTGCATCACATTGCAGAAATCAATAATGACATCACTGCTGGATCAGAAAAAGAATGTGAACTGCTGATCAAGTGCTTTATCACCACACATCATCACACGTAGATCCAAAGTTCTTCTCAGTTCTTCTCAGTTCTCAGTCACATGGTGGTTTCTCAAAATGGCGGACCCCCTCAAAAAAGCCTAAGGTGACCTATCATTAATAGTGAATACATACTAATTTAGACTAATATATTGCTTGATCACATAGTTACTCCAGTGGCGAACGCCCCACTGCTGTCGGAGGCGTTTCCATCCACGGCCACCGAGGCGCGGAAAGCGGTAGATGTCGTCCCGCTGCAAAGTGTCAGTGCCGACCAGGCCTTGGACGCGTCGGCCGCGTCGGCCGAGGGGCGATGGCATTGATGGCATGGTCATGCACTGCCAATACAGCACTTACCACCTCCCCAGATACATCTCATTGCCAGAATTTGGGTGGATCTTTTTTCTTCATGCACCTTTCTGGCTTGCCGTGGGTTGTGAATTTCAAATCCTGTAGAGAGCAGCCAGCTTTTTGCGGCGATGGCGGTATCACAGGCATTGAGTCAAAGGGAAACCCAGCCTGAAAAGATTGATACTCCATGTCAAATCATTTTTACCCACTTGTCACTTCTGGTTGCAACTTTGAAGAAAGGGGCTAAAAGGCACGGCTTTAGATTCAACTCCTTAGGCAATGTCACACTGCCAACTTGCTGGAAGCTTGGTCACTTCTCATCTCAAGCAGCTCTACAGCAATATGCATGAATGTATACATTTACCTCCTGACATCTCCTGACTTTTATTGTGTCGTTTTCTGATGGGAACGATTTTATCCATGACACTCATAGCACCATGATTCCTTACCACTTCTGGGCATCCGTCATGTGACTTCGAACTCCTAGCTTTCACCCAGAACTGCAGTCGAAGCACACCAAGGTTTGTTGGGATGACCATTTGGCGCGTACTCCTTAGCAGCTTGACAGGGCAGAAAGATGAAGTGTCACAGTAAGTGTGGCATCATTGATATTATTGAGTATTGATTGAGCATTGTGCCAAACTGTCGCTTTCTGATTCCGACTTGGTGTTGCTGCACTACGGCGTTGCAAAAGAAACATGACATGGCCGAGTATCATTGAGAAGCGACATCTGCGTGTCCAGAGAAACGCGGACCTTGTTGTCGGTCGCCAACCTGAAGGCTGAAGGGCGTCTGACTGCCAAGAGAGAACAAAAAAACGCTCGCCGGTGATCGACAGAGAAGACGGGTGGATCAATGGATCTATGATCCTGCAAAATGGCTTGGGGTATCCATGCTTGGCCTATGGCAATTCGAGCTGACCATCAGCTGTCAAGAAACAGAAACTGTGAAACTCTAAGCATATATTTACTGTACAGTCGATTTGGACACTCAAGCCACGCGTCGAACCCTTTTGGCACGACAAAGCGCAATCAAGCAATCAAGCTGAGGGCATGAACAGCAAAGGATTCTACAGTAGCCATGCACACACCGTTGTTGTCATCGCCCTTGCTCACGGCTTCCCTCTCTCCCAAGATATCCCAAGATCAAATTCAACTCAGCGGCTGGAATGCACATCTGTAGTACGATGTTCGAATAATAGGCTGGAGTTTCCTTGCAGGGCTGCTGGGTCTGTCTCGTATCATACCGTATCATTGGCACACAGAGATCCCTACAGGATTTTCCCCAGGTCGTTCAGACATGTATGATTCAGTGTGGACTGCAGGCTCTCCAGCAAAGCGCAGAGTATGTTGCGAGTGTCAAAATGTGGAAATGAATTCTGTTTACCTCTTTTAGGACTGATGGAGGGCTCCTTGCGAGCCTCTCCCCTATCCCTGACATGCAAAGATCTATTTGCAATTTGCCTTGACCTTCGCACCTCTTTCTCACCATGCAAAGGTTTGAACATGTTTACAGTAAGCATACTGAAGCCGTGCATTACCAACTCTTGAGGAAGTGTTCCTGTAGAACTGAGTCTATAGATGTGACACCACCCCGCCAACTCTATGAGCTCGAGCAGCTTTTCTTGAATCATCTTGTTCACCTGCTCAGCTCAAAGTTCAGAGCTCGATAGGTCAACTGACTAGCACAGAAAATTATGAACAGTTTCCTTCTGAAGCCACTGCTCTTGAGTTTTTCACATCAACATCCTTCAGCCCATATAGATCACAAAGCGCTCACCATCCTTTTCGAACCATGAGGTTTTCAGAGCGGCCGGGCTGCCCAGATCTGCCAAGATGCCGAATTTCACCACATTTATGGTGGTCTCTCAGCAAATCCAAGTGGCCATCACCAAAGATCCCAAAGCTCTTGAAATTCAGCACGTCGTTTTGTTCTACCAGGTTTTTTGGTGGCAAAAGCATCATGGTTTGGAGCTGTGATGGGATCTGTGGTATGGCCCTCGGGCTCTCTTCAGGGCTTTGCTGAAGTGCAAACATGGAAGGCATATCGACCGCTGATCTGCTTCGCCGGAATCCTTTGATGACAATGGTGAAAACATGTTGGGTTTTCCACAGTATGGTCACACTGCGGCACACCATAAACTAGTCAAATGCAGCTTTTGAAGAATGTGCTGATGCACGCTGATACCATACAAATACGAAAGGTCGCGCAAACTTGGGTGAAACTGAAATTCACATGGATATGAAATCTGTCTGAACACCGAGGAATTGCTTCAGATCGTACAAGTCCCTCGCGATTTGGCCTGTCTGCTTGCGCAAAGGCCTCAAGAGTTTCAGTGCTTGTATGGCCCAAATAGGCACGTCGAGCAAAAGAAGGTGTAGTAGACCTTCCAGAAACCTGGGCATTTCTGCTTCCAAAATCAACACAAGGTAAAAGGGACTTTTCCAATCTATGGGGAGACACAAGTGATCAAAAGCATCCTGTCTGATGGTATGAGAAAAATCCAAAATGCTTCCCCTAAAGGACTCTAAACCCTAAACAAGCAAAAGAAACTCAGACTGCGTCAATGTCCCGCCGTCGTCAACGTCAAGCATTTCGAACAGATCTGCCATACCTCAAGCTCAGAAGTTGTCAAACAAAAGCCATGGCCAGATTTCAACTCTTTTCAAACTTGTTGAAGAATCCAGAAGCTCCTTTTTCAGTGCAATAACGTACATGATAACATTACTTAACTTGACCACTGAGTCATCTTGTCATGCCGGCCATCCCTCTGCACAAACCCTCAGCCCAATCCATTGGGTACGCATTTTGTTGCATGCAACCAGCCGGTCTGCAGCTCCGGCGGCCATCAACCTGAGTTTTCCGTGTTTCCAGCTCAAGCTGCTGTCCACTGACACCGCCTCCAAGACTTTCGGTGGAAATACCTTGGTTGAAAGATGTCAAAAGCATGAGCTGATCATACTTCTCCGGTCAATGTTCCTTCCCAACAAAAACCGGCCCTGGGATGCACTGAGACGTTCCGAAACATGTCAAACAAACGCAGCCAAATCCTTTGCTTATATATTATAAATTATTATAATCATATATGGGACAATTGTTGATTGGATCTCCGGAAAGTTGTCATAATTTGGAAAAATCTGGACATTCAACCACGGGGAGCAAATCAAAACAAAAACAAGGATCAGCAAGTTGATGGAACCAACCTGCAGCAGCACCCGCTGCTGAAGAGGCACCGTCAAAGGCACGTTGGCGGCCTCAGCACGGGTTATGTGTCCAGATCCATCAGCATCCAAAGAAATAAAGATCTCTTGCAGTTCTGGAAGGGCTGCTCGGATCTTCTCCTGGGCATCGATCAATGATCAATGCATGCGTCAACAATGGAAAATACACAGCGACCCACCGCAAATCCAAGCGACACATCTAAAACATGTACTCAACATTATTCAACCAGTCCAAGGTTGGACAGTATTTTGTCCTGCATGAATCCGGGCAAAGATGGGTTTCGGAAAGGTAAAGTAAGGTAGGTTGCCTACTTTGCTCCCAGAAACGTATGCCAAACAAACGCAAAACAATTGGTTCCTTTTTGGGGTCATGAAACCAGATTAAATTCAGTTTCCGTTTGGAAAAAAATCCAGGCTACATACATGATTTCGCCATATTTCGTCCACATTCTTGACAATCTGACATGCCAATACTTATAATACTTGGTCCAAGTGTTTGAGGTGACTACTTCCCAAATTGGTCCCCTAAACTAAAGGACTAAACAGCTTTATAGGCATTCTCATTGAAAAGAACATGTTGAGGGATTGACGTCCGGGCCACCACCAATGCCTAACTGCTGCGGCTCCTCACTATGCGAAGAAGAAAACAAAAACAAAATGGACAAGTACTGACGTGCAAGTATCTTTCGTGCGCATGCGGTGAAGTTCTTCTTCGCGAGTGGCATGTGAAAGCGCGTGTTCCACTAAAACGGCTGTCACCTGAATTTTGCCAGGGATCGAAATTCAACGACCAAACTCAGCACGCAGCTGGGGCACAAATTTCTAACAAACAACTTGTAACTTGATCTTCTGCCTCAGGTTTGATTCCATAGAAATTGCAATATTTGCAATTGCATACCTTTCAATATCAAAATTCTAAACCAGCTTGACTCATGGAGCTTCACAGAGAGCCATCAACTGGGTCTTTATGGAAAAGCTCTGTGGCTTACTAGGACAAATCTATTTGCTTTATAAGCACCGTTTCTAGGCACCAAACTCAATGTTCGATCCGAGATGCGTTTTGTTCCTCGTTAGGGCATAATGGACATTAATGGGATGTAATGGACGCATATCACATCAAAAAATGCAAAAAATGAACGCGGTCCTCGCATTCAGCCCTTTTCATTGCATAATATGCCTCCGTCTCACTAAGCAAGGCAAGTGAACTGCAAATTGCGACCATGTCCTGGGGTAAAATCATTGAAACCATTTTTCGATATTTTTTGTATCTTTTCTATCGCCCTGCACCTCTTGCCGCAAGGTCATGGCATTGAAACTAAGGTGCATTGGCACCAAATGACACCGGAGCTAGACTCACTACGTTGCTGCAGAGCGGTTAAAAGTTTTGAACATCAAGCCCCCTAACGCCAATACTTCCACCAGTCTTTGCCCGCATCGCTCGCTTCCACCCAACACCACCGTACACCAACCGCACATGCCACGCTACCAGGTTCATCAAGCCAATCGAGATGACAACCATCAACGGCATGAAAAAAAATGCCAGCCACGGCTTTGCCACGATCAGCGGAAAATAGACACCTGCAACGGAGCTTCATTTTCTGTGCAGGGTCTCAGTTGGCACTCAAACATATCTTTCAAACACGGTGGTCCTATGAGTGAAGCCATGTATGTGGCAGGTTCTGCAGAGAACCAAAAGTATCATCAAAAGTGAACTGAGTTCTGCAAGAAAGTAAGATAGCCTGCAATGGAGTCCAAGGACACGAACTGCACCAAAGTCAATATAGCTCGCGGCAAGCTTCCAAAGAAATGCCTACAATGTATCAAAGAAAATCCGTGTGCGCCAATCTGTGATGCGATGCTCGAAAAATGTTCAATTCAAAGAACAAACATGTCAGAATGCGTCCACATGTCACGGACGAACGGTGGAAAATGTCAAAGTCTTGTCCCTGATTTCACAATGACGAAAAGCAGCTTCAAATATGCCTGCCATGAAGCCAACAAAACGAACAAACCAACCAACCAACAAACAAACAAACAAACAGAAAACATTGGGCTGCCTAAATTTGCGCTGAGATGCCTCACGATGTGCCCAGTATCGGGGTTGCTTAACAGATCCTCATCTTTAGATACAATCTCGACCTGGTTGGTGGTTTCAACCCCTCGGAAAAATATCAAATTCTAAAACATGTTTGTCAACCAAGTACCAACCAACCATCCCCCCCAAAAAAAATTGGTAAAGTAAAACATGTTTTAAAGAACACCGACTAGCAACTGCCACGCATCCAAAAATGAATAGCCACAGAATGATCAAGCCTCAGATCTTGCAAGCCAAACATCACATCAACATTTCTTCCTGTGCAACGGCCCTGTGCTTTTGTTCCCGCAATCGCGACATCTCGGTGTTCCATCTCTTCTCAAAACAGGAAACTACCGGAGGAAACCACGTGATCGAAAGGGTTTGTTTTCTCTGATCGCGAGAAGAAGCGGGAAACTAATGGAAACTGTAGCACCCCTGTTTCCACCCCTGAGCATCACAAATTCTAAACTTCAAAGGTTGCCTTGCAACAGCAGAAACCGGTTGTGGAAAGCATGGTGTCCCAGGCCGTTAAGAGGCCAGATACCAATCGCCACACCACCTGGTGACACCAAGAGCAGGGAGTCACTGCGGACGTGTCCGCGAAAGCACAACATGTCAACTTTGGGTGTGTCTGAGGTCTGCGTGTAGGTCATCCCTCTCGAAATGGTTGGTGTTTAAAATGCCTCCGTAGCCCAAATTTGTCCATATCATACGCCGGAATTTTGAATTCAAACGTCTCATAACTCTGTTCTCGCATGACCAAGCAAAGCTAATATAACTAACCATACATTCCCAACCGCTAAAGACAAAAACGCATGCTTCAACACCTCTGAAGCTGTGCTTTTGTGGGGCCTTGAAACGGCCCACCATTCTCAAAACTCGTGCCAATCTCACGAGCCGCAAGCCCCGCACCACCAGCAGCTTCTGGAAACCATCCATTTCATTCCCACCACCTGGAAGAACATCATGTGCTGCCGTGCAGAAAACCCAGTACCATGTGTGCTGCATCATCTTGCAAATCTGAAAGCCAAATGCCGATGCTGCTGGACAATCCCGTGTTGACGCTTGAACGTCGCAACACCCAAACATATCAAACATGATGTCACATGATGCTGTGATGCAGTGCCGTGCAACGGCAGGCAACTGTGTGCAGGACCAGTCAGCAAAGGTGCCAACACGACTGAAATAATGCCGACGCACACAAGAAAGAAGTCCATGATAAACCAGCAGCTCCAAAGAAGCTCGGTTCCTCCACCTGACAAGGCGGCGCTGTGCAGTGCTAAGGCAGACGAAAGTCATGTCAACATCTTGAATGCCGATAGAGGCCGGCAGTATGTCTGAACAGTCAATCCAGTGACTATAGTGACTAGAATCTAGGCATAAATAGTTGGACAAACTCACTCATCGTTGATCACTGGACGCCTGCTATGCGCAGTAGCAGTTCCACGACATAGATCGTCAGAAAGGCTTGCTCCACACGGGTGGCCCAAGTCATTTCCTCTTGAACGATCAGAGACATTTCGGCCTCAACATCCCGACCACCTTACTCCGTCTTACCCCCCTGCTGCATAATGCATGTTGCATTTATGTGCTGCTGTGGCCTGGGTTATTGAAAAAAAGGCACTTCCATGCCAGAAACAGTCTAGAGTCCAGGCAAAAGTAGGAGCCTTAAAATGTAACAGTGATGGTGCATGGAAAAAGGCAATCAAACATCGCAACTGCTTGAAAACCAAAACACACGAATGATCACGAATGTATCTTGCACGATTTGATTGTTTTTGAGGTTGCTATCCATGCTTGGTCATTCCATCGTCCATCTTATGTCATAGTCCGGAATTGAATGTTACATGATCGAGTCTCTATCCACTGTGAGACATTGCCCAAAAAATGTTTCATTTTTGAGGTCCCGATATTGTAACACACTTTCATTGCCCCCGGGGGGTGCTGGAAGAACAAGGGTCTTCAACTCCAATCATGATCATATTGGCCAAAATGATCCCGCCAGTCAGGTATTCGAAGAACATGGAGTCCACAAAGTCTGCCAACGCGCGGCGTCTTCGCGCGCACCGACTCTGACTGAGATGATTCGATTTTTCTTGTTCCATGGTCACCTCTTCGAGAAGCTCTGGCAAATGACCCCGATGAGGAAGAGCTTGCTCTGGCAGTTTGCTTAGTCCAGTTGACTCACCCGTGTTGACATATGTAGAACTCAAGGATATGGAGCCAGTCGCAGGGCACGTCACTGGGTGTACTACTACATCTCCGGAAACTTCCGGCTGAACTTCCCTCTGCGTGTAACTTGCTCCAAGATCTCCAAACTCATCGATCTGTTGATGGACTCTGACGCTTGCGTTGGCAAGCAAAACCTCCATGGTTGCTGATTCTAACCCTTTTCCCTGAACATCAAAACAAACAACTATAGGATACTATAGGCACTAAAGACTGAGCAGGCTGATAGGTGTGTGTGTCTCTGTGGTATGCACAGAAGCCGCGCTTTTGTTCCCTTACGTTCCCTCTCTCATAGCGTGTGTACACTACTCTGCCCTCCACCAATCAGGATCGGCAATGCGCGGCAGGAACTTTTCTAGGAGTATGTTTCAAACATGTTTCCCCAACTGCCAAAACCTCACAACATCTTACAACATTTTTGAACATCTTTTGACCCTTTTGCAACTTTCAAATTCAAAGGGGCGGGCACACACAAAGTTTCCTCACACTTTCAAGGACCTCGACCGCCACTTGCCATTCTTGGTGCCGCTGCTTGAGAACATCCATGCTTCGACAAATTTCTGTTGAGACTTCCTGGAGCTCGGTTGGCGTTACAAAAGCCATGGGGCAACTCGACTTTTGAGCAAGGGATGAGCAAGGGCAGGCTCCCCACAACTGGCTTGCTCAGTTGAGACGTCTACATCACTTGGAGAAGCAATCACACACTAAATTAACATGATCTAGTACAGTTTTATGATGCATGTTCCAGGTGCAAACCCACTCCCATCCTGTTGTCTCTTGAATTCTGCCAGGGCATGACGATGTCTCGCCACATCCGCATCTGCCATGTCGCCGCGGCGGTGTTACAAACGACCGTCTTCACAGAAAAAGAGGCTAACAATGGGTACTTCTTTGAGCCCTGCAACGACTGCAAGGAACGGAAGTCATGCACAGTCATGTCGACCGGCGCAAAGTAGCACCAGAAACTGCCCATAACCAGCACAACACAACTTTGTCTGCCAGATGTTTTTCAAATGACTCCGAAGATAACTCATTGGATTGCTTTTTGTAGTCATGAAAAGGCAGAACCTCAATTGCAATGGGTTTCATTCCCTTGATGGTCTTCTCCTTTGTTCCATTCGCAGCTAACCTCAGCTGCCAGCAGAACTTCCTATAGCCTCGCGGCCTTCCAAAAATAAACCTGTCACGCAAGCAAGTGCTGGGGGAGTTGGATGTATTTTGAAATAGTTTGAGGCCACAGGCCTCCCAAAAGTGATTGGTCATGACAACTGGCCAGTGTTAACTTGGCCAGGGCACTTGGCAAAATAGGCCTCGATGTCAAACTTGCCCTTCATGAAGTCAAACACATCCTTGGGGGCAAAAAACTGAGTCTGGGCCTTCTTTGTGGTGAAATACCGTACCGCGCAAAAAGCTGACTGGACAGTGAGTGGCAGGATGTGGCAGCTGTTGTAATTACGCAAACCATGGGTAGCAAACGGCACAGCCTCCAGCAATCTGGACATATCCAGCTCCCGCCACATTGCTTATTGTGCTGGACCCAACCAGTGAGTGTCCAATCGCAGTGGGCTGTGCCGGCCCGAACCGCCAGATAGAATGCCAGCGAAAATGTCAGATCGAATACCAAATGGAATGCTAGCGGGAATGCCAGATAGAATGCCAAATAAAATACCAGCGGGAATGTCAGATAGAACGCTAGCTGGAACGGCATCGAGAATACCAGCAATGAGGAAAAATGCCACACAAACAGTCAGATTATATGTCAGGCGCAATGCCACGGTGGGCATCTCTGGAAGTGAAGTATTTTGTGGGGCGGTCAATTATAATCACTTACCATCTCGTCGACCTTCATTGCTGTGATACTCCGGTCGCAAGGGAATGGAACACGAGCATACTCGAACAAACATAGAGAGAGAGAGAGGAGAAAGAGAAAAAAAAGAGAGGCAGAGTCAATCTCGCCTAAGATGCTCCACGAGTAATTGATCAGGTGGCATTGGATGGTGGTCCATAATGTCCATGGGTTGGATTCAGCACGGAGGCGCAAACACACCATCCCGCCCCATGGCAGCTAAGTAGCTTCTTGAGGAAGCACACACCTGAGCACAGCAGCTGTAGCATGTTCTAACCGTTGGATCACACGAACGCATGCAGCATGTGGCATGCCCAGTGCTTCTGTCGATCAAGGGACACGACATTATTTGAAGGAAATGCAAATCCCCTAAAGTCAGTTTTGACCCGCTTTCCTATCTGCTCTGGCTGTTGAAGAAATTGTAGCTGTCTTGCGTCAGGTGCCTAAAAGCGTCCAAAGAACAAGAACCCTTTTTCTTCGAATCTGCAGCTGAGAAGCCGCTCTTTCGCAGATTTTGCACCTCCCCACCCTTCATGATGAATCTTTCGCTCAATGTAAATCTCCTTATCATCTTCTTGATTGTTCCTCGGATATTCAAATCTTGGCTTAGACCAATGTCGACCCTTCTGGGGTCACTCCTCCAAGACCTTTCAAGAACATCAAAAACAGAAAGCACATTGAACCATTCTGTGAAGAGAAGAAGGGTGCTGACATTGGCTGACACAATATGACACAATCTCCCTCATCAATTCAATCCTGACTACAAACCTCAAGCATCAATCATCAAACGATATCAAGTCGCCATAAATCACATTGAATTACAACATGATCACGCGATTCATCAATAAGAATGACGCCTTGATAGTCACAGAATAGTTGATGCAAATTTTTGCTGGCTGTCAACATTCTCAGACTGAAGCGCCCAAACATCGAGAGGCAAAAGTCAGCTTCAGAAGACCAGTCAGAGCCGAGTTTCTCACCATACCATCTGAACCTGTCAGCGGCACTTGACAATGATTGACAATGATTGTGACGAATCAGTGACAATGGCTAGGTCATAGTAATCGATGGCGCTAGCTAACGATCAAACATGATCAAAACTTTTAGGTTTCACATGCATGGATACATTCTGATCCTCCTTTCTCAGGTCGAATCTGCTTCTAGAATCTATTAGACTTAATCATATTGATCAAACGAGCTGTGCTGACACCAAACATTGCCTCACTCTACTGCATTCTACCTTCCAGCATGGGGAACACAAAGTCCAGCTTTGCTTTTATAGGTGTCAAAAGTCCTGCATAGTCCCGCAGTAGAAATCACGAGAAGGCTAGAGGCCAGGTATAGCTGTGCCGGCAGGATGGGGCGCCTCACTAAACGCGCCCCTTCTTCTCGGCGGATACGCTCCTGATAGCTAGTAGCGTCTGGACCTGTAGCGCAACACTGCCTGCCCCTTCCTGCTTTCGGCACATCGCATCACCCCTGAGTTTCAAAGCGGCAACTCGTTCAACGAGGCTCCGGCTATCAAAATAAACGGAGCTCAGAAGCTGAGATTCTTCCATCGTTCCAGAATATGCACTCATTGCCTCGGACCCGTTTTAGCGGGCCACTCTAGGTGCTTGACTCAGCTCCACGTTGTCCCACTCAAACTTTCCACTGTATACATTATATACACAAATATTAATATTTGTGTAACTATAATGGTTGTCAAGTATGTTCAAGGCATTTGGATAGCAATAGCCCTATGCCCATTTCAAAGCCCCACGCTCCATGCCCAATCCACTGACACCTGATTTTTGCTCTGGGTTTGGTTGCCAACCACGTTGAGGCCTTGAGATTGGTGTAGGTACAAGGCTCAAGCATGGCAAAGACTGCCCCCAAAGGAGAAACGTGGCCCCACAATGCTCCAGCTGACTATTGAAGCTCAGAGACGTGGCTGTCCATGCCATCTCGGTACTCCAAATCCAAGAGAGCAAAAGGCTCCTAGTTGCGCCCCCGGGACCGGCACTCTGTGACATGCCCAGCAAGTCACCAAACTAGGCGCATGTCACACTGGGTCGGCCATAAACATGGACCAACATATCATACGGCATACGGCTTTAATACTTTTGGGGGAAGAAACGCTGTCCAGCACCGATCGCCACCAAGATTCCAACAGTTTCTCTTGCTCCTCGGTGTGCAAGTGGAAAGGTTTCAGGATTGACAGCAAATTATGTTTGCTTCGTCATGGCGTATGTATGTGTACATGGCATGAAGAGACTCTAAAATCTCTAAATCCAATCAATGTACATTGTTCAATAATCTATCAATATTTATAACGTGACATTTCGTATATAGTGAAATGAATAGGCGTAGCTTGAATCAGAATTGACAAACAATAAATTCAAATCATGTAATTAAGATATCTATGCTGGCACTGATCCTCACATCATCTTGACCAACGATCCCAAATGGAGGTCCTTCTCAATTTATTCTCTGTTCAACAGTGTAACTCGTCTGTACAAAAAAGGATGGTGAGGGAGAGAAGACATCGATGGATAGGATTGGGACGAGCTGCTGACTGGGACGCCCCAAAGATCAAATACCTTGGATGGCGAATGGCCGTGAGCAGGCCGACACGCGCAAGTCTTTGCAGACTGCCGTTGAAAAGTTTGGAAAGGCCAACTTATATAACTTACAACAGCAGAAAAGCCGAGATTTCTGGTTGTTTGTCCTGTCTCTCCTTCTCTCGTACGTGCCCTCTCATCTTCTCCCTCTCGCAAGCACCCGTTGAACAAAAGGAAAAAATGGCCCAGAACCTAATTAACTATCATAATTATGTAAGCTCTGCTTGCAATGATTCTGCACCTAGCAAGACAAGGTGCGGCAAATGCTCCACAATACGGGTCTTCAAAAGTACCACCTTGTCAGGCTGCACCCAATACTTGGAGGTGTTCCTCAGATCCCAACTGCACGTGTCGCATGATGAGTTGTGTTCGTCTGTCAGGTGTGCCCCCTTGCAGCATTGCAAGCTGGAACCATCTGGAACCTCTGAGTTCCATTCAGTTACATCGCGTTCCGTCGTATTGGTCAAATCTGCACGCTTTCATTTCGGCATTTGCATTGCTGATGAAATGTTCGTGGAGCACGTCAACGAGCAATACAGAGCAAAGAGTGCAGCTCACTGGCGCAGGAGCACCAAATCACTGCGCTGAGGCAACAAGGCTCTCGTGTTACAAGGTGCGGGAACGGCTTGGCTCACCTCTGGTGTGCAATCTATTTCTCAAGGTGCACTTAGTGAGGGCGAACCCATAGTGATGCCCCAGCAAAAAAGGTACACTAAGTGACTAGGTGATTTTTTAAGTGACTAGGTGATGATTCATGCAATTATCTATGCTAGCTTATTGATTGCCAGTCATTGTTCGTCAAATTGAAGTGGTCGTCTGTTCTGCTTGTCTTGTCTATCGTTTTGCTATCTAATTGCATAGTCTGAGTCTGGGTATGATTTGTTCTTTGAATATTGTTTGCAATTAACGCATCTCATGTACGCATGTGTAAATAATTGTAGATCTACGTGGTCTCATTCGTCTACTTGAAGAGTGCCCTCTCCATTCTACATTTGCAATTAATCTAGGTTTGCCAGTGCATTTGTTGATTCTCCATTCTGTCGTCTGACTGCATGCTTGCAAATGCAAATTGATCAACCATTGCAGAAAAATGTCTACACATAAGGGATGAAATACCTATGTTGATTTTTTCAGATTTCATTCTTTATTGGCTCTGATTTTTTTCTCAAAAAATCTCGTTCGGGTAGGGAAACCCTGTGCCCTTGAGGCTGGCACATGGCAATTGAATGCAAGCTCATACTTCAGTTTCTGAACCAAAATTGCACAAGTGGTAGCGCAAACCTCTGGCCATGATTGCCAGGTAAATCCAGGAAAGAAGAACCTCGTTTCTGGACATCATTTTCCGGTCGCTCCCGCCACAGTTTATGGCACGGGTGACACGTCGTTTTTATTGAAAGGAGGTAGGAGGCCTCTGCTGGCCTCGCGAAGGGGAATTTGCCAAAACCTTTAGCCCAGCCAAGGATCCGAATAAAACTTTCTGGCGGCTTCCATGTAGCATCCTGCGTTCAGGCGGCCAAGTCGGGGTGATGGGACTTGCATCCAAACCAACATAAAAATCGAATCATTCGATGAAAATGATATGTCAATCACTACAAATTAAAAAAACACCGGTACATTTCCCCATGGAAGTTGCGGAAAGAGTTCAGCCCCCACATCATCATTGCTACACGGACAGGTCAGCCATGTTGACCATCTCACGCTGATCCCCTTGCGGCCAAAACGACTGTACAGAGTTTCTCCGCAATCAAAAAACTAGACTACTCATTCCTGGCGAGGCTCAAAGACGTCCAAAGAATCAAAGACTCCATCGATAATCACCTATACAGTATAAGTTTTTATTTATATGCACATATAGACACACCCATGCAGCGGATGCATCTCATGACTATTTCAACTTCACTGGGCCAGTTCTCCTTGGATTGCTCGGCAGGCGCTTGGGCAGAGCGCCAACGTGCCCAGGCTAGACCCAGCAGAATCAAAATGTCGTCAAATCTAATGTTGCCTCAGCACTCATGGCGTTCAGCAAGCATTCGAAATTTGAGGGTGTTTCAGTCGTCGGGTAACTAGTCTATGCTTGTACTATAAGGTGTGTGTCCAAAAGTAAGTGAAAAAGTCTTTAGGTACAATTTCAATCAAATTCATGCGTATGCTGTATGCTTACGGAGCTGCCAATCAAGCAATGATGATGCCACTAGCCACTAGTCCGACATGATCTGACATGTTGCAGCAGAAGGCCTCATCGAGGCACGTTCACTGACCACAGTTATTGAAGGAAACGTATGGAAAAGTCTCGATCTCTGGCACTATACCCGCAGCCTAACTAGGAAAGCTTGAGTGCATTGTCAGTGTTCCTTGGTCCTTCTGAGGCATGCCCACTAACAACTCAATTATCAATATATATATATATAGTTGAATTACCTCGCAAAGCGTGGTCATTCCGATATGCTTCTGACCCATGGTACATGTTCCTTGCAAGCTGGTTTCCCTTAAGACCAGCGCGTCCCATGGCAAGAGGCCACCTTACAATGGTGGTACTCGGTCATTCGGGGTGGGTACAGTCTTTGTCATTGAAGTATCTCATTGTCATAGGGTATGTTGATGCATTCCTTAAACAACTTATATATATTTTTTTTTTTGCTGTACTGGAATCCACATCTGGTAGGCACACAATCTGTGGGCCACCAAACTCTTGTAGCCAATTCAAGCATGCCTGTTTCTCAAGTGCCGAAAGCAACCCGAAGAAATCAACATATTTTTTGGCCCAGATAGAGGCCCTGCCACCAGACACCAAGACACAGAAAGGTTCACAATGGAGACCCGATACAAAAAGTGGGCTTCCAGAAGTGCCCAAGCAGGCATCAAACTTCTCCGTGAGCATCTGAAAGCCCATGTAGTTCAATCTCACATACCTACCACGACCCGCAAGCTGACTTTCAAAATCCTCAACCTTTGCATACCTTTGTAAATCCATGCTGCGTGTGCTGCAAAACACCATGCATTCGAAAAACATGCTGCCAAACACCATGGCGTCACAACTGGCGCTGTACCTCTTCTAAACGTGCCTAAAATATGCTTCAATCCGGACATTTCTGGCACACAAGAAATTTGAGGAAACAAGCTTGCAGTTGCTCTGGTCAGCATACCTAGGCGCTTCCGCTGAAATTCTTTATCTTGAACACTTGTGACCATCCACTCATTGAAGCATAGCCTTTGCTATGTAGCAATGACCAGGCATCCAGTTTCATTCCCAGCTTTCCGAGCCAAGCCAACATTTCTGCCATGGCACGTGTCTAAGTGCACAATCTCCTCACCAAGACTTCTGATTCGGTCTGCCATCCGTTGAACTTCCTGCCACGGCGGACTCAAAAAATGGTTTCGCCGATTCAAAGCAATGAGCACAGTTTGAATGAGATGTCAGCGATATGTCAGTGTTATGTCATAAGTTATGTCAATGATATGCGTGCGTATGTGTCGATATTCACTGGACCAAGCAACACATGGAAGATCGACAGCACGGCACCAGGAACCAATTTTGCAATTTTGGTACGGTGATAACTTTCAGCTTCGTTCGCTCAAGTCCCCAAGGTCAAGCCATGAAGGTGAGTCAACCACAAGCTGAAAATCGGTAGAACATATGTAAAACATGGTGAAACATGGTTTGCGAATGGCGCACAAATGTCCATGACCGATATGACCCGCCAGGACACATCGGGAGAGAGCCGCTTGCATTGTTCACAGAGCCGTCTCAAGCCCAAGAAAACATCTTCATGTTTGACCTGGGCACGGTAGTGAGGGCAAGGGGTCCTGGTGCATGAACCGAAAGAGGCACCAGCACTTCAAATGCATATGATGGTATATGACTGTTTCGTCTTCCTGCCACTCTCGCTCTATCTGTATCTCTATCTCTATGTCTGGCAGGCACTGCAGGCTCCACATCCGTATGGAATTCATCCATCGGCCCATCGGCACTAATTCTCCCAATACAAACAACTGTTCCGTATACATACCATGCGTGGATGTTCTTTCCAAGAACTGATTCCAAACCACGGGAACCACAGTCTCAATGCTGGAACTATTGCACACACCCCGCCATGCTCAGGCGGCACCCTCTGCCTTCCCCTGGGGTCAAAATGGGCCAAGAAGCGCAAGCAAATTGGTTCACTTTCTTCAGCTCAGCACGAAGGCTGTCTTGAAATTTGCCAATGGGTTGATTGGCCATTTCCATAAAATCTGCCGACCTCCAGGATAGATCCGAACATGATGACCCTCTTCAACAAAATCTCGGGCTTTAGGGATCCAAGTCGGCCAAAATCCTCCCTGCAGAATAGGTAATTAACCTCTATTGATTTCAATGTTTGACAGTTTGGTAATCAGCAACTTTGAGGCCAAAGATTGCTCAAGGAACAAGCTGAGGAAAAAGAGTTCAGTCAAGCAAAGCAGCAAGGACTCAAACTGAGGCCGAGTTTCATTAGACGACTCCTCTTCAAAGGCTCTTCTGCTGCAAGAGCAACAACCAGTTCTTTCAACTCGTCATACTTCCTTCAGTCGTTCAGCACAAAAAAATGAAAATGGATCACAATGGGTTAATGTCAAAATGGATCTTTATTTCTACCAGCTTGGATGATGTTCAACCAATTTGGTTAGCAAATTGGTCGTGGAAGTTGTAGGCCCCTTCTGACCTTTGCCACCCTGTCAAATATCGTTTCTTGTCTCTAGCAATGCATGGCAATCCATTCGTCCAAGATGTGTGCTTACAGGAGTTCACATTCATCTCATAGCATCCCATATCCAGCTAAACAGCACCAAAGGGCAAGTAGTAGGGCTTGTAGCTCTCAGGTGCTTCTTTCGCAACTGTCTTACTAAACCCCATGGCCAAGATTAGCCGCTGTGGGGCAGTGTCGCGTTGCTTCGTTGGCACGCGCAAAGAAAGCAAAGTCTCAAATTGAGCCAAAGATTGCAAGGAATCCAAGCGCAAATTTGACTTAGAAATCATTCTCATGCATTGTCCTTTGCATGCGATACTCATCGATACGCTCCAACTCAAAGCGATCCAGAGTCAGAATTCCTTGGATTGAGTGACAACTCCCCCTGGAGAAGCGACGCTCTGTAGCCGGTTCTACTACTTGCCATGACGCAATTTGGTCAGGCGGCGATCCTCTTCAAGAACTTTGAATTAGTCTATACCGTCCATGAATATAATATGTATATCGTATCCATGTACATCCATATCATCTTGCGTCATCACTTGACCAAAGTGCGTTGCCACTATCAAAGCTTTCAGATCCAGGCATCTTGGTCGTCGAGTGCCCGGGCCTAGCTCAGCGAACAGCTGCATTCGGCTGCAACATCCCCTTGCACCAACTGGCACCCAATACCCTGGCCCCTTCTCGTTTGGACAACCCCTGTGACCCTGTGATGCCATGACGTCCTATGGCGTCCTCACTGTGAAGGTGTCCCTGCCATGGCCTGCCTGCAAGACAATGGTCCAGGCATCCATGGCACCCTTCGCTATCTCATTCTGAGTTGCGCCCAGTAGTGACACCATCTCCTGTCAGGTGATGGCCCTTTGGTTCTTCATGGTGACCCTGTGATGACACACCCACATATACTCTGGAATCAGCATTTTGGCCCAAACATAGCATGGGTGTGGTCGCGTGTGCGCCTGTGCGTGTGCATGCGCCCCCACTGGCGGTTTCCCCCTTCAAAACGTATCTCAACAGGAAAAAACAATGAAAAGCTAGCCCTTGTAGAACCAAAGTCTGCACCTCGAGCATTGGCCTCCACCTCAGCAGAACCCGAAACACCATGGGTCTGTTGAAAGAATCTCCATGAAAAGCATTCAAATCATTGACTGATTTCAATTGCCAAGTTCATGGATATAGTTTTTGGTGGCTGATTGTTGCGCAGCAGGACAGGGCACCTGACAACTGATCGACAAACCACGAGTGCATATGCCAGCATACATGTACATACATACGCACACATATGCATATATGCATTTATAAATATAAATATATATATATATATCTATCTATCTATCTATCTATCTATCTATCTATCTATCGATCTATCTATCGATCTATCGGCAAAGACATAAATGTTCTAAATGAATATCCATACGAAGACATATGACAGGCATCCGAGCCACTCCAGTGGACTGCTGGCTTTGGAGGGCCCCCCACGACGTGAGCAGAGCTTCCATGGGCTCCCCTGGGCTCCCCGGCTTCAAGAAGAAACCAAGGCCTTTGTTCTGCAGCGTGGATGTAGCCTCAAAGCGGTCATCTTTTGTCATCTCTGAGGGTTGTTCTAGGCACAAATGCATAGAAATGCAGTGATTTTTTCTACTGGAACAGTGGCCAGTTCCCTTCTACACGTCATCCTTCACCTTCGCTTAGGCCTCATGGGTGTACCTTCCACGAATCTCATGTACCCTGCCGCAAGAAAGCCTTTGATGGCTGTGTAAAGTAAAGCACTGTAAGCTGCCGACCCACGCATGAATGGCACAAAGCTTTGAAGTAACGTCACGGCCTTGCCGCGTGGACAAACAATCTGCCAATGAGATCATTTCTCAACAGCCTGTCCGTCTCCATCAAAGTCAGTGTGAATTTCTTTTTTCTGATGCCATATATAATGACATAGCACGGGGGTTTGAGGATGCTTGTATGCGGGCATGCATGCATGGATTCTATGCGCAGCTGCTCTGGGTTGGACACTGTCCAGCAAACCAGCGATGGACTGCGGAAAGGGGGCCTGGCATCTTCAGTGCGAGATGTGACTGACAAGGAACGTCATCCAAACAGCAACTTCATACAGTATTCTGTCTTTGGCGGCTTGTGCTACTCAAAACAACTACATGAAAATCCATGGTCCGTGCTAGGACGATCAAGTATCTGTCGCATCATCGCCAGTAACACCAATGCCATGATAAATTACTGTAGCATGAAGATCTTTGCCTACATCATCCTGCAGTGGCAGGCTGGAAAAACATGAACAACAAACATCATATCCTCAAGTCTACGCAAATTTAATCATAATCAATCAAGTTCTTTTCTGGATATTGCCGGATCAGGCATCCATCTGCTTAAAAGTGGCTTATCGCCACCTCATGGCTTCGTAGCAGCAGCTCTGCAGCTGTTGCACTGCGTCCTGGCAGGGAAAATGATGGTGACATCCAGTGGCGATTGGAAGTGCGAGTCTCCCAAAGTCCCAATGTGTGGCAAGAAACACATCTTGCAGTTATCCAATGTTGTCCAAATATATTGCAATGTTTTGCAGTGCAAATCTTCATGAATCTTCTTCTCGCCAGCGAATCCAAAAAAATGCTGCCACTCCAAGCCTGCAATGAAGCCCAACAAGCGAGTCACACAGAGCCGCACCGATCCATCACCTCAAAACAACTCCACATGACTCTTGGAGGTGGGCTTGGATTGTTCGGACATTCTCCAACTGTATAAGTGACACCAAGTCATCCCACATATCATCCCATGTCGTATCCCATATCCCGATACACTTCTTCAGGATTCAATAAACTTCTTCCATACTCTCCGTCATCGAACCGACGTGACAGAAGATTGCAGCCTGCAGGACTAGACGGGCTTGGGGTGGCAGTACTGGGAATTTTTGTTGGCGAAGCTTTCAGACCACACTGACTGATGCTCTCATTCCCACCACTCAAAGGGGCCCATGGTCAGCTGAAATTGACTTTGATGATTTTCGATCTTAGCCTGCAATCAAAGGCCTGGCTCATGGAGTCAAAATGAGTCAAACAGCGTAGTGCATCATTGAGTAACTCATTGTGCATCTCTGCATTTTTTGCCTTGAAAATATCGCCTGCCGGAGACCTACCTCATCAGTGCATAATTACCATACTGCTGCAACTTCACATCCCCCAGCACATCCCGGCACATCCCGGCGCACCATGTTGCAGTCGTGTCACTGATTAGAGGTATTAATATCTGCATGTGCCCAAAGAATCCAACATGAATATTATAAACATCCAGGGCAATGTGGCATAATGTGGCAATCCCAGGGCGGCTGATTACCTTGGCAGCCTGAAGGGCAAGGCTTTACAATGCGCGGCTGAGGCAGTGGCAATATGGATCTAACAAGTCTGCTTCGAGCTTCTGGGGTACACTCGAACGTGCCAAGTACTCCTGCGGCTTGCAATGCTAGCAGTGCGGCACTAGGTGTTTTCCACAACACTGGGCCATCCTAGCCCCTCAATGGGTGAAACACTCGTGGAGAGCTGTAATGCATGGTGATGTCAGATGGACACTTCCAGGGAAGCCTGGGAAGATTCCTGAAGATTCCAAAGCCCTAGATGTGTATAATATATGATTTGTACACATTCTATACTTGCAAAAGAAGCCACCTCCATGTCATGCCCTGTCAGCCTGCCCCTGCTCGTAGGATCCAAGCCTCAAACATGGTGCTTGCATGTGGTCACTCTTGTCAGTGATTGGCTATAAGCTTTCAATCAAAGATATAATTGTCGAATAGTCTGGTCTTGAAGTCTTTCCCTGACCATGATATTCAAATCATTTCAAATCTGATCAATGGATTCAAGGAACTTTGTTAAACATTGTATCCACGAGAATTAGCAATTCTGTATGTGGAAAATTGCGGAAACCTCACAATGCATACATCACATTGACACGCATTTCTCATCATGTCTCTGTTTCTCTTACTGACCTCCCATACCTGTATGAATATTCAAGTATGAACCGATTGCATGAAATGCCTTCCACTGCTGAGATCTGAATGCACCATGTCTCATAGGTGTCCCTTTTTAATGTAAACATGTGTCTGAAATGTCTGAAAATTTCTCTAGGGATCTCTGCACCTGCTCCATTTTTTGTCCGCCTCTGTGCGGGATCACAGTGCTTTGGCTCGGGAATGATTCTATTCGAGTCAGTTCCTCACAGAGGGGGAGCTGAAGGAGGCTATTAGCTTTAAGATGCTACGCTGTTCCTAAGATTCTGCCGTGCATGCCAATTCCCATTGGGGTTCTGCAAAGGCAGGGCGTATTGGCAACGCCGAAAGAAAGCACTCAAGCTGCCAGCTGTATGATGGTCCAGTGACTGCTGTCACCAAGCATACTTGCACTTGCTTGTACACAAAACGGCTCAAACCATGGGGGTTTATTGGAAGTCATTGGATGATGGAGCTTAACAGTGGCAGTGTTGTGTTGCTACCGGGCCGCTTCCTGAGGCTTTGGGGTGGACACCTCTCTCAGCGCAAGTCAGTGACTGGAATGCTGCGGCCAACCATTAACTGCTCCTGGATGAACACCATCCAGTTGGTGATCGGAATCCCGGAAGCCTCGCAACGTCGAAATCTGCTGAAACTTTTTGCATTGTTTGAAATCTATTCGATTTTGTCGGTTCTTCCCTCTTCCTCCTCACTCACTCCCTCACTAGGCTAAAAAGGTCTAAAAGTAGTCTGCTGAAAGCGTTCGCATGGCTAAGAAGAGTTTGAACACTTGTCCGTTGTTTCCCTTTCAAATTGTGAAGTCATGGAGTCAGCCAAAGGCATCGGACAATGCAGCCCTGAAAAGCCTCTTGAGCAGGAAACCATCCAGCTGACCATTTTAGTCAAACATGCACCGAAAAACCTCAAGCCATCCATGAACACACCGGCTGCCCCAGCTCAGTGATTCAACAAATCCTAAGGCAAATCAGGTCACAGCCTTCACCTTCGCATAGAGGTCACTGATAAGGATCTTCCGTGCCCGAGCTTGATCAGAAGCAACCTGCAGCGCACTTGATCTCGGTTGGCCTATGACATACCATGACTGTTTCCCATCCACGATTTTACAATGGTGATTGATGGATATTGATGGTGAGTTTTTGTGATGGACGTTCTCGGGAATGACCAAATTTCATATTGCATCAGCCACCTCCGAAGGGCAAACCATGGCAAAGCGGCACTTGAAGGCTTGGGGATGCTTGGGGCTTAAGCCTAGTCACGAGTTTGGCAGCCAAACATTGAGAATAAAACCATCGTCGCTGCTGATCCTGGAAGTGAGGCGGATGCCGTAGTCAATCCTTCCCCTGCTGGACTGCTTCCATTTACTTCTCACATTTCACAGATCCAAGTTTAAGTGACACAAATGAGGACAATGCTTTGGAAGTCCGTCGCCTTTTGTGTCATGCCGCTTCCATGCTAACATCTTGGAAACGGGAAGGGTTGCAAAGGTCTCTGACCAAAGTGCCCGTTCTCCTCGCTCTTCAGTGCTAAGTACTCGTTGACATCCTGCACCTCGATGAATTCAACGAAGACCATCACACTACGCCCATGGCACTGGATGACAATGTGACACATAAAATGCTCACCAGCCTGCTGCCTAGCACAATTCAAACTGAACATCATCTCAATTGTATTCCATCTCAACCATCTTTAAAAAATCTGGTTTCCGGGAACCTCATCTTCTCCAAAGGATTCCTTAGTTCTCAGTGTGACAGGCCGAGGGACATTTCCAACATCTGCAGGACCATCACAAGTGATCGTGGTGTCGGCGTACATGGTGCCGCACTCGGAGTCGAACTCACTTACAACCGTAGATTCTGCCTGCCAACTTGGACACAGAACTGGTAACTCCAATCTGCAAACCCTTGCAGAATCACGCGATACACAGCCTGCAAATTTGCATGAGGCAGGTTAATCGCAGGTAACCCATGCTTATGCCTTTGTTTGACAAACTTTTGTAGGTTTGTTTCCTGGGAACGGCAAGAAGGCAGGATGCGGGTTCACCATGGCTTACCCATTCTGCCTTGCTGAGCCTTGATGTTGGGATCCTGATGTCTCCTTTGTCCTTGGGACATCATGCAGGCCGAGGCATGTCCATCGTCAGGGCACCCAGCCTAACCTGCCAATGATCCTTTCAAATTATCAGACTTGATCTTCTTTGTTCTCAATTGTTCAATCTTAAACTCTTAAACTTTCAAACTCTCTCTCTCTCTCTCGCTGGGCGTGAACTGTTCTGGCGTGTTCTTGTCAAGGAAAATGTACTACATGTCGCGCACACACACACACACATCACCTGGACATGCATGGATATTCCTCCGACAAGGCAGGCATGTCCTGCAATGTCCAACAACTCAAAATTTGAAGGATCCACACCATTCAACCCCGGAAGTGCCGTGAACATGACTATACCTGTAAGCACCTGCTGCATTCATGGCATCTTGTGCTCAATTAGGTGTCCAACACGGCTTGCTTTCGAACCCCCTCTGAGAGAACTCACTAAGTCTGCACCAGGAGAGCCCACCAAGACCGAGATCTACTTCGAGTATCTGAGTTGTAGATGATGGACTTTCGCTCTTCGCAAAGAGCTCCGCGGGCAGCCTTCTTCAGAGCGCGTTCCTGACGACAAAAGGGCTTGGATGGCTTGGACAGTGCGCTGCTGAAACACCTTCTACTTCAAGAAGAAGCAAGGCCACCATAGGCCACCTACCTTTGTTCCTAAGCTGTTTGGTCTACATGAACGCTTTTTAGGGCCGAGGTGGATGCCGCCAACAAAACATTGCAAGGCAGCACAACGCAGGTTGGGCAGCCTTAGATGGCAGCGTGCTTCGTGCCATGTTATCTGCCATCGGCACTTCTCCGGATTTTCATCACTCGAAGGTGATTGGCTAAGTCAAACAAGTTTCAGCCTTATCTGGACCCACGTCTGATCTTGTCATGTCTGATTTCATGTGTCCTAGATAGCAAGACCGACCCCCTGGGTCAACTTTTGGATTTTTGGACACTTTCAAACAGAATAACGAGTCCAGATGAGATATCTCCAAATACCATTCAAAGAGACGCTTCAAAACAACTTGTCTGTGATAAATTATGATGAACAACATAGTTGCTCAGGCTGGCAAAGATGTTGAACGATATACCACCGAAAGCAGCAGCGAGGAAAAAGGCTTGTGAGTCTGGTGCACGGTAAGGCCGTGAAAGCAAACACTCTGGCCCAAGTCGGTCTGAACTCAGGTTGTGACCCTGTAGCATCTTTAGTGAGAAATTTCTGTGATCTGTGGATGTCTGGCAAACTTGCAAAGCCAAAAGGGCCCGTTGCCCTCTGCGAGCTTTGGGGAAAGACGTTCTCAACATTTCTCAACACCAAAGCAACCCATGTCATCCCATGTCGATTTGCTGTTCAGGGCCCGGCCTAGCAAGGTTAGTGACCTCCCTCCCCCAAAGACGTCCATCAACTCGCATCAAAGTGCAGGGGCTTATCACTCGGTTGTCTGACAGGGGCTTGCCCAGGTGAATGCTGCGGAAATCAAAGAATGGCCAAGCGATTGGCAGCGTCCTTCTGGATCAGAATGTGTTCCGCTCTCTTGGAGAACAAGTAGACGCCGGGTGCAAGGACACGGGCCGTGCTCGTCAATTGCTGCACCTGAAGGCAAGTGCAGAATCTTACTGGGGAAACATTCCAACAGGTGGAACAGCAGGAAATCATAGCAAATTAACGGGCGAAGTATTGTAAGAAATTCAACATAGCCAAAACGCAGCAGTAGGGTCACTACAATTGTGAGAAAAAAGTAATTCTTAGTCAAGCAGTCAAGCAGTGGATTCAAACATGCTTGTTCAAGCAGTCAACGGAACAAATGACCCACCATGACCCACCACGACTCACTATGACTCACCATGACCCACCATGACTCACCATGACTCATGTATATACGTACCAGTCTTTACAAACCGCAGCGCTCCCGTGGGACCTGCTGAATGGTGTGTTCACTGACAGCATCAGCGGCATCTGGTCCCCATCTCAAGGCGCAGTCCAGGTGATACCTCGCCACAACCAGTAAGTTTCTTTGCTGGGCATGGAGTGATGTCTTCGTGCCCAGTGAGTCCATGTGAATCCTACGACCTAAGAACCTTGAAGGTCCTTTCTTCCATGTCCGATGTCAGGATCATGTTGGGCAGGCTGCATGATTTGCAAAATTTAGGAGTACCCACCACTCTGCCGTGAAGCGAGTCAAACTGACCACAAGTGACAAATCAGTCCGCCTCAGCTGGGTCAAATGACGCAGGACGTTGCTCTGGCTGCTGCCATCCAAGATCCTGCGCAATGAAAGAAGGGTTGCTGCATTGTTCCTGGACAATGTTAGCGGGTAGCCACTTCACTGTGGAAAGATGTTGCAATCTTGTTCTGAAGTTGTTTGTTTGTCAGGGTACGCCCAGGTTTGGCTTTCAGGCGTAAGTTGTCTACATAAGCTGCCATTGACTTCCAACTAGATCTTTTCCCAACTTACTCGCCCCAAAAATGACCCAGGCCCGTGCACTTGGTTGATGTTTAGATTGAAAGCTGCAACCCAAGCAAATGTTTACTAGGGTAGTTCAGGAGCCCTCTGGGAACTCTGTTGTAGGTGGGTACGTATACCTGTCAATAATGGGAAGTTGGTTCTGAGGCGGTTCCAAAACTTAAATTGCGAATTCAATCTCAGCAGGATCCCTTATCGCAACGCACCTATATAATAAAATATATGCTCGTTGCTGCTTCATGGTCATATGATGCCATATGATGCTATATGATGTCATGATGAGTGATGCTTTGACCCCATACAAAAAGGTTCATTCCCCAATCAAACTTGCAACAGTGAGGGAAGAAGAAGAACAATCGATCCGGACCAAATAGCCGTCAGCTTACTCGCGTACCTTCTGCAGCCACACTTGAGCCAGTTGAAAAGTAGAAAAGTGTAAAAAACAGGCAGGTGGTAAGCAGGAAGCTTAAACAGGGATAAAGCAAGGCATGATAAAGCAATAAGGAGATGGAAAAAAAGTGGAAGGAACAAAAATCAGTGTGCAACCACTTGCAAGTAGAATGATCAGCTGAGTGCCAATGCTGATGTGGACAGCAAGGAGGCCGGCAGTGAAAAGCCGCTGCCGACATTTTCCGGCGATATTTATCCAGTCTGACCCTCCTTCACCTCGCCCTGTTGCGTTGCGCGTTGCGAATCCTCTTTCACTGCAGCAGGCCTCTAAATCTTTGTCAGAGAGCAATCGCTTCGAAATGTTGCCTACCAATCTCGTCCGGGATGCTGTTTATCCAGCTGGCTGGTTCAAACGCAGCACAGCAAAACTGACCATTCCACAAACACATTGACATATACAATGTAATACAACGTATTTCAACGTGGATTCACATGGCACCGCCATCTGGAATGAAAATCTGCCCAGCGCAAGCTGTATCACCGTTCCCTGGCCGTTCCCCATGTCCTGCTTTCCAAAGCCGCGCGCAAACTAATAAGCTTAGCATTCAGCATTTCGATACGTTGGCTCACTTTCGACAACCTCAGCTGAGACCCCGAATCCCTCCATTAACCCCAGAGAAAGGAATGACATTAAATCGTGAATAGTTCGACTTTGAGCGACTCTTTAGATGAGAGAAAAACCTTCATAATCCGGTGACCGCACCCGGGAGCCGGTGCTACAACGGGATCTCTGACTATTGCTATGGCCATAGCTGATTCTAGCTATGACCTTCCCCAGTTTCGCAGTGTTCAACCCAGTCAGTTGATAGATGTTGATAGTAATTCATCAAGGGCAGTTGCACATAGACCAAAATCCATCATAATCCATCCAGATCCAATAAGCATCATTAACCATCAATTACTATACTCAATGTATAATGTATCGAATTCCATAAATTCCTTGGGCGCCTCCACTTGGCCTCCCCACACTTGACTGTGCGCTGGCGGCCAACTCGGCAACGTCGCCTCTGGGAAGACTTCGGTGAGGGAATGGGGTGTGGGAGATTGGAAGCGGCGGATCCGGGAAGGAGAATGACTTGCGAGATCTTGTGAGTTTGAGATAGTTCGAGATGCTTGGGCTGTTCCAAAACCGACAAAATGCATCAAAATGCTATTGTTGAGGTGATAGCACGTAAATCCGCAACTCAGCTGTTGCATTACGAGTTGCCGATGAGCCAAAAACTGCGCAACTGTTATTCTGAGGATTTCTGAGGATTTCTGAGGTATGGATAGGTATGGTATCATTGCCCGAACTGCATCAGTAGTTTGATTGCACAAAGGAAAGCGGGAAGCAGCTGACTCGCGTCCCGCCAGGGCGTGCGCCTTGCTGGCGACATACTTCCCATAGACGGATTCAGGATCCACTTCCGAGTTCCTGCGGGGCATGCAGCCTTTCAACAAACACAAGTCACTACGTGGCTTAATTTTGCCACCAACGGAAGCGAAGGAATGGTTTCTTGTGGCCATTCTGCCATTCTGCAGTGCTGCGATGAGGAAGTTGGACCAACTTGTGCGTGGCAAAGGAAAGGCCAAGGCAACTTGTTGATGCTGAGGTCTCTGGTAACAGCAAGGACCAAGCAGCACTATCATGCGGCATATTCTCAAAATTTCCGCCAACCCTGCCCCAGGATTCAGGACACCCTTAATTATCTACATTTGTTTCTTTGAAATAGGGTAAGGAAGCCCTTTCTCTAAGCTGTGCCAGGCTCACTAGATCATACCAGCACAACACATCCAGCACCAAAATATACCATCCAACCCAGCGATACACTACAACGACCGCATCTGACAATGCATGGTCCAGCCCGAGCCCCTGACACGGCACACTCCTGTCCTGGGTGTTTGCCTGGGACTGGTTCGTGGACTGCCGTAGTTCGACCGAGGTGACTGACTTTGTCGGAGACGAGCCCCGGCAGGGGGGAACCACTCACTTTTGTC